>OY759170.1:35997200-36412200 GCA_963662145.1 Sturmia bella
GTTCTTGTAGTGCGAAGGCTAACAACACAAGTTTTCGGTATCGGCCCATACAGGTATGTATAGCTCCGATATAACGCAAGTCGAATTTAAACAATTTTGAGCATTATAAAAATTTTTAGCCCGTAAAAATAGTTCTGCTTACAAAAACAAAATTCTAATAAGACTAAATAAAGACATTTTCGATATGGTTTCGTATATACATAGGTAAGATATGATGTGAGCCACTTTTTCAGGAAGTTTGCTCTGAAAACGAGTTAAAACATTTTTTAGTGACATAAAGCAGTTCTAGTGGCAAAATAAGGTAAGTACAGGTAAAAAATTTGAATTCCTGATGAGCAGAGTTGTACATACATATATTACCTTTTCTATTATTTTTATATTAAAGGCGTAGTTTTACCAGAACGGATTCATATTCTTTTTGCACGCAAACAGAAAATATAACTCTGTTTAAAATTTTTCTGGTGTGTATCTACATATGTCTGCACGTTTTTCAGCACCACTGACACTGAAGTCTAACCGTCTAATTCATAAAAATTATAACAGGTTTATAAAGCTCTTATTTGACAGATTTTCCATACAAATATGTCAAATAACAGTCTTATAAGCCTGTCATAATTTTTATGAATTAAGGGGTAAGCCTCTCTCTGCTACATAAAATTTTACGTTTACTTATAGAAAACTATTTGATATTGTTCACTATTTGCAAAAACGGACTAGGTACTACGCCAACAAATAAAAAATCACTTCATAAACAAGCAAGACTCAAAAACACATAGACACTCGTTAAGTGCTAAAATAATTTTTGTGTTTTGCCTTTGATTTGAATTTTTTTTTTTTCGTATTTATGTTGTTTTTCTCACACATCTCGACTTCACATTAGCTTTACTTAAGACGTTGAGACGATCACAAGCGGTAGTTATTATTTAAGTCTCGGTGCGTGCAGATCGCGATCAGAAGGATTTTATTAGCTGCTTAAAAGTATTAAACTATTATTTGTTTTATTTTCAAATCAAAATGAAATTTTTGGTTTCATTATGCGCTCTTGTGGGTGCAATAACTATACAGCAGACCTCGGCTGTAGCTAACACGCATTTGTTGTGTTACTACGATAGCAGTTCATACATTCGTGAAGGTAAACTAGCTTAGCTACTCGGTAATGTGTTTATTAAATAAAATACGGTCAGTTACATAGTTGAAGTTGCTTAAAATAATTTGAACGAAATGGCATGCAACTACAATGTAAGGCTTTTCCACACTTTGGTTCACGAAATCCGAGTATTTGTCGTTAAGAGCATTATTGCTAATTTAAATTTGTGTTCATAAAAAGTTAAATTTCAAATCACTGGTTTCTTTAAAGGTAAAACTATTTGTTATGAAAATTTTCGCAAAGCACTTCTGTCTGTTTATATGTATATCGGTTCAAACACACACACACACCTATACACGCCGGCTCTGTAAAAACACATTATAGGAAAAAATTTAATTGAGTTTTAAGTGTCCATATAACGCTTACTACTCAATTAAATTGCATTAATAGCACCCATGCCCATAGCTGTCGGATTAATATAGAAATCAGCTTTGAAATTAACATACTGAAATAGGTAAATAGCAGGGACACAGTTCCGTGCTATAGCAGAACATACACAAAACTTCAAAAATGTTATTGTTGTATAGAAAAGACGATAGCTATCAATTGAGTTCCTTAACTTAATTTTAAAGTGGAGCTCCAATTTTACCGAAAAACTCAAAGCTTGTTTTTGCCGATACACATACATATGTAGTCGGGCAGCTGCCACTCTAATATAAATCTCCAAAAGTAGAGCTGATGGAAGAGAGGAGAGTTCAGAAAAACCAGAAGTCAGCGAATTCGACCCAGCAAAGATTTGCTACAAACATTTATGCCACAAAATTACGGTTCCCTTGTGTAATATGAGGCAAAGACCTTTCTCCAATACTTTTGAAATTATTTAAGCAAGTAAAACAATAACACCGGTATTCATAAAAAATAAAATGTTGCTCATATATATTTTAAAACAAATTTGATATGAAAAATTTGTCTTAAAATGTATTTCAACAAGGTTTTATTTTTTATGAATACCGGTGTAAATATATAAGAGCGAACTGGAAAATTTTACTTATTTGCTCAACAAAAAAGTATGAAGCGCGTTTCGCTTCACATGCAAGAAAGAAAAATTGTAATACAATAAAAAAAAATTAGGCATTAAAAGCACTACAGGTCACACATAAATTTTGTGCTTTTGGACCGCCAGCTCTCATTTAGAATTTAGTTTCTTTATGAATCATAAAAGTAATTTTAATTTTTCTGCAGTATCAGGAGATGTTAGAGAGGTTATCAATTTTCTTGTATTGCCTTTGTCACAAACTCGTTTTTAATCAAAGCTTTTGGTGTTTGCTTCTTAAATTTATTTAAAATTCCAAGAAATCGTTTGTTAAAATGTTTGTTTTTTTGATTTTGTTAATATTTGCATATGCTAATTTGATTTTTTTTTTTTTGTACGATGAGCAAAAACAAAAATGTTAATCTAATAATAAATTCAATGTAAAAAGACAACAAACGAAAAAATAATATTTCAACCTCGATCCGGTTTGAAGTGAGCAAGCAGGAAGGTTACAAATTTATTAAATAGTTTTTTGTGTTGGCCAACAGACACTGGCACTGGTGTATTAAACTGGTAAAATTGTTTCAATTTATTTCCACTAGTTTTCTAAAGTAGCTATAATTTTAAGACTGATATAATGACATTGTTCTATAAGTGATTATTTTCAAAGACGCATTTTCGAAAAATTTTCAAAAGCTTTTATAAAGAAAAAAGTACAAGTTCTATATTTCGCAGGGCTGAATCTTAATACCTTTCACAAATTTGACGGCTATATGTGATTATCTCATGTTTTGTCGGACATAATTTTATAATTCTTAAAATTGTTCTGATTCGATTCTCGGGTATATTTCTTAGAAAATCAGTTTTAAATACGCATCGTTAATATACGCTTCTATATTATTACGAGAACAAAATTTTAGTATTTTTGCAGCCACACTAAAAATTTCTTAGGCCCCGATTATGGTTCACAACATTTGTTCATTTATGTATGTATTTTTTGAAAAGTGATTATGGTTTACAACTATTGTGGCAAGTGTTGTGAAAATCTTACAACACATAATCAGATGTTGTCAAAAACTTACGACACCTACTGAAGTGTTATCTTGTTGATGTTACCAGTTAATTTACGAAAAAATTATAAAATTTGTAAGTGTGCATACAAAATGTTTTGCAAAAATATAAAAATAAACAATTAATTGTTAAAATTTATTAACAAAATATAAATAAAAATACATCTATACACATAATTATTACCCATTTTTCGATTACAAAACAGTTTTATTTTGTAGTTGCAATGGACTTAAACTGCAATCTATAATTTTTTGGTCCTTTCATTATCATAACCAAATTAAACATCAACTTTAACATAAATGTTTATGGCTTTGTTTGTACTTTTCTAGCAAAAACGTTTTTCATTCTTTTCATTTTTACCAATGCATTTCTACGCGGTAGTTGCGGTGTAACATGAAATCCAACACTCCATGTCTTTTTGTTGTAAAACTTGACAATGAAACGTCAAAATTTATTGTTTTTCGCTTGTGTATGTGTAATGAAAGCAACATACGCGTGCATCTTTCTGCAAGTGTGGCTTTACTTGGTAGTTTTTTGTGTGCAGGCATGTATTTTTGCGGAAAGATGCTCTACAAATGAAAAACAACTCTGTGACATACACAACACCTAGATGTTGTGAACCATAATCACAAAAAGAGTTGTAAGTTGTGTTATAAATCTTACAACACAACATTTAGATGTTGTGAACCATAATCGGGGGGTTAGTTCGGGTCCAAAAAATAACCTTTTCAAAATGTATTTTTCAGCTGTCTATATGTTGTTGAAAAAGACATTTTGAAAAGGTTCATTTTTGGACCTTAATTAATACATATCAATTGGCTCTTAACGCAAATAAGTACTTAAGTTCATATTCAAAAATTTCTTGATAAATGCAAAAACTAAAAATTTCAATCATCATACAAGTGAGGTATAACGCAAACCTAGTTTTCAAGAAGTTAGTCCTGTGAGCGAACTTCGCGAATTTTTGCCACAATTTTTGTTAGCCCTAGTAGCAAAAGGTTTTCTAAAGGCCACAAACAAAAAGTAATTTATAAACCTGATAAAATATAGACAGTCAGTAATGAAGAGCTCAGGTAGTAGCATGGCTATGGGCTGCTGCTTAAAACAGTATACAATTAGACATGGCCCAGGTTCGAAGCAAATTTGGGTACTGATGAGGCGTGTGGTGGTCGTGAATAAGTCATGGTGTGTGGCCCAGGCTGTAAGTCTTCAACTTTACGTTTCTTATCTTCTTCCAAATATTAATCACTCCAATTTTATCACAAAAAATCTTTCTCAATTTTGAGGAAGTAAAACTCGAACTCAAGCCCGATAATATTATTAAAAAGCTAGGGACATTAGTATCATTTTCAATCAGGTTCAAGCTTATTCCCTAAAAACGCTCTTTATGATTAATTTTAATGAAACAAAGAAAATTAATTTTTTTCGGCAAATCCAACATCAGCGAGTTTCGAAGCCGTTTCGTTTCTCATCGGCATACATATGAGCTTAAGACGTGATAAATTTTTAGTTTCTAACCATTTCCGGTTGAAATACTACAAATGTTATTGTTTTTCAACGTTATTGTTTAATTGTGATTACTTGTCGCTCATTATATTAATACAAGTTTCTCGGCACACTGCGGTATTTGATAACATTAACTTTATTTCTTATTGTATTTACACAAGATGCCTGTTTTAAATCACAGACGATTCCGAATGCTCAATATTGATTAAAGAAAGAAAATTATGCTTTCTTGGCAATATCAACAACTGGCTTATTCGAGATCGCTACACTTCTCATCTGGACAGATTTGAGCTTTGGACATCCAAAATGTCATAATTCTTAACACCATCGTTCAAACCAGTCGCCTAGCAAAAGCTCAGGCAATATGACCTTGCATTTGTATATTTAATAAATATTTGGAAAATCTGTGATATTTCCTTATTGTCTGGATATCATTTACAATATGAAAGTATTACACAGTACAACATTTTTCAGGTGATTGATTTGGGAGTCAATTCTGATAATTGTTTATGAAAGTAGCCCCAAAAAGAAGAACTTCTGCATCATTCGTTTGGTCTTGGTACCTCAAAAAATAATTTAAAAATTAATTTGAAGTCAGTAAGTATCGTGTAGGGGAGTTTGTCACGTTTTAGGCTCTTTTGTTTGTCATAACTCGAGAACCACTAGTCCGAATAAGCTGAAATAAATTTTAACAAGTAAGAGTGCTATATTCGGCTGGGCCGAATCTTAAATACCCTTCACAATGGTACATACATTCTGATTGATTTTTGGTGCGAAAAGTTGTTTTATTTGGCTTTTAAAGCCGATTTCTTGAAATATCGGGAGACGCTATATCTCGGGTATATATGGGCCGATTTTTTCTGAATTTCAATATCAGATCCACTACCGGGATTTAACACAGGCTGCAAAACTTTTATTTAAATAATTCTTAATATGCTCAAGTTCAACCACTGGGTGACACCAATTCTTTTTAATATCAATGAAATAAAGAAAAGCAAAATGTATTTCTTAATTATTTATCAGTTAACTTTATAGTAAAATTTATTTAACCAAAAATTGCATATAATTGCATTATTTTTGAATTGTAATGCTAAACATTGTCATTAAGTGTGATTTTCTTTTCAATTTACTTATGTACGTATGTGGGTACATGCATACGTATGTATGTATGTACATACCTATAATAGAAAACTCTAAAATAAATTCTTTATTATTGAATATTTTCAGTGTGTTCCATAAAACAATGATTATATATATACATATATATGTACATACATACATATTTACATTGCTTGCTTTTACAAAATTATTTTTTTCTTGTGCACGTTGTTGATGATCTATTGCGTGATTATATACATACATATATACATACATACATATTTACATTGCTTGCTTTTACAAAATTATTTTTTTCTTGTGCACGTTGTTGATGATCTATTGCGTATCATCATACACATGTGTGTGTGTATGTACATATGTAAGTACGTAGGGAAACCCAAAATGATTTTTTGTGTGAATGAATTTGAAGACGCAATTGTTTAAAAGAATTTCATTGCGTACCCTTTTTTCAACAATTCTTTATATCACTTTCATTTTCAAGCTCGTGTATATATACATACACATTTTTACACCAAAGCAAAAAAATTGTTTATGCTAACATACTTGCATGCATACATACATATGTAGATACATACATACCTACATACATACATACATACATACATACATACATACATACATACATACATACATACATACATACATACATACATACATACATACATACATACATACATACACACATAGATACATACATACATACATACATACATACATACATACATACATACATACATACATACATACATACATACATACATACATACATACATACATACATACATACATACATACATACATACATACATACATACATACATACATACATACATACATACATACATACATACATACATACATACATTCATACATGATCGCAAATATTATATACATATGTATATAATATTATATACATATGTATGTACCATTATGATCGATTTTTGGTACCAAAAGTTGGGTGCATATGGGCCGATGTCCAAAAATGTTCTAATTTTGCCTCTGAACAGCCTGTATGTACCATTAAGACAAATTTTTAGTGCAAAAAACTGTTTCGTTTAGCTTCCAGGCCCGACTTCTTGAGATATCGGGAGGCGCTATATCTCGAACATATATGGGCCGATGACAAAAAGATTTCCAGTTTTGCTTCTGACTAACCAATATGTATCATTGTGATTGATTTTTGGCGCCAAAAGTTGTTTTATTTAGCTTATAGAGCCGATTTCTTGAAAAATCGGGAGACGCTATATCTCAGGTATATATAGACCGATTGCAGACATTTTAAAATTTTGCTTTTAAACACCTTATATGTACCATTCTGATCGATTTTTGGTACCAAAAGTTGTTTTATTTGGCTTTTAGAGCCGACTTCTTGAGAAAACTTGAGGCGCTATATCTCGAGTGTATATGGGCCGATGTCCAAAATTTTCCACGTTTGCCTCTAAATAGTCTATATGTACCATTCTGATTGATTTTTAGTGCCAAAAATTGCTTTATTTGGCTTAAATAGCGGATTTCTTGAAAAATCAGGAGTCGCTATATCTCAGATATATATGGACCGATTTCAAAAATTTTCCAATTTTGCTTTTAAACACCTTATATGTTCCATTCTAATCGATTTTTGATACCAAAAGTTGTTTTATTTGGCTTTTAGAGCCGACTTCTTGAGAAAACGGGAGGCGCTATATCTCGAGTGTATATGGGCCGATGTGGAAAAATTTTCCACTTTTGCCTCTAAATAGCCTATATATACCATCTTGATTGATCTTCGGTGCCAAAAGTTGTCTTATTTGGCTAATAAAGCCGATTTCTTTAAAAATCGGGAGACGCTATATCTCGGATATATATGGGCCGATTTCAAAAATTCCTTCATTTCTAGGATTTAATGAGCACTAAAAATGATATGGTTTAGTTTTTAAGAAAAAATTTTTTTTCAAAAATCTGAATACAAAAATTACACAAAATATCCCTCAAAACCCGGTTTTTTGAATATATCTCGGCTATCCGCGGACCTATCTTACTGAATTTCAATAGCAGACCCACTACCGGGGTTTCACACGTTTTAGCGAAAGAATGAGGTTTCTATCTCAAACCGTTTTCTCAGAAACGGTATTTCAACGACTACAGACGGACAGACGGACAGACGGACAGACGGACAGACGGACCGACGGACAGACGGACAGACGGACAGACGGACAGACGGACATCGCTCAATCGTAATCGCTATTGATGCTGATCCAGAATATATATACTTTATGGGGTCTTAGATGGATATTTCAATGCGTTACAAACGGAATCACAAACTTATATATACCCTTACACATTTATGTGAAGGGTATAAAAAAATTAAAAACTACAATTCCTTTAATTTGCTTATACAACGTTTCGTACAATTCATGAAACAAAAAACGATAATGAGCTTCGAAGTTTTGTTAAGTAGTTCATCAGATTGAATAATTAGTTAAAATGCGTAAAACTATTTTGTAAATGAGATGAAGTAAAATTCCGCACGTGCCTAACGTGGACTCAGCATATGTCACAAAAATGAATATAGTGTCATATTCGTAATTTAGTGCTAAAATGAAAGTTAACTGTAGTTGATGTTTTTTCTGGGGAAATTTTTAAGAATAAACAACTTGATGATGCGGCTGCAAAAAATCTGGTAACCTGAAAACAGCATTTGTGTGTATACATGTCTGTATAATCATAAGCATTACTAAGAGTATTTAAGGCTTGTCCGAGCCGAATATCGCCCTCTTATTTGTTTTATTTGGTGTGGAATGTAATATTGTTTCTAGAAGAAAATTTTTAGATTTAATTTTTCCCGCAATCTTTGATTTGGATGGCGACACAAAAAGAAGAAGTATCAGAGAAATACGAAATTTTAATTTTGAATGTTCTAATTTTTTAATTTTTGTTCTTGGCACTGACATCGCTCATATTTATTAAAACATTTCTAATGAGAAATTTGTTTCCACACAATAACACTTCCTAGAAAATTGGTCAACCGCGTGAAAAAAGTGATTACGTTCGTTGCTTGTTAATTTCCAACACAAAATGCCAACACTCGAATAATACAGAACTTTTTATTATTCACATTAGTTTTAATGTCACAACCTATTAAATACTTAGTTGGACAAATCGGACGCGTAGTAGCAACTACAAATGCTGAAAGGTCGTGCGTTTAATCTAAAAATGAAATAATAATAATATACATACATATGTATGATGTAATTTTCCAAGTGGTGTCATATCTATTTTGCAGAGGTCTTTCCCTTGGCAAATACATTTTAAATGAACAAACTACCAGTGGCAAATACAGTTTTTTGTCGTTCTAATTCATTTTTATGCCTGTTACAGTTTTAATTCTTTCCAATTTAAATTCAGTGTTGCTTTATTTAAATAGAATTGTTTTCCTTTTTTACGTTCGCTATTGTGATCTTTTGATCTTATTTGATATTAAATATTATGATACTGGTATTATTTGCTTTGCCTTCGCCGTATGTTGTTTCCCTGTATTTTTTGTTTGTACATTTACTGAAATGTTTTCTACGTGTCACGAATTTTACAGACAAATACAAGCTGAGAGATTGATTCAAGTCTGAGAATGTAGCTGCAATTAAGTTATGACTAATTTTTGTACTAATCTGGAATATTGATTTTATTTATGCATTTTTTATTTAGCAATTATGGTCACAATTCGACTTGTATTGAATTGCAAATTACTGGTTTGGCAAAATTTGTTTAATTTCCGCAAAATAGATATAAAATTCAGAGAATAAATTGCTTCATTTATTTGCTTTAAATTAAATTATTATTTGTAGAAAAAAATGCTAGACATTAATTTTGCAGCACTTTAAATTTTTAAAAACATCTTGTAGTTAAGAGAGAAAAAAAAATTTACGAACAGTATCAGTAAACTTTACTAAAACAAGTAATAAATATTAAAGTTGGTTTATCTGTTGAATGTCGTCAGTACCATTATGCACAGTGTTCCATATTTTGAGAGAGCAGACAATATATAATTTTCTATGATTACCGAATCAAAGAATATCTTGCTGCTATACTTTAATTGGCAGACAAACGTAAACATATTGGTTAGCGGTAATGTTTTTGAACAAAGCACCGATGACTGAGGCATGCCTGTTGAGTGTTAACGCAGAGCACTAGCCAACGTAGCGCTCGTTGCTCTAATTTAGGTAAACTTGTTAATCACACTATGCATCAAATGAAAAACTGTTTAATGCTTAATGTTTTAATGAGCTTTTACTGGTCAGGTTTGCGTATCTTTGATAAGATAATCTTTTGTCTACCCTTTGTCAAAATAAGAAATACTATTTTTGTGGTTTTTGAAGAAAAGTGGAAAATCGGTATTCATTATATTTTGGATATATATAGTCGGTTGACAAAATTTTTTATATTTGCATGGCTTTGAGTAACGATATTTTGTTATAACGTCTACTTTTTGGCACCCAAAAATTATTTCGATGTCGGAAAGTTTTATTTTTTGACTTCTAACGTCCATGACACATAATACAAATAGTATTTACAAAATAACAAATACACAACTTTTAAAAATTTTTATATAAAAACTGCAAATTACTTTTGTGGTCAACAGCTTGGTAATTCACGAATCGGTTTCGCTGCATTTCCATAGCAAGTACATGACACGATGTGTAAACAGATTGACTTCAAATATTTTTTTTTCCAAATAAAGTAGTTTTTTCAGAAACTTGTAATTAGATACTGCTTCAAAATATATACTAAATGGGGCCGGAAATTTAAATTGGGGAATATACAAACGGAGTGACAATTTTATATATATCGCCTCCAACACTTGTTGTGAAGAGTATAAAACACTGTATTCTCGGATGAAGCTCATTTTTATCTTAGTGGTTACGTTGATAATCAAAATGGCTTTTTGAGGCCCAGAAAAGCCTTACGTGGTCTTACAGAAGCCAATGCACTCATTACGAACTATTTGGTGGTGCTTGTGGAGTGGAGCCGTTATTGTCCCACATTTCTTAGAAGACGGCACTACCTTTACGATTGCACCATTGTAACTGATTTTTTGCGCCCGCTCTTCATAGTGTTGATGTGAAGAGTGTTTTGTTTCAATAGAATGGTGCCACACATCTCATGCCAAAATCGATTTATTACGTCGAACAATTGATGACCGTTTAATTAGCCGAACACCATTGGACTATTTTCTTTAGTTCGACGTAAACGACAAATATTATGCTGATGAATCAGAGACAATTGAGCACTTGAAGACCAATTTTCGTGGTCTCATAAGTTCAAAAAAGTTGTCCGATCGAATGGGGTACCATGGCAGCCATATGAATAAAATACTTTTTCACTTCTAACCGGAATAACTGTTACTTACAAAAATAAAACCGAAAAAAATTTTAAATCAAAAATATTTTTGCGTTTTACCATTTACCAAACAGTTTGCGGATTCTTTAACTTAAAATGGAAACAAAGCACACTTAGCCTGGCAATTTATAGCTCTTAACGGTTCAAAGCTTTGTCAACTATTTAACTCTGTTAAAATCACTGTTTTTTAGCACAACGGCTGCAAAAACCAGACTGAACTTATATTCAAACTTATAGCAGTCGATATACCGGTCAGTAGAAAAAAAAAATTCTAATATACTGTTCATACATGCAGCAATATTGAAATTATAACAATTAAAGCCATTATTGAGACAAAATTTTCATATAAAAATTACAATTAGATTATTGGCAATTAAGAGATAATTGTTTCAATAATGAGTAAAATTTATAATGCAACACTGTTAGATTTGTATTAACAGTACCAAATGAACAAGCTTTTACAATAACAGTACATATTGAACACTCCTTGTGAAAATTTGACTAATCAAACATCAACAAAATAAATAAACAAAAATTTTTTTTTAATTTTTTATGATAAAGGGTGTTTTTTTTCGATGTATAGAACTTTAAGTTGCAATAAAACAACGATGGATTATTCGATTGACATAAGTTTTATTTATCTTGTGGCATTACATTTGAAATATGACTTCTGGCATATGACCGCCACGGCTGGCGCGGATGTAGTCCAATCTGGACGTCAAATGTTCGATGACTTTTTCCAACATTTCTGGCCGTATATCGGCAATAACACGGCGAATGTTGTCTTCCAAATGGTCATGCGTTTGTGGCACAAGCATGTTGCGCAATCTTGTTGAAATCACATCTCCTGGACATCATGGTTATTCAATTCAGGAATGAAAAAGTTAGTAATCATGGCTCTATATCGATTACCATTGACTGTAACGTTCTGGCCAACATCGTTTTTGAAGAAGTCCGGACCAATGATTCCACCAGCCCATAAAGCGCACCAAACAGTCAGTTTTGCTGGATGTAACGGTGTTTCGAAATGCACTTGAGGATTAGCTTCACTCCAAATGCGGCAGCTTTGTTTGTTGACGTTGCCATTCAACCAGAAGTATGCTTCATCGCTAAAAAAAAATTGTGCGCGATACGTATTCCGCACAGAATCATTATTTTCGAAATAAAATTGCACTATCTGCAAGCCTTGTTCACGCGTGAGTTTATTCATGATGTAAATATTGCCAACCAAACTGAGCATAAATCGCTTGACACCTGTTAAATCGGTCGCCATCTTGAACAGTAATGCCAAATTAGAGTTCTATACAGCGAAAAAAATACCCTTTACAAAATAACCAGATATAAACAATAACTTTTTCACCTGTCAAATGCTAATTGTCGTAGCAATATTAAGTATGTATGAACACCAAAAATATATTGTCAATTAACTGAATATTGTTTCAATTAAAAAGGCATATGTGAACATGATATAAGACGAAATTTTTTTACATTTTTGTTAGAGCGTTAGTTGTCTCAAAGCTGGAGAAGAGACGACAACCTTCGAGGACCATCGATATAAAGCTTGGCAGCGCTTATTATATATTATTATACTGGGTACATTAGTGTGGTGTTTCAATAACAGATGTCGCATGCGGCATAAACATTCAATTTATTTAACTGAGGTAGCTGGCTAATTATTAATACATAATTGGCAAAAATTTGAAAATTCCGACTTTCAAAATCAATTCATAAGCAAAAAAAAAATCGAATTCCATTGAAATCGATTAACTTTATTTCTAATAAATAAATTGCTTATTAAGCAATTTGAAAAAAATATTTTTTTGGTTTTTGAGCCTTTTTGAATAAAACGATTACAGAGTTTTTTCAAATTGCTACTCAAAACATTAAAAATAAATTTTTGAATAACCCGGTCAATTATAAGTCGATTTTGAAAATTCGATTTGCTTCTAGATAAAGTTGAGTATTAACAAGTAAGAGTGCTATATTCGGCTGGGCCGAATCTTAAATACCCTTCACAATGGTACATACATTCTGATTGATTTTTGGTGCGAAAAGTTGTTTTATTTGGCTTTTAAAGCCGATTTCTTGAAATATCGGGAGACGCTATATCTCGGGTATATATGGGCCGATTTTTTCTGAATTTCAATATCAGATCCACTACCGGGATTTAACACAGGCTGCAAAACTTTTATTTAAATAATTCTTAATATGCTCAAGTTCAACCACTGGGTGACACCAATTCTTTTTAATATCAATGAAATAAAGAAAAGCAAAATGTATTTCTTAATTATTTATCAGTTAACTTTATAGTAAAATTTATTTAACCAAAAATTGCATATAATTGCATTATTTTTGAATTGTAATGCTAAACATTGTCATTAAGTGTGATTTTCTTTTCAATTTACTTATGTACGTATGTGGGTACATGCATACGTATGTATGTATGTACATACCTATAATAGAAAACTCTAAAATAAATTCTTTATTATTGAATATTTTCAGTGTGTTCCATAAAACAATGATTATATATATACATATATATGTACATACATACATATTTACATTGCTTGCTTTTACAAAATTATTTTTTTCTTGTGCACGTTGTTGATGATCTATTGCGTGATTATATACATACATATATACATACATACATATTTACATTGCTTGCTTTTACAAAATTATTTTTTTCTTGTGCACGTTGTTGATGATCTATTGCGTATCATCATACACATGTGTGTGTGTATGTACATATGTAAGTACGTAGGGAAACCCAAAATGATTTTTTGTGTGAATGAATTTGAAGACGCAATTGTTTAAAAGAATTTCATTGCGTACCCTTTTTTCAACAATTCTTTATATCACTTTCATTTTCAAGCTCGTGTATATATACATACACATTTTTACACCAAAGCAAAAAAATTGTTTATGCTAACATACTTGCATGCATACATACATACATACCTACATACATACATACATACATACATACATACATACATACATACATACATACATACATACATACATACATACATACATACATACATACATACATACATACATACATACATACATACATACATACATTCATACATGATCGCAAATATTATATACATATGTATATAATATTATATACATATGTATGTACCATTATGATCGATTTTTGGTACCAAAAGTTGGGTGCATATGGGCCGATGTCCAAAAATGTTCTAATTTTGCCTCTGAACAGCCTGTATGTACCATTAAGACAAATTTTTAGTGCAAAAAACTGTTTCGTTTAGCTTCCAGGCCCGACTTCTTGAGATATCGGGAGGCGCTATATCTCGAACATATATGGGCCGATGACAAAAAGATTTCCAGTTTTGCTTCTGACTAACCAATATGTATCATTGTGATTGATTTTTGGCGCCAAAAGTTGTTTTATTTAGCTTATAGAGCCGATTTCTTGAAAAATCGGGAGACGCTATATCTCAGGTATATATAGACCGATTGCAGACATTTTAAAATTTTGCTTTTAAACACCTTATATGTACCATTCTGATCGATTTTTGGTACCAAAAGTTGTTTTATTTGGCTTTTAGAGCCGACTTCTTGAGAAAACTTGAGGCGCTATATCTCGAGTGTATATGGGCCGATGTCCAAAATTTTCCACGTTTGCCTCTAAATAGTCTATATGTACCATTCTGATTGATTTTTAGTGCCAAAAATTGCTTTATTTGGCTTAAATAGCGGATTTCTTGAAAAATCAGGAGTCGCTATATCTCAGATATATATGGACCGATTTCAAAAATTTTCCAATTTTGCTTTTAAACACCTTATATGTTCCATTCTAATCGATTTTTGATACCAAAAGTTGTTTTATTTGGCTTTTAGAGCCGACTTCTTGAGAAAACGGGAGGCGCTATATCTCGAGTGTATATGGGCCGATGTGGAAAAATTTTCCACTTTTGCCTCTAAATAGCCTATATATACCATCTTGATTGATCTTCGGTGCCAAAAGTTGTCTTATTTGGCTAATAAAGCCGATTTCTTTAAAAATCGGGAGACGCTATATCTCGGATATATATGGGCCGATTTCAAAAATTCCTTCATTTCTAGGATTTAATGAGCACTAAAAATGATATGGTTTAGTTTTTAAGAAAAAATTTTTTTTCAAAAATCTGAATACAAAAATTACACAAAATATCCCTCAAAACCCGGTTTTTTGAATATATCTCGGCTATCCGCGGACCTATCTTACTGAATTTCAATAGCAGACCCACTACCGGGGTTTCACACGTTTTAGCGAAAGAATGAGGTTTCTATCTCAAACCGTTTTCTCAGAAACGGTATTTCAACGACTACAGACGGACAGACGGACAGACGGACAGACGGACAGACGGACCGACGGACAGACGGACAGACGGACAGACGGACAGACGGACAGACGGACAGACGGACAGACGGACATCGCTCAATCGTAATCGCTATTGATGCTGATCCAGAATATATATACTTTATGGGGTCTTAGATGGATATTTCAATGCGTTACAAACGGAATCACAAACTTATATATACCCTTACACATTTATGTGAAGGGTATAAAAAGAGATTACTTGGCTAGATTTGTTCTTGGCTGAATGTTATTTATAGATATTATAAAAGATACAGCAACGCGTAGTTGTATCAACCAGTTGTGTAAATCTACCTTAGGTTAGGTTAGGTTGATTGGCAAAGTTTGTTTGCCCATGACTTGTGACACACATACACCTAAGCCAGTATAGGCTTGTTGTGCGCTCCATGGATTTTACCATAAATAGTTTCACTTATAGGTCTATAGGAACTTCACAAAGTTCCTTCGTTTCTTGCAGCCTATGGCCTGTAATTGGGTTATGTCTGGTAAGGTGTCTCTCGCAAGATGTCGGGATCGTATTTGTGCGAAGGCGGGGCACTGGCATAAATAGTGCTTTCCTTTCTTTCAGACATTTTATTTTATGTGGAACGAAATTTGGATTTATGAGGAATGAAATCGGTATTTACTGTTTGGTTTTAGTGAATTATAGTTCATTCGATTTCTTTTATATGCAGCTTAATGTGCTGGGAATCTTGATGTTAAGGGTATAATCTGCTTTCCAAGTAAAACTCAACCGAAATCGATTTTCTAGATTTTATACAAATGTTTTAATAAATTTTAAGTGGAACAGAAAAGTAAGGATTGATAAAATATTTTATTTTCATATGAATGTACAAATCCAAGTCTACTTGATTTAGAACAAAAATCTTAAAACCTAAAAACAAAGTATATGCATTCCAAAGTAGAATTTTAATACAATTTAACATACACTTTTCAAATTTTTCAAAATCGATAATTTTAAATTCCTTAAAAAAAAAACGTTTTATTTTACTTGTTTAATTAAATAATAAAAAATTATGTGTATTGAAACTGTGAAAAACTAACACAATTGCGACTTCTTGCACATAGTGAATAATAGATTAAATACGTTCTTTCAAAAATACGTTAAAGTGTAGGCAGCAGGCTCTTCAAGTCTAGTCTAAGGAAACTTATATTTACAATCTGGAAAACTGATTATTCCTGCTGTTAGGGACTACCACGCACTTAATAATACCGTGGTTGTAATCAACAAGTTTGGCTGTTGCATTGTGTTATTTGAAAACAAATACCAGTGAAGACAGCGAACAGATCGATTTAAAATGGACTTTCTAATATCACTCCATAACTAAAAATGCCCATTTTGTATTACGTTCATATAGTACGTTCATAAGTTCTTTCCATTTTATTTTTGTGATTGATATTAATTAAGTAGGATAAAGAAAACATCAAAGAAATTTAGCAGGGTGGACAACTAGCGGTTTCAAGGCCGCCACACTTTTCGTCAGCACCAGACCTTGAATTCAGGGGCTCATGTTTCCTAAGCGACACTCATGTCACTCAGCCACCCAAGTTGTTGCAAATTTTCTGTCTAAACGTTTAATTATATCAAACACAGTTTGTTGGCATCTTCAGGATGAAGATGCTAACAAACTGTTAGCGAAATATAGAATAATAATGTTAATAAATTTTATATTAAAAAACGATCTGAAGCTGTATAATTTAGTTTTTTGCAAAGAAATTGTGTTCAAAATTAAATAATAAACAATTTGACTGTATCTATGTATGTCTACTCATTCGTTTTATATTTTTGTTATAAATTATTCGAAATGTTAGTAGTTGCTCTTTATTTTCTCCAGCAAATAAAGAGAGAGAAAGAGAAGCAGGTACTACTATCTAAATACATTGAGAAAGCTGAATTCAGTCCAAATGCAGTTTGATTTCGTGTATTTAAGTCAAACTTAATGCACTTGAGTGAGCGCCTAATGAATAAGTTAATTTGAATTAAGACTGTTATGTACACTAATGCTGTCGTCTGTCTAGGCTATTACTCAGAAGTGAACTTGTAGTTGTGAACTCACCGAAACTTAACTTACATTAGTGACTAGTGTACATGTATGTATGTACTAGCAATTAAAATTAGCAGCAATTACCGCACTTAAATCTCTCGCAATTAGTTAATTTAGTGTGGAAATTATATCTGCACTTAACTTGCAAAAATCTGAATACCTGGAAGATTAAAATACTGAGAAACGTGAGCAGCTCTATTTTTAACCGCATTCAAACAAGTTTGAAATAATTAATTTAAGTGTACATTTTTAAGGCTTATTAAAATGGTAGTCCATCATTTATGAATAAATTAAAAAATATATTTTAGTCCATTTATTTTCTTTAAGTCAACTTTTAAATAATTCTCCTACTAAACCGACTTTGCAAGTTCTTTTGAGTTTTGGGAAGCTTTGCTAAGAGGTTGGCCATATATAGATTGTTAGAAACTGTATCAACAAAATAACAGTCCGAAAAGTTTATTTTTCAAGTGCCCCCATTTGAGAGGTGGTTTTCAACAATATTTTTTTTTTTTTTGTAAGATAATTTGTTATCAAAATTTCAACTACGAATTGTTTTAAGTTTATTATCTGTAACGCACTTCGAATTGCTCCCAATTAAAATTGTATTGTTTTAATACCCACTGAAGTACATGCAGCCATTTTTAAAGGCCTTGGTAATCGTTCGATTTGACAATAATGACATGTATGCTTAAAATATATGATGGAATTTTTGAAAACTCTTTTGAAAAATTTCAAAGACTATATTTTCTCTCAGCGTTGCCTTTTTGAATTCGTGGACAAAAGTGGTGCGGATATTTTTTATGCAACTTCCAGCTAACGAATCGTACGATTGTGTAGGATAGTGAATCATAGCCTTAAAAACGATAAGCAAGTTTTCAAATAATTTCTTATTTTTCACTATAACTAAATTTTAGGTTTGCCAGAAAAATAGCAAGAACATGAATTGACATTAGACAAAATGACCAAAGGTATGGTCAGACAATCAGATATTAACCTTAAACTAGCGTGACCACTGTTCTCTTGATTTGATCAAGCACATATGGACACATCAACAAACAAAAACGAAAACAAAAGGCGGTGGAAAAAGAGTAAAAAAAATAAAATTTTCCTAAAGTATATTATAAGGTTTTGTTTGATTACGGAACAAAAAAACCTTACAGCGAACAATTATTTGATCCTACAAAGCGTTGCAAGAGCAAATACAAATAAAACAATCAAATATGCTGTTGTGAAATTTAATGTTCTTACGTTTCTTTTCCTGCTTTTTTCTTTTCGATATTATAAATTGATTTATCTGGATGTATGTACATGCATTTTTAGTTGTTGATATGTATGTATTTGCACTAAATTAAGGTAAAGAAAAACGTTGTGGTCCCGTTTTTTTAGCCAAAAATGGGCAAAAAAAAGTTTAAATATAATCAAAAAAGTACTTCAAGCATAAAGAAACGAAAGAAACCAAAGTATGTAACGATGATTAGGAAAATACAACATTGTTGGAAATCCTCAGCCCAAAAAATTATTATTTATCACCAACAAATCTCCAGAGGATTTTCGTAGAATTCGTATCCCTAATCACCAACAAAAGTTCCTCATTTGAGGACAAATCACCAGAACTGAAAGCACTGGCGGTAAACGATGGTTATTCTCGAAGTAATTTGGTTTTCTCCTTTTTATTTTAACGAGCTAAATAGAAGGCTGGATTTTCCAAGAAAATGTCGAAGAAGAAAAATTATTTGGTGGAATCAAGCACTTGACTTCTCTGGAGACATCATGGGACAAGCCACGCAAATGAAAGGAAAGTTTGCAGGAAAATGTTGGGAGCCCCCCCAAAGTTGAAAAGGCAATGAATGGCTGTTTCCGAAAATGTCCTCCGGTGAATAAAAATGCGGGTCAGTAGTATATTTTATTCCAAAAGAGGCTAGTTAGGGAGGTGGGGAAAAAATTGTAAAAATGTTTTTGTATTGAAGCTGGCAAAGGTGGGCAGATGTACGGTTGGTTTGTTTCGTAAAAATATCGAAAAAAGAAATGTAATATAAGTCGAGCGTGCCCTTCGTTTCTCCGGACGTATACGGTGGGGCTAATTAAGAAATATCGAGTAAATGTATAAGAATCATACTCTTGCCTAGAAGCGGAGATAGTGGTTTATATTGTTCCGACATAAATTCAAAAAAGAAAAAATGAAGGGGTTGGTCATACATTTGACTACTCTAGAGCCACAGGGTACTTTTTCCCTTTATGATGTAGACTTAAGGCCATATTCATAAGAATTATTGTAAGTATATTAAGCTCTTATTTGACGTATTTCTACGGAATATTTGTCAAATAAACGTGTAATAAACCTTCAATAGTTTTTATGAATACGCGTGTTACTGTTTATTATTTTTCCTTTACAATGAAACTTAGACATAACACAAACGTACGCCAAAGTCACAAGTAAAGTTTTTCATTTAGAAAAAAATATTCAAAAAACATTGTGTGAGAAATTTTAGCCCTCCTCATATATATGGTAAATATGTATAGTTGACAAGATAGTGTGAGTGAGTACTGTACATAAAACATACAAAATTTTACAAAGTAATTTTTAATCACATGATTAAACTATTTATTTATTAACAAAAGCAATTTACTTTTTGAAATAAACATATTTTTTTTTTTATTATAATTTCTGTAATGACTTTTATCTTGTGAATCATTTTTAATGGAGCTTAATTGATATTTGAACACAAATTAACATGCGCAAAGTTTCGAATTTGGGGCCGTTAAGTGATAATTGTGTATTTAAAATAAAATTATGAGCTTTCACATGTTTAAATTTAACTGGTGTAAAACAATTTATTTATCATACATGACTCAAAATTGGTTTTATACTTCCATTTCTTGATTTTTCTTCTTTCAGGCCTTGCGAAGCTTTCAATTAACGAATTGGAACCCGCTTTACAATTCTGTACACACTTGATTTACGGTTATGCCACTATTAATCCAACTTCCAACAAACTTGTGGCCAGAAATGAAAAGCTTGACTTAGATGTCGGTACAGGGCTGTATCGCACCGTAACAAGCTTGAAAAAGAAATATCCTAATCTGAAGGTGCTGTTAAGTGTGGGCGGTGACAAAGATGAAGTGGACAAAGATAACAACAAATATTTGACTTTGTTGGAGTCAAGTAATGCTCGCATTCCCTTCATCAATAGTGCGCATTCCCTGGTGAAAACTTACGGTTTTGATGGCCTGGATATTGCTTGGCAATTCCCCAAAAACAAACCCAAGAAGGTGCACAGTAGTATTGGCAAATTCTGGAAAGGTTTCAAGAAGATTTTTTCGAGTGATTTTGTGGTTGACGAGAAGGCCGAAGAGCACAAGGAACAATTTACTGCTTTGGTGAGAGAGCTGAAGAATGCTTTGCGTCCCGATGGCTATTTGTTGGGTATTTCAGTATTGCCGAATGTTAATTCTTCTTGTAAGCCCACTTGTTATTCAACTGTATAATAACGATAAAGTTAAATATTATTTTTGATTTCAAAATAGTGTTTTATGATGTGCCAGCCATTGTTAACAATTTAGACTACGTTAATTTGATGGCTTTTGATTTCCAAACTCCTGACCGCAATCCCGAAGTAGCCGATTTCCCTGCTCCCATTTATGAATTGAATGAGCGCAATCCCGAATTTAATGTTAACTATCAAGTTCAATATTGGTTAAACAATCATTGCCCCGCCACCAAAATAAACGTTGGCATTGCTGCTTATGCTCGTGCTTGGAAGATGACCAAAGATTCTGGTCTTACTGGTCTACCACCAGTACCTGACACCGATAAGGCAGCTCCCGCTGGCATACAGACTCAAATAGAGGGTCTCTTAAGCTGGCCTGAGGTTTGTGCCAAGCTACCCAACCCTGCTAACCAGCACTTAAAGGGAGCCGATTCCCCTCTACGCAAAGTAGGCGATCCCACTAAACGTTTTGGCAACTATGCTTATCGCTCGGCTGATGACAACGACGAACATGGCATGTGGGTGGGCTACGAAGATCCTGATACTGCCGCCAACAAAGCTGCCTTTGTCAAGACCAAGGGCTTGGGTGGTGTGGCTTTGGTTGACTTATCGTTTGATGACTTCCGTGGTGCTTGCACTGGTGATAAATATCCCATCCTTCGTGCCATTAAATACAAATTGCAGTAAACTGTCAATCGTTTTTCACTTGAGACATAATAAACTTGTTAATATTTTTTTTCCATAAATTAAACAAAACTTTAATACAAGCCTAATTGTTTTTGTTTTAACATTTTGAAAAAGCTTAATTCAACATTTCGTTATTATTAACTCCATTGAAGTTAAGGTCCACCATAAAATGACTTCATGTTCATTTGTTGCAAGTGCGACTGCATAGAAGAAAGGAAATGAAAAAAATCATGAAATAAATAGTAACCAAACCACCACATAGACATGCAGCAAGAATTCTTTGCATTAGTTAAGCATTGTACACTATCATTCCACCGACTAGGTCTCATTTAAACGATTATTAAAATTGATAAGCAAATCAGTTAATGTGGGTTCTGTGAACTGAGTTTACTAAGAGAATAAATTTTTGTACATATATGCTAAGAAGTTTTCCTATAAAATCTCATCTTACTATTTTTATTTCCTTTTATTTGGAGAGCGCAGCCAAGCATAGGACTGACTTGTTCAAGGGTGCCGCACTACCATGCTAGTATGTAGCTTAATCGGTTTCACTTAGCTGATGAAAAGTGCTACTCTTGTGCCTTGAATGTGGCACTCTTCTTTACGTTTTTGCTGCTGTTAATATACGTATGTTTTTGAAGCCAGGCAACTATTTATCGAGCGCAAATTTCAAGTTTCTATCTCTTACGAGTCAAAATTAACAGCGTATTTTCAGTTTCTTGTATGAAAGGACCCTTTAGTTTTGGATGTTCGAATCTCAGCAGAGGCTTTGCAGTACAAAACTTAAATAAGCGAATTCAAAAATAAGTTAATTAAATAAAATGAAGTAAAAAAATCACCACTTAAGAAAAATAATAACATGTTTACAAGTTGATTACGCATTAATTATTTAACAGATAGAATTAAGGAAAAATCATTATTTTTATCGAATGTGTTCCGTAGCTTTTTACCATTTAAATTCAGATGATGGGCACTACGAACATAAAAGTTATCCAACACTGAATGGTATATTAGAGATGAGGACATACATCGAGATTTAAATGTCAAAAGAGTGAAAGAAATCATCCGTATCAACAGCCTTAAACATACAACTCGTTTAATATAAAATTCCAACACGGAACTCAGACAGTTGCCCGCGAACGAAACCATGGCACCCAGAAGACTTAAGCGTTTAAAAAGAAATGATTTTTATACGTATATCACATTTTATTAACATATTGAAGCAGGTTATATATTAATATACAACAATTATCAGTTATTATTTTAAATACATCTCTGTACCTAGTATTTGAATTTAACGGAAGTTGATAAATACAACTCCGTACTTTATAGTACTAATTGTTACAAGTATCACACTACTAGTTGATACAACCATTAATTGTAAACGTTTAACTTGGGGGTTACACGATCAAGTTTTGCCTTTCAAGTTTTAATACATTGACACTTTTTTTACTAATACACTCACAATTTTGAAAATTGATGCAAACTTGATGACAATTTTTGCTTTCCATAGAGAGCATCAAGTCACAATCAAGAAAACAGCTGACAACAATTTTTTTTCTTTCTGTTGCAAATATTTTTTTATTTTGTTTGAAAGTTGCAATTAAAAGTGATAAGAATTAAACAAATTCAAGCTTAAAAATAGAAATAAAAATGTTTACGTGCAAAACCAACAAATTTTATACTTTTATTTTTACATTGATTTCCATTAAATGTATTAATTTTAAAAAGAGATATTCGTATATCATGATTATATTTAAATAGTTTAAAAAAATATTGATTTAGAATCTGAATTAGTTTCTGGGTTTAATGTAGAATATAGAAGAGTAGGTTTTGCTTTAATTTTTTTTTAGCAGAATATGCAAGAAGCTATTTTTAATTTTCTTCTTGACGGCATCTTGAAAATGAATTGTTATGAAATTGCGTGCAGCCTACGTCACAGCTATCAATTTTATTGAATTTTGACAAGCAGTATGTGAAAAAAACTTGATAGCAAAACTTGATCGTGTAACTGCAGTGTAAGATTTCATACTACTAGTTGATACAACCATTAATTATAAACGTTTAAGACTGCTATAAAAGCAGCAGCACTTTGTATGAGAACTCAATTAGAATTCTTGCGTTGAATAGTAAAGTACATCATCTGGGCTTTTAACAAAGTTGCAGGAATAAGCTTTACTATGTAAATAAACTAAAGAAGAACTAATAAAGTAAACAAAAACATTTAAATAAGAAAACCACCCATGTTTTCAATTTAAATGAATAAAATATACAATCTTCGTAAGAAGATTGATTCAATATGATATAAATTATCTTAAGTATTGATTTGAGGCAATTAACACCCCAATTGAGTAAATTTAATTACTTGTTGTCAATTTGCTGACTGGTGTAATAAAATATGGGTTATAAAAAAAATTCAATGAAGTAATTAAGGCCAATTCAGACTATAATACAAGTATAAAAACTTTTATCGAGTTTTGTGAGATGAAAGTATAATTAGATTTCTTGCGACGCTCAAAAAGTCTAACGTAAATTACATTTTACATTCACACCATCACACTTCAAATAAAATAAAAAAATTGAGAAAACAGCTGTTGTATATGTATGTACATACGTTAATCATACCGGCGCTAAAAAATATTCAGTAGCTAAAATAATAGTTATGTAAAACAGAATCACAAAAATATTTTATCTTCTAAATACAGCTAGAGCAAAATACATTTGTATACGGTAGCCAAATTCCAAATTTCGAACCCTTGTATAACGAAATAAAATACCACCAGTGACGGCACTCCATCGCCTGTGAAACAACAGGCTAGTAAATTTTTCAACAGCTGCTTGTGTTAAAAAAAACAACCCTGATCTAATGAAATGTATTATCGTTTAGAAAATTTTCAAAAAACGGTGAAGTCTTATGGGATGCAGTTAATTTTACTGACAAAGTTTTCCAAGTGAAAAAGAGTTTGAAAAATATTTTTAACATTACGCTTCAGCTTGCCCCCAACATTTTTGTTTAGGTAGATACTCATGTGTTTGATTACGTAGATAAATAAATATTAGTGATATTCGCTTGTCGTGAAAATGTGTTGTTAGACACGATTTTTGTAAAAGTGTACATACATACATAGATATATGCCTATCTCATCACGCTTTAATTTTTATTGGGAAATGCTATTTCAAAGTTGTAAGATAAAAGTAATAATAACGGGTCCCAACAATTTTGTTCTGCTACATACCTTGCTGAAGGGTATATAAAATTTGGGCCGGCCGAATATATGTAACTTTCCCACTTGTTTATTTTTTTTTATTATTTTCAACGTTTTGTTGGGATATTTTCAAGTTCTTTAGGTATAGTTTTTTGTTTGATTTAGTTTTGATTAAATTAATGGCTTTACAGTATACAATATGCATGTATATTCGGGTGGGTCGATCTAGCTGTCGATATTATTCTCGCGATTGCTTTTTGTTTGAGGAAAAATAATTCTGACCCAGTACCACGCTGCCTTAACAGACAGGACTCCCATATAAAAATACAACAAAATTTAATAACCTAATTAGTTAATTTCACTAATTAGGTTATTTAGCTATTTAAATATTTAGTGGCTTTATTCGAACGGTGGGGAGTGTACATTAAACCATACATTACATTCGTTGCAGTGTCACATTGAGGTCAGTTAGCAATTGTTTTATGGGTGACAGGCATTTGGAATGAAACAACTGCCGACTGATGATCCTTCTCCTACACAAACTCACACAGGCACACCCGCACACATGTACACATGCATGCAGGCAAACATGTGTGTTTGTTATGCGGTTTCATAGATGGCTCTATACGTTTGAATTTCATTTTCATTGCCTAGATTATACACGATTCTTTGATTTTTAAGAGTCTTTTTGCTCTTTTTATTTTTGTTGTCCACATTTTGTTTTCTTCCTGTTTGGAATGATTTTAAAATTGCTAAAGCAGCCACATGTTGGTATGCATGCATTCATGTGACTTCAAGTCTATTACTAAACGAACAAGAGAAATCAGTAAAAATGTTGCAGTCATACAATAGGGATTCTTTCATGGATATTTTCCTTTATGTTGCACAGCCATCCAGTATTATGAATTGCAATGAAGTTGATAATAGAGACATGGGAAATATTGTATGTATATTTTCTTCAAATTGTAGGCATAACAAAATTATTATATGAAACTTACACTCCGGCTAATTCTCACAAATTAGATGTTAGCAAACATTTAGCTACTGGCACCCCCTTTCATATCTTCTCCCAATAGCTTAGTTGGTCTAAAAGAGATACGAGCAGGAGTTGTTGTTCCCTTTAAAAATGAATCAGATCCGAATTGGAAAAAAATTTCTATACTTATTTTTCGGATTACGAATGTCTAAATTTTTTTTTGCACTTTTTCAAATTTATTAAACTCTTCTAATGCAGTTTAGGGAGTTAAAAGGCGAGTACGTTTGTGCAGCTGGGCTTTTTAGGGGCTTGAAAGAAAATGCTATTATTTTGACCTTCATTATTGGGAGAGTCATTCTAAATTTTGGAATCCATGTCGATATTCATAAGCTTAGTGTGAGATAGCAATCATGATCGTATTTACTATACTGCAATTCGCTTTATTAAGCGTTGTGTAATGTACGTAATTATGTAAGCGTTGTGTAATCTATGGGCACTATAAAATTATTTGACAACTTTTCGATGAGGAGACCAAAAGTATACAAGCTGAATATATGTAAAAAATTTTATGTGGTTTCCAAAAATTTCGCCACTCTGGTAAGTAAATTTTTTCATACACCATCTAAGTTCTGATATGAAAGTTACAATAGGAGTAATTGCGCTCAGAATAGTATATGAAAACAAATTGTACTATTGAGCAATGGGCTTAGCAAAAAAAAAAACATTTTGTTTTTTTTATTCTTCTTCTACTTACGTTCCTTGACCTAAAATACTGTTTGCTCTCATTTCTAAAAACAATAAAAAAGTAGGTGGTTGAATTTTTCTCACTGTTCTGGTCTTGGTTAAGGTTTGCTTACGACAAAACTGAAAACAAATGATCATAAAATATTTTGTTTCATACACCGGCACAAAAATCTCCCTCCGACCACAAACGAAGGGAATGTTCGCCCCTTCTAATTGGATTTTGCAGGTTGCATAATTATATCACGCGCGTACGTGGAGATCAGGTGGCAAATCCTAGAACATATACATACATAGCTACCTGCCTTTATCCCACAAAAATCTACAGAAAAGGGATTTTTGCGCTACAAGCAGTACGCTATGGCATAATGTTACAACAAAAACAAGATTAATTAAATGCGTTATTAATATATTATACATATGTGTTAATTAATTTCTACTATTTGAACTTTTTCCTATATAATTATTTCTATATTAAGTTTATCAGGCTCAAGGCTGAGTGGCATGATTGTCGCTTTAGAAACATGAGCCCCTGAGTTCAAAGACGGGTGCTGACGAGAAAGTGTGGCGACTTCGAAACAACTAGTTGTCCACCCTGCTAAATGTCTTTGATGTTTTCTTTGTCTAATTTAATTAATATCAATCACAAAGATAATATAGAAAGAACTTGAGCCTGATAAACTTAATACAGAAATTATTAAATGTGTTATTAATATCGACCTTTTTAAATTAGATAAATAAATGTAATTTTTCTTTTAAATCAAAAGATAAACTATGGACCTTGAAAGCCCATTTTGTTTGGACACCGTAAAAGGAATCAATTTATTTAAAAACAAGTTTTGTTCACAGTAACACCTTTGCACGAACGAACAGATAAGGTCGAACACATTTGAAGAGTCGGACGGCCAATATAAGGCACAGCAAATATCGAGGTTACCTTGTACGTCAATCTTGACCGATTAAGTGAGTGCACAGTAGAAAATTTTGAAAGCGAGCCTTTTTGTTTCATGATCTAAAGAGCACTGAGTTATTTAAGTTACTGAGTTATTTTGTTACCGAAACATGTTTTAGTTCGATCATATGTCAAACCCCTTTTAATCGATCCTTCAGACTCATTATGCCATATGAACATGACTTAACGGTTCGATCTATAATACAATCAAAAATCATTGCGAGCATTCATTGTCGCAAATTATTCTTGTGGAAAAACACTTTGTTTACCTATGTACATGTATGTATGTATGTATGTATGTACATAAATTAAGAAATTATAAAAACTATGCATGTTTGCAATATTTTGTCTAAATGAAAAAATAAAACAAATCAGTATTGAATAAACTGTTTCAATACTTCTCAGATATACTTGGCATGGAATGTGATCAATAGACATTGTTTTTGAAGTTTAGTACTGCAACTTTTGCATAAATTAATTTGATAGTTTATACTTTTGTATGCCTATTAATATAAACATGTATGTTTAGTTTTTAAACGGGTATGAGTTGGAGAGGTGTTTAAAAGGGGCAGGTACAATTAATAAATAAGCCCATGTATTTCCAAGATACCACTGACAATGGATTTTGGTGCCGATGATGATTTCTCATGAATCGAGTTTCCTCAATGACCGCACTATACGAATTGTTATAGATCAGGTGTCATCAAATGTGTTCTCCTCAAGGATAACTTTTGTCTAAAACTTAAAATAGTAGTTATTCTAATGCATATGATGGCAGCATATGATGGCAGCATTCTTGATTTAAGAACATTGGTACTTACCATACTTTTGACACCGTTTGGGATTGACTTAAGTACGGAAGGATTAAATTTGCTTTAGGGATGATGATTGATTATGCACTTGATTCGATATTTCTGAGGCCTATTTAATTCCGAATTCGTAACTGAAATATTTCGCTCTACTTCCTTAATTTAATAATAATTTATAAATTATTTTGTCTCCTGGCCAAATTGCACCTGGAACCTAACCACTACCAGTCCAACCACTCTACCAATTCAGTCATCGTAGCATTAATTCTCTTTAATGCTATTCGGCTTGTTTTAAGTGCACTTGTGTGTTATAGGTATTTAAATTTTCAAGTACGATTCGTACCAAAATCAAGTAAAAAGAAACTTAATTTAAACCGAGCTTTTCCTTTCTGCGAACAAACGAAGATTTTTGTAAAGCGATTACTTATTATTTTCATGTGCTAGCTCTTATAAATTTGGTCAATAGGGGAAAGAAACACAAAAATCAAGAATAAACCTTTTTCCGGATATTCGCGTTCCGTTGCGCCTTTTCTAGCTGACGAAATTTTTCAAAAACGGCTAAGTTCTATTTTGCATCTACAAAGCTTTCTCTTACTCTGCACTCTGCTGCGCATTTTGCAAGTGTCTAACTTTCTTAAGAAATATGACAGGTCTATTTGTGAGGAATGCAAATTTTTCGCAAATTTTGGTTTACGAAGTTATGTTTGCAACTAATTGACTCAAAGTAAAAAGTATTGAGAGTTTTGTTGTAAACTTTTCAAATTTTTAGTGAGTTTTCGCAGTTTTTATCCTATTGTAAAAGTTAAGATTGTCTAAGGGATGTTGCTTTAAAAGTAGTTTGCAATTTAGTTATGTCTTGAGTACGAAACACTTTAAGTATTGAGGTAGAAGTAAAACAGCCAACTTATTTGTTTTCCTTAATAATGTTGATCTCCACGCTTTTATCACAGAAATATTTTGTTCTCTAAGGAGAAAATCCATCCGAGCTAATAGCTCCATAAATGTCTATCAATTGCAAACTATAAAAGTACAGTCATGCAGCAAAATTATTGCTTAGCTTTGTGAGACTTTACCACTTTATTAACTTGCAAATTTAAAACTGTAGTAAAATCAGTTTTTCATTTTTAATTTTTTCGTGCATTTTTAATTTTCGAACTTTGATACCAGGTGTGTTTTTTATATGTATATTGATTTTATATTTAAAGTTTTTGTTACATTTTATATTCTTCTGTTTTGTAATTTTTTTTTTTATTTAAATATTTTTTGATATACTACATATGTATATAGATTTTAATAAATTTCCTGGAAACATTTTCCGAACTCACAAATTCCCTTCGTATCGTTGTGTGGCGTATTGAAATGCACTTTGAACCCGCCTTTGCTAACAGAGATTTGTGTTTCCCTTGTCCTGTATTTTGAACTTAGTGTTAGATTTTTTAAACTTGTTCGAACACAAAAAATGTTCATGGCTCTCAAAAGAGATTAAGTGGTTTTCGAGGTATTTATTAGTGTTACTTGAAAAGTAATACCAGACGCCAACCTGATAAAATCCTCTAAAAATTAGCAATACGGCAAAATACTTCTCGAAAGAGTTAAGACATTGTGAATTTATTTCGGTTTTTGAAAATTTTTTATTTTAGGTAGACATTCGTATGTTTGCACTATGATGATATTTTGGCAAATATTTTATTCTTTTTTAACGTTTCAAAAGTCTTCTTTTGCACTATGCAAATATTTCGCTGATTTCAGCGGTTTTATCGCTGTTGGGCTTTTAACAACTATCTTACTTTTCTTTAAACTGAGTCTTAGCAAATGCTTGAATTTTTTCGGAAAAATTTTAAACTTTATATATTAAATGGTAATGAGAATTACAAGGAAAATATTCCAATAAATATAAATGTTATCTTTGCTTTCCTTGTGGTCTCATTGTAAATAAAATTCTTTGGAAAAGGTGTCCGATTCCCCTAAATTTTTTGTGGACTCTATTTTTCTAAAACGACTTTGCGTGCAACTTTTTCAAAACGTTCCGAAGCCAACCCTGACTCTATTACGAATTTGGTAAAAAAAAAAGGCATTTAACACTTTTTTATGGAAAAGCCTTTAGGCTTGTTTTTTATACATTAACTCAGTTATAACAAATTACAAAACATTGGCGTTAATTTAACTCCTCAGTCATTCGTTTCGGTGGCCGGTCATGTGATGGAGTGTCCTCGTGTCTATAACTTAGTTGCTGTTAAACTTTTAATGTGTGTCTCTGAGTGAGTGCGATTGCATGTGTGCTGTGTATGTACATACATGACAATATCCTACTGTGCAACAGTGCGTGCAGACTGAGATGGGTACTTGTAGACTCTGAGAACATTTTGTGGAGATGGGTGAAAGCAAAACTTAATCTGCACATGCCTTCATTATGTTGCCATTTGTAAAGCTTGTCGCTTTGTTTTTGATGACAGATAAAAAATGACTTGCTTGTTTCCATACTTAAATAGTCTTGCTGTTGCTGCCGCTTAGTTTGTCGTTATGTCATGCATGCATGTATGCATGGAAGTTGGCTACAAATCTACGTTGATACAAAAGGGGCAGTTAGTAGCCAACGCAAGAACCGCCAACAACAAGAAATTTCAGTTATTTGTATTGTTATATAAAAGGATTTGTTACATGTCATTGCATTAAGTCAGAGATTGAGCTCGTATGCTGAACACACACACACGCACACACACACACACACAACTTAACATATACATGCATATGCACTTACATTCACAATGGAATGTTTGTGCGTGCATGTGTGTGTTTGTACGTGTGCCTTTATGAACTATAAATTACTACAAACAACCGGTCACTTTGAACATGAATCTAACACACAATTTCACAGGCAACAAACATACATATATTGAAGATTTTGCAAATAAATTTGTTATGATTTGTATGACTGTGTGCGCGGCTTTTTGCGTAATCGAGTTACATTAGAAATAATTATGACGATTAAATTGTTATATCTGTTATGTCACTTTAATATATGATGATATGTAATTGGTTTAGGTTCTTAACACAATAACTTGATTGTGGCGAACAGCGAACAAAAGGATTTTTTAAACTACATTCAGCAATTATATTTAGTTTTGATTTTTAATGTATTGATAAAGAAATCAATAAAGACATTGACAGATTGAAAGAGTATTGAAATGCAAGATCAATATTTTGCAAAATTGTTTTTTAACCTTTTATAATATATAATGATTTTACTCCTACTTAAGTGCCAGATAAATGTTATCTTAATATTGTCTTCACCCTTGTAGACTTGTGGTTCTTTCGAATAAAAAAATTTCTTTGCGGGATTAGGAGATTTTTTAATCAGGGCTTCCTCATTTTGACGTTGATAGCGGTCGTAATGCTGGAACTATATATCATTAAGTGTACGTTGCTGCAAAGAAAACATTTCAATACATTGTTGCAACTAGACTGGATGTAATTGTTCCAAAGAATGTATGGTGTAAGATTTCACCAATCTAGCTGTACAAAAGTAATGTATTTGCTAGTAATTAAGTTAGAGATTTGAATTTTTGTACAAATCTTAGCTGCACTAATGCGCACTTTTCGTCTAACTGTAGCAGAAATTTTATATGCAAATTTAAATGCAAATTCTTTGTAACAATCACCAATTTATTTAATATTTAACAAAAAGTACCCTTACTAGCGTAGTACCACGTCCCGAGTTTATATGATGGCTGATGAGAAGAGTGGTTTCGAATTATCCGGTTGTCTAAACGGTTATTAAATTTTAGTTTTCTTTATTCAATTGATATAGAAAATTAAGTAATCATCTAGAGGACTTACTTCTGCCAATTAAGAACTACATTAATCATCATAGTTCCGTATGATTGAAATATAGGTACATGTTCCCAAAAATACTTTTATAGAGCTGGATCGGCGAAATATTACACTATACACTGCATTGTCATATAAAACATAATTTAGAAAAATATATTAAAGCTAACGTGTACATTTCATTATAGAAATATAAGGAGGACACGTCTCAGATATAAACTTTGTTTAAAGTGCAGATGCATCAAGTCTGAAAAATTATTTTTGATTCCCAAATAAAAATCACATTTCTTATTATTGATATCTATCTCATGATCAAAATGAGAATCAGAAATGTTCAAAAATGTTCAAACACTTGTTTGAACATTTCTGATTCTCATTTTGTTCATTAGAGTCTTGGAATAAGTAGTTGAGTTTCACATATTCTTTTAAGATTTTTCGAGTCTACTGATGAGTTGATTAGCATCAACGAAATGTCGGCGGCCTTAACGTCTACTTTAAGGAATAAAACAATACATTTCAATTTTACTTCTCAGTGCTTTTGCGCATGCTAACGACGTCAAATGTTATCGTGTGTCAGGCACTACGTTTTTATAAGTACACAGCAAGAAAACGCTCGTCTCAAGTTTAAATTTTCTCTACTCGGTTTCAGTATGAAGCGTACTTGAAAATTAAAGTACGTATAACACACAAGGTTACTTAAAACAAGCCAAATAGGGATTATTAAAGAGAATCAATACTGTTATTTTTTTTTTTTTTTTTTTTTTGGAACGAAGTTCTTTAACGCGGCTTGCTGGTAGTGCAAATTAGTAGAAATCGTCACGAAAGCGTGTGAGCTGTTTATATGTATTGGTGTATCTGTCGACAAACAATTGTGTATGATAAATATTAATTAGTTATGAAAACGGACACTATCAGTTGCTAGACGTCGCTAAAGTAAAGTATGTCACAACAAAAAACAGCAATATTGAAAAATTGACCAACAGTTGCTTTTCTTCGTTTTGTAGCAGATTGACAAAAAAAAATACTGCATTGTCAAAAGTAAAAAATAAAACGTTCCAAAAATTTAAAGAAGCATATAAAATTTAAAAACTTCAAAAACAACGCAAAATAAAACATACAGATTTCACCTTGTATTACATTCGAAGATGAAAAAAAACGTAAGGAACTTCGTTTCTAACGGGGGTCCCCCGACCGCATTTTTTTTTTTTTGCTTGTAGAAGTACTCAGGGGACGACCCCTATTTATGCACGCGCATCGTACCGGACCTAGGAAAATAGGTTTTGGGGAGGAGGAAAGAGGGAGTAGTGTTTGTGCACATTTGATTTGAACGTCTTTACATGGTAGCTGGCGGGGAATATGTCTGCAGGCAATTTGTTCCACAGACGAACCGTGCGGCTGAAAAACGAATTCTCTCTGTAATGCGTTGTGCGGTTCACTGGCCAATCGACTACAAACGGATGTGCTCTTGACGATGCACGTGTGTTGCGTAAAAATATGCGGGTTTCGGGAACAAGATCCCTGATCTCGTCTGAGCAAAATCCGTTATAATAGCGATAGAACAGTGTGACACACCCCACACTGCGACGATGCTCCAGTGAGTTAAAAGAGCTGGATACCCTACTGTCACTGATAAGTTTCTTCGCCCTCTCCTGTACACGGTCGTGAAGCCCCAAAATAGACTTTGAGGCACCGGCCCAAACATGAGAGTAGTATTCCATTTTCGGTCGGATATAGGAGATCGGATGGAGTGAAGTATGTCTTGCACCGTTTCAAAAAACCGTTATGTTAAGGCTTAAAATGATTAGGAATTTCTTAGATGTATTTCTAACCAGCATTTGTGTGTGCTATGGAATTAAGGAAGTAGGGAGGACAATTTCATGTTAGATTTTGGGATTAAATAGACTCCAGAAACATCAAATCAAGTGCATAATCATCACACTCACCACAAGCTCAAGCCTTTCATACTCAAATCAATCGTCATCAGTGCCATAAGTACATTAAGTACAAATGTTCTTCACTCAAGTACAGCATGCTTTTTTTAAGAACAGATTTTTGCAATATTCAATCCGAAATCAGAATTGAATATAGCTAAAACTAAGAGTATTTAGTACTTGAATAATCCATTCTCCAACTAAGCACAAAGTGCTTGATTTAAGAAAATCCGTACTTACCGAACTTTTGACACTGTTTGGGATAGATTTGAGTACAAATATATTCAATTGTTTTTTCACTGTGCATACAATTTGAAGTTGTTAAAAAGCACGTGAATGCTATAATTTATTCAAGAGGTTTTCGTACGAAGAATATTCTTCAGTAATATATTGTTCATGTTCAATTTATAAAAGGGTGGAAAATATTGTATTTTATTGTATTTTTTTGGTTTCTAGCATTACAGATAATCGTTAATTTTTAACGGGTCAGAAGCCGTAAGTTTTAAGCTATTGTCTGAAAGACCATTCGCGATATTACAAAATTTAGTTTTTTCGTGTAATTGTATTCAGATTTGCAATAAAATTTGGGGGACTACTTCTAAGGGGCAGTTAAGGTTTCAGAATACGAAATAATAAGAAATATATACATATGTATATTTGAAACATATTCAAAAAATTTTTAAAGTTTGTGTAAAATGTTGGAAAAAAATTCTCGGCTCAATGATAGCAACATAAATCTAGCCAGAAAAAGAAACTCAGCACGTTTAACTACATAAAAACAATACAACGAGACAACAATGGCAACATGCCACTTCAATAACAACAACTCCATCGGGACACTAACTAAAGTTATATGAATTGGGTACTACAAACAAATAAAAAAGGATTACGAATGCCAAGATAAAATATGAAACCTAAATATTGCATACACATGGGCTACACATTTTTAATACAAATACCCTTTAGCTTTATACACACACAAACACTTATACATGCAGCATACACGTATGTATGTACGATGCAATTGTAAACATGCAACTGAATTGAAAAATTACATATTGCCAAGCAGCAGAAAAAGCAACAAAATGTTTCAACGATATTGAAACAGGAACAAGTAGCAGAACAACTGGAACAAAATAAATTCATAAATAAAATGACAAGTTGAAATCAACACAACAATTTGTAAATATTTTTGGAATGCAGTGCACGTTACACAACAACTACAACAACAAACAATTACTTTGAAACAGCAAAGCAATTTTCCTCTCATCCTGTTGCAAGTTAAACATCCGACAGATGTTTTGTTTTACATTAAAAAAAGCCAACAAACATTCTTTGAAAAACTGACATTACTATTTTTGTTCTGTTACCTTGGCTGGAGCAACGTTAACTACTAATTTCGTTGATGACTTTAAGAAACTTTAACATTTTCAATGAACATGAACATGAACAAAGAAACGATATTTAGTAGAAACAAGAGCATATGCCGCGCCAAGTTTTTTATATTTTCGTTTTCAAAAAAGACATAACCCTAAAACTTGATTGCAGATACAGTTTCTTATACACTTTGTTGAAAATAGTTTAAGTAAACTTGTTAGGGTTCCGTACTCATCAGAGTGAAACGGAACCCTATTACGGAGACAAGTACGTCCGTCCGTCCGTCCGTCACAGCGTCCATTCTCCGAAACGGTAAGAGCTAGAGAGCTGAAATTTTCACAGAATGTTGTTGTGCCTTGCCGCTACAACAACAAATACTAAAACCAACAACAATCCGAAATTTGCATAGTGTATGTATTTATAGATGTTCCACAACAACGTATACTAAAAGCAACAACAATCCGAAAACTACCAGGTGTCCCCATACAACGAAAAGTTACAATTAGGTATAACTCTCGAACTGTAAGAGATAGAGAGCTGAAATTTGCATAGTGTATGTATTTATAGATGTTCCACAACAACGTATACTAAAAGCAACAACAATCCGAAAACTACCAGGTGTCCCCATACAACCAAAAGTTACAATTAGCTATAACTCTTGAACCGTAAAAGATAGAAAGCTGAAATTTGCATAGTGTATGTATTTATAGATGTTCCACAACAACGTATACTAAAAGCAACAACAATCCGAAAACTACCAGGTGTCCCCATACAACCAAAAGTTACAATTAGCTATAACTCTTGAACCGTAAAAATTAGAAAGCTGAAATTTGCATAGTGTATGTACATATTTATAGATGTTTGTCAACAACAAATGCTAAAAACAACAACATGTCGAAAACTACCAGGTGTCCCTATGCAACGTAAAAAACATTAGCCGTAACTTTCAAACTGTAAGAGATAAAGAGATGAAATGTGCACAATATATTTACTCGCATATGGCTTACAATAACAAATGCTAAAAACAACAAGTCGAAAACTACCAGGTGTCCCTATACAACGTAAAGTAACAATTAGCCGTTATTCTCGAACTGTGAGCGACAGAGGGATGAAATTTGCACAATATGTGTATTCACATATGCTCCACAACAACAGTTGCTAAAAACAACAACAACTATAAAACTACCAGGTGTCCCTTTACAACGTAGATTAATAGCTATAACTCTCGAACCGTAAGAGATAGAGAGTCGAAATTCGCACAGTGTATGTATTCCCAGATGCCTTACAACAATAAATTACAAAAACAACAACAAAAACAACAACAAGGAAAATTACTAGGTGTCCCCATTCAACATAAAGTAGCTTTAAAAACAGAGAGATGAAATTTATAAAATATACATATGTATACACATACGCCATTCCATACATACATTACACATACATACGTACGGAACCCTAAGAGTGCGAGCCAGCTTCGTACTTGACTCAATTTATTTTTAATTTACAGAATATTAGAAGTCTACTAACACAAAACTTAAATTTATTTTAAAAAATTTTAGTCTCCGGTTATTTTAATATCAAGAGAAAAATTTCTTAATATTTTCCGTTTTCTTAATATTTTCCGTCTTTTTCAGCAGTCTATATGCCTCGTGAACGAAACGAAATTTAGAAATGTTCAAAAAAAAAATTTAATACAGAAAAAATTTGTTCGCCTTGCAACCCCTTTACTTTTCTTAACAACTTCTATACAATGAATTACCATTGGTTGCTATGATTTGTATTTTTGAATATTCGAAAATTAACTTATTTATTTGCTTTAACCACCAAATGAAATGTATTGTTTGAAATAAATTTTGGGAGGAATAAACATTTTTATGAACTTGACTAAGAGGTTACAAGTATATACGGATTTGCTTAGCAAAGAAATACATTTTTTAAACATTTTAGACAATTTATTGACCTTAATTTCAAACTACTCGGATTTCGCCTATATCTTCTTGCGCAAAATCTACTTTAAAACTACTAAGATATAAAGGGTGTTTTTTTCTATGCATAGAAATTTAAGTTGGCATTACTGTTCAAGATGGCGACCGATTTAACAGCTGCCAAGTGATTTATTCTCAGTTTGGTTTGGCAATTCATCATGAATAGACTCACGCCTGAACAACGCTTGCAAATAGTGCAACTTTAGTGCAAAACGATTTTCATAAGCGAATTTTGTTTTGCGATGAAGCGCACTTCTGGTTGAATGGCTACGTCAACAAACAAAACTGCCGCATTTGGAGTGAAGCTAATCCTCAAGTTTATGTCAAATTACCGTTACATCCAGAAAAACTGACTGTTTGGTGCGCCTCATTGGCTGGTGGAATCATTGGTCCGTACTTCTTTAAAAACCATGATGGCCAGAACGTTACAGTCAATGGTGATCGGTATAAAGCCATGATCACTAACTTTTTCATTCCCGAATTGAATAACCATGATGTCCAGGAGATGTGGTTTCAACAAGATGGCGCAACATGTCACACAGCTCGTGCCTCTTTCAATTTATTGAAAGACACGTTTGGTGACATCCTAATTGTTGCAACTTAAAGTTATATACATCGAAAAAGAACACCCTCTAGATAGAACAAATTACCACTTAATGGTTTTGTTTGGTGTAAAAACTTACCTTTAAAGTTAATTTACTTTTGTTTATTATAGCTTTATCTCGCTGATAAATCAATACTTGAGCAGTTTTGTCACTTGTATTCCCCGACTACGAAACCACTCCAACGTGTTTTTAAGTAGTTGTTGTAGCTTTTGTACAGCCAATATGGCGTTTTCGTGAGATGACATTAAAACAGTTTCATCAGCAAATGTAGATGCTGTGGTTGGAATGTCTGATGTAAACAGGAGATATAGCATTGAACCGAGTACTTACACGATCACATTTTATAAAAATACTCCATGTTTATTGAGTGCTTATTTGCCAAATATCTGTACAATCTTTGTCATATAAGCGTTCAGCAAATACTATACATTTGCTTAAATTAGCCAGTAATCAAACACGCGTTCAGCTATTGAGGATCGGCAGCTTATCCAACGGAACACAAAAAAACCTGCTCTGCTCTCAACAAACGTTCCTAAACAATATATATAAACTTCTCTTTCAACGGAGCAGAAAAAAATATCTGCATTTTGTTAAATGCAATCAATTTTTTTAACATTGTTGAAACTTATCTTAGTTTCTTTTTACATTTGAAAGATTATTTCTACATAACCACTACTAATGTCTTTAAACTCTTACTCTTTTGGTTGAAGAACAATTTTGTTTATGTTTTCAATTTATTTTCTTGTTATTTTATTGCTTTTGTTTTCATATTCTTTCAGCTTCAGTTGAAACAACATCCCGGACCCAAACAAATAAGTTATCAATCCCACAAAACACACAATGCAAATTCATCTTACTTGTTTAGTCAAACAAACTTTAACTGCTGCTGCACTGGCTCTGTTCTTCTACAGGAAATGCTGCACTCTGTATTCCAAGCATACAGTTTTGCAAAATAACACTTATCGACATGGAGGCTTTGTGTGCTGTTTGGTTTACAAGGATACAAACAATAAATAGGATTTGCAGAATAACATAAAAAGTTGGAACAGTAGCTAGAAGCAGGGTAAAAAGTTTTCATTCCTTCAAGTTAACGAAGAAATAGTTTCGAAAAGATTATCGACAAGATTTGCTCACTGTATTTTGTTTACTTGGCACATTGCTGAAATCACTAAAACAAACTCAAATCGAAGCTAAAATTCAATAAGAACTGAAAACACTTCACAACACCCTTGTAGAGATTGCAGATAAAATATGAAGATAAATTGAACATTCCACAATCTAAGACACACATATGTATATACAAAAGTACATACATTAGTCTTCAGACAGATGGAGAATATTTGAAAAGGTCGACTGGCAACAGAGGAGCGCAATAATTATTTTTAGAAGGCTGATTCGTGTTTCCGTAAAGACTGAAATTAAATAAATAATTTTTAAAAATGTAAAATTTTTAAAATGTTAAATTATTCAACAATGAACTTAATTATTTATTCGCCAATTGAAATTTATTACTTTAGGTCTAAAAAATAGACCTTATTGCTTTCTTAATTTATGTTAAAGCAGAGTTCAAATATTTTTGAGTCAGGATTCAGACTCTATTTCGAAAGTATATTGAAGAAAATCAGATGATGCCTGTCATCTGACTGTAAGTTAAAATCATTATGTGGCAAATTTTCACTTTTGCTTTTGGTGAATTTTGTATAGATATGTCAATTTTGTATTCCCCTGTAACACATTATGAAGGATATAGGAAGCTCAAAATCGTAAACTTAGACCTGCGAAAGAACAAACTACCACAGTTAGCCCAGTCCCTCTTTTCTTTGCGCACCCTAATATGATAATCAATTATCACTCTATGTGTAATTTCTTCTTTTTTTGTAAAAAAAAAAGTAGCAGATTTTTCTGCTGGAAACAAGAAAGTTGTATTCATTTCTAGAACCTACATACTATATGGTTTAATTTGCCGAAAATGCCCCAAATAAGTAAGTTTATAGTACGAACACAATCAGGGAAATTATAACCTTTGAAACTTGTTTTTTTCCTTCAACACCATAGAACACAAAGCCTGTTTTTACATACAAAAAAAAAAAAGTCGCAGAGAAAAACGTAATCAATACATTTTCTAGTAAATTTCATATAATAACAAGTAAAGAAAAAACATGGTCAAACATCTATCATTAATGATTGTATTTATGATTCTGGCGCACACGTCTTAAGGTAAGTACTGTGTTCGAAACTGCGGAAAATGTTGAGCAACATTGATTTTTTCGCACGGAAAATTTGATATGTATCTAATGATACCTATACCGCGGTTCTACACAATTTAACGAGTTTTTCATTAAAATATGCTACATTGTTTTACGTTTGTAAACAAAACCCATATGTTTTGCAATTTGGATTGTAATGAGAAAAATTTAATTATAGAATAAAAAGTTAATTTTTTATACAAATACATCAAAATGAACAAAGAAGTTCCAAATAATTTTCTTTTTCTTCACGGCTCATAATTTTTTGGTTTTCTTTATTACTTTGCATTTTTTTTTTTTTTTTTTTTTTTTTTTTTTTTTTTGATTTGTCACTATTTTAATTAATATCAATTAAGTAAAGTAAAATTTTACTTAAATTTTTGCAATGAAAATATAAGCAGTCAGCTGTTGCTAAAATTTTCACGTGGAAGAATTGCCACTTCAATTATTTCGCTGTAAAAAGAAAATGTTGCCAGATACATTTCATATGTTTTTCTCAAAATGAGCAGAGTACTACTTCTGCAACATTTTTTCACGAAAAGTTCATGCGAATTTTTTTTACATGCATTTTGACAACTTTCCGCGTGGAAAAATTATGTCAACATACAAATTTGCTTGTTAGTGATATTTCTTTCAATGAACAAACAAACGAAAATAGATATTAGCGTATTAAGCGAGGTAATTAAAACAAAAATCCGATTGAAGTGCAGGTCGCCAAACAAGTAAATTGAACAAGTGATAAATGTACAGACAGCAATAAATTTAAACACCCTTTATTCGCTAGCTATGATACAGTTGCACCAGATTATTCATTAAATGATCACTGCAATATTCTCGCACTACAAGAGCAGCTAACAATTCTCTCTAGGAGTTCACAATGCCTAAAATGATACTCCATCAACATACCCATCAACTGCAACTACAACATCGAAATCATCACTAGCAACGTTTACAAAAAAAAAATAGTACCAGCAACTGCGTACACAAATGCACCAATATCGACAAGCAAGTCACATGAGATTGATATTCCGTTAAGGAATGAAAAAATAAAAGTCAGTAACAAAATAAAAAAGGCCTCATTCACCGCCCCTGCAAAATTAAAAAAAAAACACAAACAGTAACAAAAACGTCAAATTTAAATAGCAGACACAAAACACACTTATCCTACTGGTTAAGCCAACCTTCAGCTCTAAATAGGTTTGAAATATTATCTGTCGATGATGATGAAAATGCTGATGAGCAAATACAAAATGCTTCCCACAAGCAAACAGAAAACAAAAAACCAAATAAGCCCCCACCAATATGTGTACAAAATGTGCAATTCATAAACAACCTTAATAATGTTTTAAATTCATTACCAGTTGCCCCTACAAATTACATGTTGTTAAAGTCAATGAAGTAAAAAGTCAACCCTTGTAATCTGTTGACTAGACCCAAATAATAAAATTATTAAGGGAAAAAATACGCAATATTATACTTATAAGCCCGAAGAACAAAAAGGCGTCAAAGTCATTTTCACTAATACGCACTATTTTACTGATAAAAAGAAATAAGAAAAAAGCTAAGTAAACTTGCACACGAAGTAACATACTTCCAAAATATGCTGCAAGCTGGAACGAAGAAGCCATTGTCCTTGTTTTCCATTGAACTCAAACCAAATCAAAATAATAAGGAAATATAAATTTAAACTCACTTGCTGCAGTGAAGATCAGTTTCCAATCTCCATGTCCAAAAGAAAACCTTGTCTCAGTGCAAAAACTGCCCGAAATATGGCCACACTAAAAACTTTTGCACCAAAAATCCCCTTTGCGTTTAATGTGCTGGTCCAATCAAACGCAAAATCTAAAACATAAAATGTGCAAATTAGAAAGGATGTATGGTATATAAATCCCTCAAAATATAGTATTTCCCTCCTCTACAAAAAATCAAAGAAACTATATCCGCCGAAGAAGAGCAAACTCAAAAAGTTGTCCACTCTCAAAACATCATAGTATAGTATAGTAAATCCTCCAATAATTTATTCTCAAGCAAAAGCCCATAATCAAGTATTTAACTCCCGGACAACCCCACTATTACTCACGGCGAAAATACGCCAACCAGTACAACAATAATGCTACAAACAACTTCACTTCACCTCAAGTAAATAACGATATGCACGACCTTACAGATATGATGAAGCAACTGATATCTCAAGTATCAAACATGATGAGCATTATAACAGCACTTCTGTCTAAGCTTGATGGGCAGATAAAGTGAACTTAACATTGTACTATGGAACGCTAACGGACTTATCCAGCACCTACTCGAACTAAAATCATTTTTAAAACGTTTGTCAGTAGACATACTACTTGTCGCTGAAATACACTGAAATAAATTTTGATTGAATATTAACACTTAAGTTTTTCGTTGATCGATTGAAAAAAGGTGTCATAATATGAGTGACACAATGATAAATAAGAAAGTGTCTTTGCTGAAAATGTTCATCATATTAATGAACCAGTCATAAGCTGAATGAAAAATTTCATCGTATTAATGAAACAATCGTAAATGTAAGGCATTCATTCTTGTTACGAAGCGTTTTTCTGTAAGTATACTACCGTGCAAGTTGTAGGCAAAGGAAGCCCCTGGTATATGGTATCCTTCAGTTTTTATAATTTTATTTGCAGTAGCTGCTGTTGTATATGCGAAACAACTACATTCATCGTGTAAATTTCAAGTATCCGTCTCTTATGGTTCAGAAGTTATAGCTGATGTTCAAACTGTAGGCTGTCCACGTGTATCAACACTTAATAAATTTTTACTTTTGCTGTTTTTGGTATTTGTTGCTGTGCAGACCTGGCAACTGCATATTTTGTGTAACTTTCAAGTCTCTATCGCTTACGGTTCAAAAGTTACAGCGCTCGTTATTTCTTTAGCTTGCTATTTTTAGAAGCTATATAACCACATAGCCTGTGCAAATATCAGTTCGCTCGCTATTTTTCAATATTAAAACTAGAATGATCTCACTTTTTCGACCAAAAATAAGCCAAAAATTACTTTTTAGTTTTATATTTGTTTTGCACATAACTTTTTATACACAAGATTTTTCCCCAGTTGCGTAATTTATTTTGAAAAAATCGGAAAAGTTTTAGACTCACAGTTGCTAAAGTACTGGACTCGGGTCTCTAAAATACAAATGTTTGTTTAACTTAAATATCTCGAAATCTACAATACACAGCTTATGCTTGCCGCAATGTTTTCTTTAGATCTCATTGTGGGGAATTTAAAATTAAAATTTTTTAAGCATATGAAAAGTAACAAAGTTGTAGGGCATTAAAATTTTCCATCCCGTAATCATCAGAGTGAAACGGCACCCTATTACCGAGACTTCTACGTCCGTCCGTCCGTCCGTAACAGCCTCCATTCTCCGAAACGATAAGAGCTAGAGAACTGCAATTTTTACAGAATATTGCCACAACTTGACGCTACAACAACAAATACTAAAAACAACAACAAGTTGAAAAATACCAGGTGTCCCAATACAACGAAAAGTAACAATTGGCTATAACTCTCGAACCGTAAAAGATAGACAGCTGAAATTCGCACAGTGTATGTATTTACAAATGCCCTACAATAACAATTGCTCAAAACAAAACCAATACGCAAAATACCAGGTGTCCCCATGCAACGAAAAGTAGCAATTATCTATAACTCTTGAACCGAATAAGATAGAAAGCTGAAATTCGCACAGCAAATGTATTAACAGATGTTCTACAACAATAAATGCTAAAAACAGCAACAAGTCAAAAACTACCAGGTGTCCCTATACAACGTAAAGGAAAAATTAGCCGTAACTTAAAAACTGTAAGAGACAGAGAGTTGAAATGTGCACAATATATGTACTCATATCTGCCCTACAATAACAAATGCTAAAAACAACAACAGTTTGAAAAATACAAGGTGTCCCTATGCAAGGTAAAGTAGCAATTAGCCGATAATCTCGAACCGTGAGAGACAGAGCGATAAAAGTTGTGTAATGTATGCTTCACATCTAATGCTTCACAACAAATGCTAAAAACAACAACTGTAAAACTACCAGGTGTCCCTTTAAAATGTAAAGTAACAGCTATAACTCTCGAACCGTAAGAGATAGAAAGCCAAAATTCGCACAGTGTATGTATTCCCAGATGCCTTACATTAGCAAATAACAACAACAACTACATGTCGAAAACTACTAGCTGTCCCCATACAACGTAAAGTAATAATTTAACGTAACTATCAAGCTGTAAGAGATAGAGAAATGAAATGTATACAATATACATATGTATTCCATACATATTTGCCATTCCATACATATTTACATTACAAATACGTACGGAACCCTAAGTGTGCGAGCCAGCCTCGCACTTGACTGAATTTATTTAATATCTTCTAACTTTCCAATTACAGAATTAATTTGACAGACTGAGCCCATGAATTTTGCCTACGCTATGACGTTCAGATAAAACTGTAGAATTCTAAGAAATCCTAAAATTCTTATGTTAACAACATTGTGCATACCTTCTTCAGATGTAGTGTTTTTATCAAATTTTACTTAAATAAAAAATCTGTAAGAAGTGCTCACCTACTCTCTTACGTATGTATATTTCAACTTTCCTGGCCATAATGTCGTTTTCAGAGACGTTTTTTAAGTTCCTATCTAGATAATTGTTTGCAGACACACTTCTGTTTTCTTAGCAATGTAAATTTTTAAATTCAACCAACAAGGTAACTGAACTTGATTGATAACATGGAAATGAAAAATATATTTTTTTGTTACTATCTATCACACCCTGAAACCCTTGCAAACATATAAAATTTCCAAGAACAACACTTTTAAAATATACTACGACAGAGTAAAGGCTTGGCAAAAATGCACCAAACAACTTAAACCAGCAAACACAATGCAAAGTAAATAGCAGCATATTGTTTGGATTTTTTTTTGAATTAGAAACGTATAAAAATTCAGGAAAAACTTCCGTATTTATTGCTTGAATTGTCATTCAGAGATTGTAAAACAAAAAACGTAAACAATCCTTCTGTCTTCAAGTCTTACAGCAAACAAATCAAAGAAAAAAACAAAAAAACAAATTGAAATCGAGTAAAAGAACACAAGTGCAGACAAATAAACCAAAAGCTTGAGCAAGTCAAATTGAAAGACTAAAATGTAAAAAAAACTACATACATGTATGTAAACCTCAGTCGCTTAAAATATGTCATTCAAAAATCAATCGCAATACTCAAAATTTTTTTTATTTGCACAGTTTCAAATTTTCCAAGTAGGGTACCATACTGGCGAAGCTAATTCGACTACGCTGAGTTCAATGTGTTTAAATGCCATATTTCAATACAAAATCGCAACAGAATTAATCACTGTCGTGTGACATGACTTTTGACCCAATTCTTTTCTTGAATGATATAAGCAACTCAAGTTATTTTCACCAGTAGACGCTCGTTCATAAATACCTGGTCGTAAGTAAGAAAACGTGAACAATATCATCAGTAATCACCTCAAAAATGTGAAAAAACAACCGCCTTTTAAATTTTAGCACTGCTTTTATAGTTGCTGAAAAGGATACTTTTATTTTAATTAATTTAGTTTTAAAAACTCCTTTAAATAATATACATTTTTCCCCGCTGTAGGAACTAAAAGAATGTAGATGAATCAAAACACTTTTTGTGTGAAACTCTTACCCCCGATTTTTGACTTGGGATTTAAATACAAAATTAGTAAATTTTCCTTAAAATTTAAGTTGGATTTAAAATAGCTTTCTGTTTTACAGTCTAAAATTATTTTTTGTAATTAATTGTAATAAAAGTACGGCAGCACAATGAAAGTGTCAAAAAATTATCGATAACTCAATAAAAAACAGCTGTTTAAACAAATTTTTAAGCAAGTGAAATTGTGAAAAGTTTAGAAAATAATAAATTGTTTTGTAAAAATTATTCAAATGAGTAGCAAAAGTGATAAAAGGACTCCCAATTTCACTGCCACAGATTGATTGCCTTTTGGAAACAATAAAAAATCAAATTATGAAACAAACAAAAAACATGTGCAATTTTCTTAATTTGCAGAACAAAACCAAACTGTCAAAATCATATGGCAGTACGAAAAACTTAAATCGATTTTAAATGGGCACGGCAGGCCGTTTAAGTTTGATTTAAATAGCAACTGTTTGACTCAATTTTGTATTTAAATCAAATTTAAATTGAAATGGCATTTAAAATCCAAGTCAAAAATTGGGGGTTAGACCCATTATTTAAAAACTGCCTTAAGCCGATACTGAAAAATACACCGATATATTTGTATATAAATGTGTTGTAATTTAATTTGAGTTTAGTTAAAAGATTTTCAAAATTCTACAAAATCTAGAAAATTCTGCTGCCCTATTAATATTGCTTTATTTCGCCTTTTAAGCAAAAGGCACTACAAAGAAGAGTTTTTTTAATCGAACAGCGATTGTTTTTTTTTCGAAATTTTTTCAAACATTCTTCTGTAATTTATTATTTGATCTTTAGATTGTTAAATTAATTATTCAAGCTTTTGATTTTTGGCTTGTTATAAAAAATAATTTTAACCAATTATTTTTTATAAAAAACCAGGAAAATAATAATATTCAGGAAAATAATTACAAAATTATTTTCCTGAAGATGCCAACAAATTGTTTGCGAAATATTGAAAATAAATACAGAATTGCTTAAAATTATTTTTTATAAAAAACCAAAGATCAAAAGCTGGAAAATAATTATAAAATTATTTTCCTGAAGATGCCAACAAATTCTTGGCGCAATATGGAAAATAAATAAATAATTTTATATATTTATTTTCTTGAGCTAAAGGTCTTTTATTACAATTATTTTATTATTTTAGTCAATATATCGCTCTCCTTCGGATAGCTTCTATAATAATAATTAGTATTGTTCTGAAGAAGCTCTCCAAAGGAGAGCGAAATATCGACAAAAATAATTAAATAATTTTAATAAAAGACCTTTAACTCTAGAAAATAAAGGTCATATTCATAATAATTATTGTAGGTTTATTAAGCTCTTATTTGACGTATTACTACGGAATATTTGTCAAATAAACGTGTAATAAACCTTCAATAGTTTTTGTGAATATGGGTGTAAATATATAAAATAAAAAGGGGTCGCAAAAAACCAAATAATAAATAAATAAATAATTATTTAAAATTATATTTTACAAAAGACCACAGATCAAAAGCTTGAATAATTAATTTAACATTCTTCTTTAATTCTATATTCTTTTGCAAAGCTCATTAACTTTTTGCCACTATGTGAAATAAAACTCTATATCCAAAAGTGAAGAAGGAAGCAAACTTTAATTTGGCATGCAGCATGAACTCCTAGGTAGGTATCAAATGCATTAGTCGCATTAGCCACACCCTTGGGCGGCGACTGTTAGTCGACTATTAGTTGATCGACTTCGTTGCCTGGTGAAAACAAACGTGCTTAGGAAAAACGAAGCTAAAAAAAACAGTTTGGTAGAGGAAAGTTAACTGGAGTTGCTGCAAGTTGCTAGTGATATCATGGTAGTCACTGAAATGTGCATTCCCAGCAGAGACGGTGTTGAAGACAGTAATGACGTTTTCCAGCTTAAATAATTTCTCAGAAGCATTAAGCTCTAAACACATAGACGACAACAGACTGCAAATGCTGCTCTGAAGTCGGCTTCATAATTATTTTGAAGACAGCTACAACATAATAATCAGCTGGTGTGTAAATCAATTTCGAATTTTTATAAATATTACAAATTCAAAGTTTAAAAATATAAAAAATGAGCGAAGAAAATTTAGCTAATTTTATCACAACAATTGTTAAAATAGCTCAGACTACAGCTGAAGTGTATAAAGCCCATAAGACGAATAGTACAAGAAATCGAAGATGGTGGGTTCGCCCAATAAATATAACCCGTTTTGAGGAGGGCCTTTACAAAACATGTGTACAACAGCTCAAGGAAAAAGATGAAGAACACTTTTTCAAAGCAACCAGGATGAAAATTAAATAAAATATCACAAAAAATTAGCTCAAACGAAAAAAAATTGTTTTGATATTGAAAATGAACAGCTGTGTATTTTAGCAATGCTAATTTCAGGGATGCCGTATTTCTTATTTCATAATGAATAAAATTGAAAATATTGATGAAAAATGTAATAATATCGTGAAAAAACTATAAAAACACATACATTTATTTATTTATTGTATTTTTGCAATGTTCTTTTGTGTTTAATATTAAAAAAAAAGTTTTTGTTCTAAATTATTCAATTTATATATATAATGGCAACACTATATTTGCTTATTTGCTGCCGGTCAAAATATAAAATAGCCTAAGTTGGCAGCAGCAGCAAATGCTGTTGTGCAGTCGTGCTGCCCTGCTGCCGTCAAAATAATCGTTTTCATTTAAACACATGCATTTTATTTTTGACATATTACTGCTTGCTGTCTGCTGTCGTCTATGTGTTTAGAGCTTTAGTATGGAATTTTTTTTTGAAAGCAGGTAATTGTAGTAAGTTGAAATATTGTATTTGCCGAAGTAGTTATAATATCGTTTTTAGTGATTAGCATCGCAAGTAACATATATCGATCATATTAAAAAACTTAAAACGAATATTTTCCAAGAAAAAGCTGATTTTTAAAATTATTATTGTAAAAACAACAACAACAGTATTAATGTTACTATAACCATAGCAAAGAATTGATGATGACACAATGCCAGTACCATTCAAAGTAGGAAAATGGTGGAAACGTAATGAAACCGCGACCAATATTCTAGAATCGTATAGTATTGAAATTTTTATAAAAGAGAAGTATTTCTACAAAAACACTAAGCCTGAAATAAATTTTCTAAATTGCGAAATTAAAGTGATGTTGTATACAATAGAACTCGGTGTACAACAAACATAACATAGCTACAGACAACGTCTCAAAATGAAACATTTTATTATTCAGAATTCAAATATTTTTGTTTTATGTAAGCTAGTAAATATTTATTAAAGAGATCGATAATCAGTTTTAAAATTTTGGAGTTGGTTCACTACAACAGCACAAAGCTTCTTTAATATCAGTGTCTGCATTTGCAGCTCTTCTTTTCTATGTTTATCGCATGAATAATGGAAAAGCCTATTATATATTTAAAGTTATTTACACTGTTGTATGTGTACATATTAATGTAATAAAAATTATTTAACTAATAAAATATGTTTCTCAAACGAAAGCGGTAAAATTTTAGTTTAAATTTGAACAAATTGGGAAAGGACCGGAAATTAATTGAGAATCAATAGCGAACCGTGTCAAAATGGCAACGATGAATGAAAAGTTCACAGTGGCATCGTGTTGAATGGACAACGAACGAACACGTTGTCAAAAACCCGTCGTCGGCGTCGTCAACTTGACCACAAATGGTCTTAAGGTGGGATCACACGATTGCCGCAATGCACCAATTTAACACAATTTTTATTGGGCTGAATTGGAGCATAATAAAAAATTTGTCCCAATCAAATTCTCCGCAATCACATGATTGTCACATTTTACTGAAATTTTATTGTCGCAAATTGCCGCAAAACAATTTAGGACCAATAATTGCCGCATTATAGTCACACGATTGTTATATTATACGGTAACTCTGAGAAACAGCTGTTGTAGCTGATGACAAACTTTGTTTTCCCCAAAAGAAAAAAAGAAATGAAATACGGTTTGTTCATTAAAAAGAAAGAAAATTGCTTCGGCTATTATTATAACGTTGTGCGGGCTGAAAAAGCAAAAAATGAATAGTAACAACAATTGAATTTTACTGATTGAAAAGCAGAAATCATATTTGGAAGATGCGTTTAAACAATTTTGAAACTAAATAAATGTATACATATGTATGTAGATTATTGGCGGGCATTGTCTTCTTTGGTTGCCGCATGAGAACACAATAAATATTGGTGCATTTTTAGAATTTTTATTGGTGATTAGTTGTATGAAAAGTGTTCACACGGTGTTCGCTTCAGGGTTGTATTTGATTGGGACAAATAGGAACAACATTCGTTTTAGTTGCCGCATGAGCCAATAAATTGTGCTATCACACGATTGGCATACAAAATGTAAGAAAAATTGGTGCATTGCGGCAATCGTATGATCCCAACTTTAGTCCACTATCAGCAACGAATTTGTTTAGTTTGAACACGTATGGTGTCAGTGTTCTTCTCAGTGATGGAAAAGTATAAAAATGTGATAACATATGTTAGACATAATGAAAATAAAAAACAACAACAAGTTATAAACTTATGATTGAAATGGTTGTTGAAGCGACTTTGAGGCAGCTAGTGCTTCCCTAATAAAGGTCATAGTTTTTTTTACTACTTAACAATAATTACAGTTTTTATTATATATTATTAATGTCAACTGTAGTAAACATATGAATTAGTAGAATGTAAATATATTTTCAATGTTGGTTTACATAAAGCCGTGATATAACACAAGTCAGGTAAGCTGCACCAACACACAATGTGCGCCACATGAAATGTATTTGAAATTCGACATAGCTAAACACAACGCTGAAAGATTTTTTTTCTTCACAAAGGAAACTGCATAAAAATACTTAATACTTTTAATGTTGGGGGTGTAATCGTAATTCTAGGAATGACGAAGTGATGCACTTGTCTCGGTCTTTAACCGACATTGCGTTATTTCTCAAGTACATTAATTTTCTTTTATATTTTGTCAACATGCATAATTTACTCCTGCATTTATACAGAAAAATGCAATTTTCTCGAATTTGACTGTGTGTATTTTCGTGCAAAACTTGCGTATTAGCTCTCAATTAAACATATTGTCTTGTTTCTCTCGAACAACTCAATCAAATTTCTGGAATGCATTTCTCAGCTAAGAGCTAATCAAATATTTTGCAAAAGAAATTTCGCATCCTGGTAAAATTATCTTCACTTGGCTTTTCATATGAAGCCAGATTTCTCGTTACCTGAAATATGAAAGATATTCTTATAACAAAAAAAAACTTGTTTTTTTTTTTGTCAACTGAGTGGAAAAATGCATCCTTTTGAACTCATGTCCATACAAAATATGAAAATATGCTTCTGTGGCAACGGAAATTCAAAAGAAAACTAAAAATCTGTATTAACAAAACTAAACTTGATTTTTTTGAGCAGTCATGCAAAAGTTTTCTTGCCCAAAACCGAATGCACAAAATAAATTTCCGACATTATTGACAAACCATGAGCAGATTAGATTTTTCTATCGCTTCAGGAACAAACCTTTTGCTTAAAAAAAGTATGAATGTACTCATGGAATTTTGAAAAGAAACAATTTTTCATACGCATCCCTGTCACGCCATGCTTTTGAAACAATATTTAATACGAATGGGTACGTATGTATATGTTATGTTTGTATGTTGCTTTTACTGCGCTTGAATTTGTGAAATGAAAAGAAAATTAAAAAGCTCAAATTGGGCGTATTCATAATTCATTTTCAAGTTCATTGCAAACATTCATCTTGGTCACGCATCAACACAAGATTTCATAATTTACCAACTACGTTTACCAGACAATTTTCATCTCACGTTGATTGGAGAGTTTTTATACATGTATAAAGAAATAAGACTCGTGTCCTCATTGATACTTTGCAGCCAGCTGTATAAAGCGGTCATCTTATAAAGGGTGTTTTTTTTCGATGTATAGAACTTAAGTTGCAATGAAACAACGATGGATTATTCGATTAATGGCTGGCGCGGATGTAGTCCAATCTGGACGTCCAATTTTGGATGACTTTTTCCAACATTTGTGGCCATATAACGGCAGTAACACGGCGAATGTTGTCTTCCAAATGATCAAGCGTTTGTGGCTTATCCGCATAGACCAATTACTTTACATAGCTCCACAGAAATTAGTCTAGCGGTGTCAAATCACAAGATCTTGGAGATCAATTCACAGGTCCAAAACGTGAAATTAGGCGGTCGCCAAACGTGTCTTTCAATAAATCGATTGTGACGAGCTGTGTGACACGTTGCGCCGTCTTGTTGAAACCACATCTCCTGGACATTATGGTTATCCAATTCAGGAATGAAAAAGTTAGTAATCATATCTCTATACCGATCACCATTGATCGGTAACGTTCTGGCCATTATCGTTTTTGAAGAAGTACAAATCAATGATTCCACCAGCCCATAAAGCTCACCAAACAGTCAGTTTTTCTGGATGTAAGTGTGCTTCGACATACACTTGAGGATTAGCTTCACTCCAAATGCGGCAGTTTTGTTTGTTGACGCAGCCATTCAACCAGAAGTGCGTTTCATTGCTAAACAAAATTCGCTTATGAAAATCGGGAACAACGGCAATCTCATTTTGGGCCCATTCGACGAATCTACGCTGACGTGAGTCTACTCATGCTGAATTGCCAAACCAAGCTGAGATTTAAATTACTTGACACCTGTTAAATCGGTAGCCATCTTGAACAGTAATGCCAACTTATAGTTCTATACATAGGAAAAAAACACCCTTTACAACAACAGTGGTTGTATGCCAGTTTTTAAGGCAACGATCATTTATTTGGAGGCAGTGTAGAAAAATAATAAAGCTCTCTTAGCGTGATGCAAAGAGGAAAACAACGTTGAGATAGAGACTTGAAATTTTCACAGTATATGTATGTACTTGGCCGGCCTCTCCAACAACAAATAACTACAACAAGAAGTTAAAAACGTAAGGAAGTCCCCATACAAGACACTGCAACCCCGGTAGGATTTTGCATCATAAAATGAATGTGGAACTCCTTCTTGAGACTTCGCTGTTCATCCGTAACAGGCATCAATCTCCCAAACGGTAAGAGCTAGAGAGCTGAAGCTGAAGCAGGGCATGTGTTTCTATTTATAATATAATTCGATGTATTTGATCAGCTCTACCTAAACGCATTATGTAAAAAGACATTATGTAAAAACACATAAAGCATTATGTAAGGCACTCGCGCAATTAGTGAATGGTATCTCTTATTCTGCGCCAAGCTTTTGTAATATCTAAAATAAATTGAGCCAAGTGCGGGACTGACACGCACAGCAAGGGTTCCGTACTACCGCCCAAGTTCTCGACAAAGCGTAATAGTGGTGTACCCTTTAGTTTTAAACTTTTTTATCGTTTTTAATAGTTGCTATTTTAGAGGTCAGACAACTGCATGTACCGAGTAAATTTAAAGCAGTATGAAAGCAGGGAGTACGAATATTGTCATAGTAGGAGACTTATATCCAAATCGAGGGTGTATTTTTCGAAATGGGAGTAAAAATTTTTGGATTGAGGAATTCATTGGGGAAGCTTTTTAAGCTCTGCAAACTTTAGCCAATTTTTTGGGGATTTCCATTTGACAATATACAAGTTTTTCTATTTGTGATTGTCTTAATTGTCTTAATACACAGGTATCACAAATAATACACAAATTAAAGATGTTTTTTGGGAGGAAACTTATTTATATTAAGCCTAAGAGTTTGCTTAAAAGGCATACATTGTTCCCTTTTTAGTAGAAGAATATTTCAAAGTGAAGTTTTTGTGAGTGTTTCAGCTTCACAAACACAGAGACATGCATAATTTATGGTCAAAGTAATCGATCAATTTGATATATGCTTCAAATCACTATTCAAATACAAATTTATAAAATGGAAATGCTGCAATAATTCTTATTTCTTACAACAAATATTCAACAATGTCAGTTACGGCAAGCAACAGTACCACACACAACAAACCACACAGTACAATAAAAATGTCCACAAATATTTTGCAGTCTTGATTGCCAACAAAGCAAATCCTAGAGACAGCAGGAGCCAAAGGGCAGAAATATGCATGCAACCGGCAAAAGGAGTTAAAGAAAACATAAATTTTCTAAACAAGCATCAGGAGACTAGTTAAATGTAGCACAAATATAAAAAAGTATTTCTGCAAAGAAAAGTGCAAATAAATAAACAACAAATTGATGGCTGTTCCTACATAAAATAAAAATCAAGGAAATACTGAAACAAATACACGAAGTGCAATTTATAATCTAAATCGGAAATAAAGATGTTTCATAATCGATTAAGGGAATTAAAACAAGTTTGAGTCCTGCTGGCAATACCATGCCAACTTAAAATGTGATCGTATTTACATTAATTTGTTGCTATTTTCCACAACAGAATTTGGCACATAGACACAAGGATAAAAATGCACTATTATTTTTACGATAAAATTAATGACGTTCGCTGTAAAATAAGAATTGTTCCAACATGCACAAGGCTAAACTAAGTTGAAATATCAGGAATGTGTTTGTCTAAGTTTACGTTCTGGTTGTTTTTATTCATATTATTGTTGGCAGTCGAAATGACATTTGGAAGAGAAAAGATAATGTGGTGGTATGTGTAAAAGTTTTTTTTTGTTTGTTTTTCACTTTCCTTTGATGTGGCATTCAAAAAATATTCACTTAAACCACAAGATATGCCACAAATCAAAAAATAGAAAAAGAAAATGTTGAAAATACCAAGAATCCACCTTCCACTTCTACGGATTAAGTACTGCATTTTACAAATTTTATGTAAAAGAAAAGACAATGTGAGTGTATGTATGTGGTGTTACTCTAGAGATTGATAGTGGCTGCCAAGTGTTAGACATGGCATGTGGTTCGTAAGGAATGTTTCTTTATTAACTTTTTATTTTTGTTGCAAGTACGATATAAAATTATTTCAACAGCTTTTTGAGTCACCTTCCACTAGCGGTTACAGAAAATGGGAGAAAACGGCATTGAGTTTCACCTTTAAGCTGCTAGAGAAAGTTTTAGAGCTAGTAAAATTTGGGATACTGAGCTTATAATATCATCTCAATACACCGTACAAATGTGTTACAATTCTGCCTCAAAAAAGTGAGTTGCTTTGGTCAAAGTTATACATTTGCCCACAAATTTCTGATAAAATTTGTTACTTTCAGCTTTGTCAAGACCTTCTGATGACTCGCTAGGCAGGATGTAGTTATTAATATAGGCTGCTGGAAAGTGAAATAAGAAGATGTATAGCCGTGGTGTCATCATACTATGATCTTTTTGTGATAATCTAAAAAATATAGTATAATAGAGAGAGAGAGAGAGAGAGAGAGAGAAGGAGAAGCATAAAAAAATGTTTAAGTAAGATGATTCAAGTCAGTCAAACATTCGATGGGGCATAGATGGTTCTGAAAATCATCTATGCCATGCCTGCTGTTGAAAGACACAGACCACGTAAAGAATCAATGCCATTCTAAAGAAATGTTCCCATCTTAGCCAACGCATCGGTGCTAATGTTGCTATTATCTATAGTTAGATATAACCATCAATTTTGAATGTCTTGGCATTACATTTAAAAAAGTCCAGGTGTCTGATAAAATCTGGCTGTTTCTTTCAAGACATGAGCTACCTGGCCGCTATCTTTATTTCCAATATCTCTGCTTGTAGATCGCTTCATCCATCTGGAAGCCTAAAAGGTGTCCTCTAGTCCTCGTATATGTCTGCTCTTTCTCCAAACCGGGATACACCTGTGTACAAACCGATGCATCCCGGGTTCGAAAGAGATTCATTCCTTATGAGAAGAGGCTTTGTAATGTGTATGTGGACTTTCCTAACTTTTCTAATAATATAATTATTTTGATTTCGCCGGCGCTTAAAAACGCCACTGGCAAAAATTTATATTTTTATTCTTAGGGCAGATGAATGCCCGTTTAAATCATAAGCCGATATGTTCAAGGCTCAAAAATGATTGATTCATTTATTCAAATTTGTCCTGCTTATATACAAAAATAACTGACAGAAAAACATAAACATTATTGATAACATATTATTTTCGTTAAATAATTAATAGTAGGGCGGCACATAGAATCATAGTATATAAAATTAATAATATAATAATGTAATATAGAATACTAATAAATTTAATCAAATTAATACTAATAAATTAATATAATACGTAGAGTACATTACAGTTTAATTGCAGCACCGCTTCCGTGATCTCCAATAAATTCGCATGGCCCTATGGTCTTGACGTCATCGACGTGTTGAACTCATCCTTGCTGTATTCATACTTCAAAATATCTCGCCTTAACTTAACCTTCAACTAGCAGCGAGCATAAAGAGGCCTTAGTTGCCATTGATCTCATAGGCCATGTAGTTAATAGCACTATGGTGTGAACGACCTTCGTCATCGGTAGTCAGTCAGATAGTAAATTCAACGATGACCACCATACTTCTACTCCGTAAAGAAGAAAAAGCTTAATAGCCATTTCATACAGACATATTACACATCAAAATCAAGCCTATGACTTTTCTGCAAATGTATGTGGCCGGTATGGCTTTTGTAGTTCTAGTCCCAATATTACACTTCTATGTGACACCGAGATTTTTTACCTTTTCCGAGAGAAAAGGTGTAGTGGTTTTTAGTTTTTTAAATATGAAAGGAAGATCATTTATTTTTTGATAAAGGATAAAAGCTCCATATTGCCTAGATTTATCTGTAAGCCGCAACTGCCTACTCCAGTTTAATGGCTACAACCCAAATCTGGTATCATGACTGTTTACAATGCAGTGTATATGTTTAAGTTCAGCTAACGTCATCGATTCTGCTAAAATATGTCCGTGCATTTATTTACAGCGATAATAACAGACCAACAACTCGTTTTCTATTTAAATTTTTTTTTTTTTTTTGCTTAAAGTTGGAGCGCATTATCTATTTCTTAGTTTTTTATACCGGCAAAAGAATGTCTGGACAAATACATAATTATTGCAGAATTGCATTGCATATGATAAAATTTTCTTTTGCTGTAGCTTAGCACAATGTGAACTTTCTAGGGCCCAAGTAGTTTTGAAAACAGAATTCTGGGAACCGGTTGGGTATAATCCAACTCTTAAAGGGGATTGATTTTATTCCGTTTATATAAGTTTTATTATAGGGTTTCATTATCTAACTGCTATTATCTCTGTGCGCTTATTACACCCACTATATTTTTTTTTTCGATAAGAGAAAAGAAATCGTTCCGTTCCGTTCCGTTTAATATTTTTTACTACACAAAATTGTTTGTTAAAATAAGATTTATTCTCCTACCCCAATATCTATGGGACACGCCTGTGCCTTGATTAAATGTCTTGAAATGCTACTTGGCATAATATCAAGTGATTTTTTATATCAAAATGAAATTATATGTTTTGCTCCCATCTTCAAATAGTTGTTACATAAATCCATACACCTGATGCCATTACATTTCCTTAAGAAAGAGCAAGAAAGAACGGAAACATTATTTAAGTGTTGGAATTTGAATTCCCTAAATATTAGAGATGTTGTTTTTTGTGATATTTATAAAAGTATGATACATTCATTTTCTTTTATATTTTCTCTTTCGCTTTTCGTTGCTTCTGCTGCTGCTGCACATTCCCAAAGGATCCTAAATTACTCGAACATTACACAGTTTGCTGCTGTTTGGCTGCACAGACTTTATTTGTAAAGTGGTACATGAATACACTTGGCTTGCCACCTTCATCATTAGTAGCATACTCACCGTCGTGCATCCCATCAGCATTTATCACTTCAGGATTTTTCAATAAAGTCCCTGCCGAACACCCCTATATCCCATCTTTTTCTAATAATTTTAATAATATGATTTTCTTTATCCCAAATGCAAAATAAATAAGGTGAATTTTTCTCAAGCAGCTTCATCATTTATCATGTCATGATGACAAATTTGTCATCCTGTGGAGTCTGTCAATTTTCTTTGCTCTATACTTTATTACTCTAATACTCTCACGGTTATATTTAGTGTTGAGGGTTTAAAGGTTATGGCGTCGGTTATATTGGATCGATTGACTGACTGGCTGCCGTGATGCCATCTCATCAATATCTAGCACTGAATTGATGCAGACCGTGATTTGTGTTTCGTGGTGGTAAAATCTCAGCGTATGTTTGTTGTCAAGTTTGTGAAGTGTGGCAGGTTGATTTTTACAATTTAAATAATTATTAATGGTTTTGTGAGTGATAATTTAAGGTTGTTGGCTACCGTTTAATTTAACTATAAGAGCTGAAACTGACAGTTGGCGTAAGGGTGTCTATGTCAGACAATATATTTTTATTATAGTTAATATTAATGTTATTAATATACTTAAAAAGTGAGATCATTAGAACTCTGCTTATTCACCTATGTATATTAAACCTGGACCATTAAAAAGAAAAATACAAACTTTTCGCAGCGTGTTCTATAGTTTGATGGACTTTGGTGAAAAAAAAACCGGAAAAAGGTAAATTGATAATGTAGGAAAAAGCAACTATTTAATGGTTTTTCTCATAACTTCAAAATTATTGATTTAATGAAGACATTTTGTGAGAAAAAATTGTTGCTTATGAAGCTTGAAACATATTTTACCTAGCAAACTTTTTTCTATGTAGGAAACATTATTAAATATACATAATTATATAGATATATTATGCACATGTAAAAAAGGTATGCGATAGTGTTATATACAGCTTCTTTGTACCGCAAATTCTATGACTTTCAGGGTGCCTCTTGATGTGCCGACATTTCTCGGAACAAATGAAATGCAAGCTCCCCTACATAGGGGGCGCTCATACAAAAAAATTGTAAGACATTTTCTTTCGACAACTTATCTAGACGTATGGTGAACGAGTCAAATGTATGCATGTCGCCCTAATTTATTCTTACGAACATTTTTTTCGCAATACTGGTATCCATTATTATCCCTCCTTAGGCACGCCCATTTAAAAATGTTTCCAACATTGTTTCTTCAGTCATTCCAATCAGCTCGATGGTGTGAAATGTACAAATAATATTTGTCAGTTTGGTTTATATTGCGTATTGCATATTAAGTTCGCAGTAACAGTGCATTTTCGCAAAGCAACGGCCAGACGAAAATTTATGAAAAGTTGAGAAACATTTTAGAAAGGTATTAAGAGATTTAAAATATTTCATGAAAGTTTTGAGCAGTCACAGACAAACCTGGTGCAAGGTACGAAAAACCGCAACACATTGTAAAATGCGAAAACAGGCTTAAAGTAATTTAAAATAAACCATATAAACACACCAAAAAAAAAAAAAAATTCATATTGTCTATGAAAACTGTTCATACATTTTCCTATCCATGGAATGCATGAGACTGTTTGTTTCACTATTTATGAAATATTTCTTATATGTATATAAACGACCTAATTCATAAACACATTATAAAAGTGTTATAACCAACTTATAAGCAAAAATCCAGAAAAGTGTATTCATAAACGGCTTATAGCTTATTATTCAGCAGCATAACCATCTTAGAAATTGAATATTTTTATTGTGACCTCTACCCAACTATAAGCGTTTAATAAAGTGAAAATTGTTGAATTGATGAATTGTTTATTTTAACATTGTTCATCAATTTGTTGCTTCTTGAATGTGTCTATATGATTGCATTTCATTTTTTCTTACACCAACTCATCATTACGCATTAAACTATGAAATTCGAATATACATACATATGTATGTATGTATGTGTGTCGGTTAAATTCTGCTGATGATATGCCCTGCCAGCAAATTGGTAGTCGACTACTAAAATAATTAACTTTACGTTAACTTTTATGGACTAGCTTCAAATTAGCTACAATACAATCGAAACGTAGTGCAGAGTTCACCCAAAATTCAAATACTAACATACACACATACACGGTAAATAACTCTTGAATTAAATTGCCTATTGTCGCATTCGTTTTAAATGTTGCGATGGCTGAATGGGTTAAGTTGGCTGCTCACCAGTCTTGAGGCTTAGTGGTTCGAATCCCACCAGAGGCTAACAAAAACAAAAAAAATAGAATGAAATTTAATTTAATAAAATATTACCACCGAAAAATGTAAAATCAGCCTTGATTTGTAAATTTTTTTCTGTGGGTACTGACTTTGAAGTAGCTAACTTTAAGTTAGTTGAAAAGTAATGCAGCGTCGGACAATTGACTACCTCCTCCTAGGACATCGTAATGTTAAAATAGTCAGTCATCTCCATTAAAAATAATCTAAGTGTCAACCACCACCAGTTGTAAAAAAGTTAGCTTATAATTCATTACTAGTTAACTGAGTTGCCGGCAGGGTGGTGTAAGAATTAGTAATATACAGTCATAACCCTGCAAAAAGGATCTCATTTTTTTATCAAACAAATTTTTCTTTAGTTTTCATATAAATAAATTTAAATTACAAATATTTTGACAAATTACAAATATATTTGATAAATTACAAATATTTTGACGACTTGTATGGATACAATACACAAAGAAATACATACATACATACATATGTATCTCTTTGCAAATTTGAATTTACATGTACATACATATGTATGTACACATACATATCTACGCATAAACAATAGTAGCGATCCTGCCAGTATTTACAACGCACTGGCCTCTACCCAACGATAAGCGTTTGATAAAGTGACATTCGTTGAATTGATGAAGAGTTGTGAAGAAGGAATTCACCAATAAAATAATTTTTAATAAACGATATTTGCCAATTAAATAATATTTACTACTTTGAATTATGTTTTCATAAAAAAATATTTGCAAATAATTATAGTGCTGCACAAACAAATGCTAGAGAGTAAGTAGTCGACTACTTTTGGTACCAGCCGTTAAACAAATGTTTTTAGAAACAACTTTTTTACGATTCAAGTCTTTGTATATATATATATATATATATATATATATATATATATATATATATATATATATATATATATATATATATATATATATATATATATATATATATATATATATATATATATATATATTTTTCGCAATAAAAATAGGTAAACCAATAAATTGTTTCATATTCGAACAAAATTATTTTATGTAAGTAAATAATATTTTGCATTTTTCGAAGCTACTTAAACAATCAGTTTCTTACATACATCTCATATATGCAGCACTAGGCACAAAATGAGAGTGAACATTGCATGGTATTGCCAACAATAAAGTACAAAATTAATAAAAGAGTTTAATAGTTATTTCACCCACATAATAAGAAATTTTTATGAATTACACCGAAAATATTTTTGTGCACTCACTCGTTTTATACGATAGACGCGTTCCAAAAAAAAAAAAAAAATCGCATGGATCAAATTCGCATAAAACGATACTATAGTTTCATGTAAAAACTAGTGATTCGTTACGAAATTCTGAAAAATAGCATAAATTCAAATTTTAGTTAAAAATCAAAATAAAATTTGCATTAAAGAAAACACAAAAATATATTTATTTTATTTAAATAAGCAATAAGAACAAACTTTGTTAAAAAGTAAACTAAAATATACAAATTCATTAATAACAAGCACCTAGGAAATAAAAAAGTCACCAAAAATTTATGAATTTTACAATTACTTTTGCCCAAAGTGAACTTTTTATTAAGGTTAAAAATTGATTTCTAGTTGAATGTCATAGCAATTTATCGTAAGTAAACAAATTAAACCGTAATTAAATAATCAAATAAAGGATTCTCACAATACGCCTGCGTATCAGCTATGCCATAATATAATAAATTGAGTCAAGTACGAGACTGACTCGCTCAGCAAGGGTTCCGTACTACCGTTGTCCGTTTCGGTTTTCATTTGAGTATAATTTCGAAATAATTTATGATCCCATGAGTATGGGGGAAAGGGATTTCCTCCAAGTCATAGCTCCCGGTAACGTGGAGGGAGCGTAGTCTATTTGCTGAAGAGCCCAGGTATCAGCAAAGCTCCGCTCAAATACAGCCTCGTGACCCCCGACTCCAAAGAGAACAGATAGGCACGGGTCGTGTAACAGCTCTATTTGGGGGTGGATAATTTTTAGTATGCAGGCTTTTTATACCCACCTCATTCATCGGTTAAACTACGGTTCCTACAAGAACTATCGTTTGTCTTAAGAAAAGGTGTGCACTTGAGCCCTCACACCACGACAAGGTAGTTATACGAGTATCTAAGGGTCACACGGATTAAACTTTATAGCTGATTTTCAAACTAAAGAGTGTTTTCATGTACGAAAACAAATTAAATTTTGACTTTTTGCAACTCTTGGAACTTGTTGTAGAGACCTGCGACCTACATAGATATACTGTGAAAATTTTAAAGGCCTAGTTACGTCTACGTAAGCTAATGGAACGGATGTGCGTTTCTGGCATATTACAACACTGTAAGTGCTTACCCAAAATAAAATGTCACGTTGACGGAACGTTTCAACCTGGGGCAAATCACCGCATTCGAAATCGAGTGCTTTGTCATCGAAATGCTGTTAACGTGGATCAGAGGACTCGTTATCGAAACGCATCTAATCGACGTTGTACTCGATTGTTACTACACTATCGAAAACAAATAAACTTTAGCTTTTAGCAGCAAAACAAATAGCAAATACAAAAAACAAATAGCAAATAGCAAAGCAGCGACAAAAAATTAAAGAAATGATTTAAAAAATAGAAATTTTATTGTTTTTAGGGAAAGTGAATACCAAGAAAAAGATTTTCCACTAAGTAGTGTATCTCATTTGTTACATTTTTCACCGCTTTGCACATAGTGCTTTGTGCCAATCCCACTAAAAAACAAGAGTGCTATATTCGGCTGGGCCGGATCTTAAATACCCTTCACAATGGTACATACATTCTGATTGATTTTTGGTGCGAAAAGTTGTTTTATTTGGCTTTTAAAGCCGATTTCTTGAAATATCGGGAGACGCTATATCTGGGGTATATATGGGCCGATTTTTTCTGAATTTCAATATCAGATCCACTACCGGGATTTAACACAGGCTGCAAAACTTTTATTTAAATAATTCTTAATATGCTCAAGTTCAACCACTGGGTGACACCAATTCTTTTTAATATCAATGAAATAAAGAAAAGCAAAATGTATTTCTTAATTATTTATCAGTTAACGTTATAGTAAAATTTATTTAACAAAAAATTGCATTATTTTTGAATTATAATGCTAAACATTGCCATTAAGAGTGATTTATGATGTATGTACATATGTATGTATGTATCTATAATAGAAAACGATAAAATAAATTCTTTATTATTGAATATTTTCAGTGTGTTCCATAAAACAATGATTATATACATACATACATACATACATACATACATACATACATACATACATATTTACATTGCTTGCTGTAACAGAATGATTTTTTTTTCTTGTGCACGTTGTTGATGATCTGTTGCGTATCATCATACAAATGTATGTGTGTATGTATGTAAGTACGTAGGGAAACACAAAATGATTTTTTAGGCGAAAGAATTTGAAGACGCAATTGTTTAAAAGAATTTCATTGTGTACCCTGTTTTCAACAATTCTTTATATCACTTTCATTTTCAAGCTCGTGTATACATACATACACATTTTTACACCAAAGCAAAAAAATTGTTTATGCTAACCTACTTGCATGCATACATCCATACATACATATTAAGATACATACATACCTACAAACGTATATACACATACATACAAACGTATATACACATACATACTTGCATGCATACATACAAACATACATACATCCATACATACATACATACATACATACATACAAAAGTTGTTTTATTTGGCTTTTAATGGCGACTTCTGGAGAAATCGTGAAGAGCGTTATCTGGGGTGCATATGGGCTGATGTCCAAAAATGTTCTAATTTTGCCTCTGAACAGCCTATATGTACTATTCCGACAAATTTTTAACGCAAAAAACTGTTTCGTTTAGCTTCCAGGGCCGACTTCTTGAGATATCGGGAGGCGCTATATCTCGAACATATATGGGCCGATAACAAAAAAAATTCCAGTTTTGCTTCTGACTAACCTATATGTATCGTTCTGATTGATTTTTGGTGACAAAAGTTGTTTTATTTAGCTTATAGAGCCGATTTCTTGAAAAATCGGGAGATGCTATATCTCAGGTATATATTAACCGATTGCAAACATTTTCAAATTTTACTTTTAAACACCCTATATGTACCATTCTGATCGATTTTTGGTACCAGAAATTGTTTTATTTGGCTTTTAGAGCCGACTTCTTGAGAAAATTTGAGGCGCTATATCTCGAGTGTATATGGGCCGATGTCCAAAATTTTCCACGTTTGCCTCTAAATAGTCTATATGTACCATTCTGATTGATTTTTAGTGCCAAAAATTGCTTTGTTTGGCTTAAAGAGCGGATTTCTTTTAAAATCGGGAGTCGCTATATCTCAGATATATATGGACCGATTTCAAAAATTTTCCAATTTTGTTTTTAAACACCTTATATGTTCCATTCTAATCGATTTTTTATACCAAAAGTTGTTTTATTTGGCTTTTAGAGCCGACTTCTTGAGAAAACGGGAGGCGCTATATCTCGAGTGTATATGGGCCGATGTCGAAAAATTTTCCACTTTTGCCTCTGAAAAGTCTATATATACCATTTTGATTGATCTTTGGTGCCAAAAGTTGTTTTATTTGGCTTATAAAGCCGATTTCTTTAAAAATCGGGAGACGCTATATCTCGGATATATATGGGCCGATTTCAAAAATTCCTTAATTTCTAGGCACTAGAAATGATATGGCTTAGTTTTTAAGAAAAAATTTTTTTTAAAAAATCTGAATAAAAAAATTGCAAAAAATACCCCTCAAAACCCTATTTTTTGAATATATCTCGGCTATCCGTGGACCTATCTTACTGAATTTCAATAGCAGACCCACTACCGAGGTTTAACACGTTTTAGCGAATGAATGAGGTTTGTATCTCAAACCGTTTTCTCAGAAACGGTATTTCAACGACTACAGACGGACAGACGGACATCGCTCAATCGTAATCGCTATTGATGCTGATCCAGAATATATATATTTTATGGGGTCTTAGATGGATACTTCAATGCATTAAAAACGGAATCACAAACTTATATATACCCTTACACATTTATGTGAAGGGTATAATAATTCCCATCCGTGTGCTGAAAGCTGCCACTGGCCAAAAGGGACAATGTAGCGGCAAGCTGCAATACGGGTGGTACGCTCGTCGACACGTGATCCGATATATTTATTTCCGATAAAACGTATTCAAAAGCTTCCGTAGAGAGCCGAAAACGTCCTTTGACTCTATGTACAAACGATGAAACATTTAGTTCTAATCTTTTGCTTTAAACTCAGAACTTACTCAGCTTCTGGCAATGAAAAAGGATTGCTTTTGTCACGAATGTTCCAACTTATAATGGCAATATTGGACTCATCCTCCGATTCCGAAGATGAGAAACATAAAAACACATTTGGATTCATTTATCTTGAAGTTTTTCACCAATTGTTTATATTTTGTTTTCCTTTTTCGTTTTGTTTCTTTATTGTCAAATGCGTACTGCGATGTAAAAAATAGTAGTAGACAATATTGATTGCGATCGAATACTGTGATCCAAAAAATTGCAGCCGTCGAAATATTTGTACACACGAAAGAAGACTCGATTTCGAATGCGGTGATTTTCCCCCTGTATAAAATAGAAAGTCATAACGTTTTTACCTGACATTTGCTAGCGAGTGTTGTTCTTCTATTTTATATTTGTAAATCAGTGATGGATCATTAGTACGGCATAATTAATCCCTTTTCGTACTTTTATATTGAAATGCTAAATACTTTATCATTTTTGTTAATAAACGCAAGTTTAAAGAAATTTTAGTATGATAGTAATATCAGAATGCACACAGCTTTTTGAAACAGTTTTTTTTCTAATATCAAGAAGCCATAAGAATTAGGACGAAAAATTTACTACTTAGCCTTATTAACTATGTACTGCGTCAAACTACATTCTTTATTTTGTATTATTTGTGTTTTCAATATAAAATATACAAAATTAATTACTGCTAATTTCACAAATTTGAGAAAATAATTTATTTAATATTTAGTTATTTTACCCCTTTTTTTCTTATATTTTATATATTTATTTGAGCTTTAGGTCTTTTTGAAATTTGAGTGTTTATTTTTGTCAATATTTCGCACTCCTTCGGATAGCTTCTTCAGGACAATAATAATGAATAAAATAATTTTCTGTTTTCTTTTTCTTGTTCAAATTTTTCCTTATTTTTTATTATGGTACTTTTTCTACCAACCATACGAAAACATAAACCATTTCAGCTACCATCTCTGTAGCGAACAGCTGTTGGTTTATTTATTGTAGTTTATTCATTTTAATTTTAACTAAAATTGTTTGGATTTTATGAGCAATTTTTCCATTTCCATTTTACAATGGATGACGAACAATTAAATTTTAAGATTCAAAAAGCTTAAATCAACAAATAACTCCTCCACATCCATTAAATTAGAATGAAATTATGTTTTTTATTTCAACCTTCAATGAAAAAAGTTTATTTAATTTCAAAATATGTTGTTATTTTTTTGACGTTTATCAAATTTATAAACGTTGTATAACTGCTCCAGCGTCAGTACATTCCGTTAGCTTACGCAGACGTTCGCATAACTAGTCTCTATATATTAGGTTAAAAAACGAAAGTCAATTTTCAAATTAAATGGTGCGACGTACAAGGGGCGACATTTAAATTTTCACTTTTTGATATTTCTGGTATTTGTTGTTGTGTAGGCGTGGTGATTGCATATACTGTGCAAATTTCAAGTCTCTATCTCTTACGTATCAAAAGTTACAGCCAATTTCAATTTCTTGTATGGGAACACCCATTATATTCTAAGTTTTTGTCATTTTTAGTGTTAGTTGTTGTAGAATCTATGCAACCACATATCCTGTGCAAATTTTAGGTTTATATTTCTTATGGTTTAAAAGTAACGGATACAAAGGTGACCCCCTTTAGTTTACAAATTTCTGCTGTTTCTAGTGCTTATTGTTGTATTTAGAAGCCGGGTAACCACATGCCCTGTGTAAATTGCAGCTCTATAGCGTTTGGGCGGTTACAGCCTGTGACGGAAGGAATTATTAAACTTTCGCTGTATGAGGGTGGGACCCTACAAGGATAACAGTTTTTTGTATGAAGTTCTCCTCTTGTTGTTTTTAATATGTGTTGGTGTAGATACCTGCCAATTACATATGTATGCTGTGAAAACTCCAAGTCTCTATCTCTTACGGCTCGAAAGTTACAGCTAATTTCAATTTGTTGTATGAAAGCACCCTTTTGTTCTTAACTTTTTGTTGTTTTTGGTACTTGTTATTGTAGTGGCCGGGTAACCACATGTTCAGCTCTCTAGCTACAGCCGTTAGGGAAAATACGGCCGGTGTCGGATGGATGGATGGACGTAGAAGTCTCAGTAATAGGGTTCTGTTTTTACTCTATGAGTATGGAACCCTAAAAAGAAAGAACATTATGCTGATAGACTTAGTCGTAAAGTACCACTGGACTGAATAGCAGCGTCATCGTAATTATTTCTTAAGCGCAGTCGGGCCTATATTGTTGTTTGACTTTCCCTTCTCCGCCTCAATTAACTTCGTTGTTAATCAAGCAGCTACTTCTAATGCGCATGCACATGTCGCGTATATACTATATCGAGCCAATCGCCGTAGTTACTTCGCTCATGCTGTGCAGCTGCACTATGCAATTTTACTTTGCAAAGTGTATTGTAAAAGAAACTATATGTCAACGGTAAGAAAACAAATATTGTATATGATAAAAATACTAATACTCCGTAAACATACATTTGGTGTCTAGGCCAGGTAGATTATTATTCTGGGGTAAGCAAATTTACTCCCCAAAAAAACAAACGTTTTATATGTAATGATTTCTGTCAATAATCCCCGAACGTATCTGGAGTATTGCACTGCTAGATGACAAACTTTTTCGAAATTACCAGAAAACTATGTTTTCATTAAGTTTGAAACCGTTCCCCTGCAGCTCTCATCGAATCAAAACGTTTGAAAAAATTAGTACCCAAAAATTGCCTTTTAAACTTACCGCGTAATTCAAAGTAAAGTAAGTCGAGTTTCACGAAATTCAAGTATAAATAACGCTCCACCATATTTATCACCTCAACGAATTAATTGCTACACTTTTGGAGTATTTTTTTTTCTTTGATAATTAAAGTGGTTTTACTAAAACTGTTTTTTTTTTTATTTGAAAGCCAAAACTTTATAAATATGAATAGCTCTGTAGCTATTAAGTTTTGGGTTTTTTCCTTAACCCATAAACAAGTTGGTGGATGAGCAACTGCAAAAGTATACCTCAACTTGAGCGAACGAGCAGTAAATTAATGAGTTCATAAACGAGAATACTTTTTAGTTATTTCTTTTTTTTTTTTTTTTGATAACAACATCAACAAAATTGAAAAATGAGGAAAGCTACACCATAGAAAAAGATACAGCAACTGAACAATTTTAGACTGTAATTCTGGCGAAAGTATGGCAAAAGTTATTACAACACACTAATAGAATATTTCAATAAGTAAAACAAAGGAAGAAAATTACATATGTACATATGTATATATGTATATAAGCAAAGCGAAAAAATATTCATGGAAAACTCACAGAAAATTGTGTTAAGCTGAAATAAAAATTTCAACAATAAAAGTCGAACATGGCTGTATAAAAAACTTTACTTTTTTATTTCTTTTTTTTGCGGACCAAAAAATACGGGCAGATACACTGAATAACTGACAGTAACATGCAAACAGCAGTACGTTTTGTTTAAACAATCACATTTCGAGAAAATAAAATAAAGTTTTAGAGATGCAGCAACAAGCAAATGGGGCCTTTTATCGTCGTATTGCCAAAGAAAAACAAGGTCAAAATGAAGTATTTTCGTACGAGTATACATTTAAAAATTGGGACACAGTTCACATAGAAGTTTAGATTGACATCATATATACGGCCTAAATGTCCTCAGAGCTAAAAGTTGTTCATAGGATGCTTATCTTAAGGTAAATAAACTATTACTATTGGTACAAAAAAAAAAACACATTTTAACTTTACTAAACTAAAAGTGTAAGCACAAATGCTTAAGAAGTTGCATATATTTCTAAAAGAGCTGCTAGCGAAAAGCACGTTAGTAATTGTATATAAAACAAGAGGGTTTTAGAGTATCATTTCAATATTCTTCCGTTCCCATAAAAAAGCTACAACAATTATGCATTAAGATTTCGATGCTACGATTATGATGTCATACTTATACCCGAAGGTCAATATTTTTGATGGCTATAAGACATAACTGAGGTTCAATATCATTAATTTGCCTAATGATTTTATTCTTTAGCTCTTGCAATATTCGTGGCTCATTAACATGTGCGTTTTTTGCATATCCGCAAAGATAAAATTCTAATGGATTCAAATAATATTATATTGATGGCAAATGAACTACATTGAATTTCTGACCCAAAAAAAGTAATTTTTTCTTTGAGCATTACAAGTGACAGAATTTTGTTGGAACCACATATCGTCCAAGTCCATACCCTTAATTCCTAGCCACTAGAATTCCACTATCCTCTTGCTATATCTGCTTGGCCGACCTCATTTTCGAAGACATATAGACCAACATAAGCCGCAAGTGAACAGCTACTTTTTGTGGAATCATTACACTTCCAATAATCCCTCGTGGATTCTAATTTGCCCCAATACAGCAAATCCGCTTGTTAACCAATTACGCACATTTTCGTAAAAGGCTCCAATAATTTTAGCGGATTTCTCAATTGCATACCTCTCTAATAACCCATTGTTCGAATTTATGAAACACTGAACAATGTTAAATTAAGTTACTCATAAAGCTAAGAGAAGGCGACTCAAAACTAATATCATGCCCTATGATTAAACTATCCTTTACATACGACTCCTCTATATCAATGACCTTGTAGATGTGCTACCAGGTGGTATAAAGATAGAAGACATGACTATCAAAATATTGCTTTATGCTGACAACATAGTGATTTTGTCAGACTCTCCTACTAAATTACAGCTCATGATTGATGCATTGCATGCATGCTACACTAAATGGTCTTTGAAAATAAATTTGGAAAAATCTAAAATATTAATATTTCGACCAGTCTCACGGATTCTTGCGAATCTGAACTGGAAGTATGGTACAGAAAATATAGAAATAGTAAATAGCTACAAATATCCCGATATAACCATCACATATAACCTGTCATTCAAAAAGCATCTAAGTAACAAATTAACTTCATCCAAGTTAGCGATAAATTCAATTTGGTCTAAATATATAACAAACCTACACATTACGATCAAAAACACACTAAAAATATTTAATGCAGCAAGTTGATCCATCATGCTATACGGAGCCGAAATTTGAGGTTATGAAAATTCAGAGATTGTAGAGAAACTGTTTAGGTTTTTTATTAAAAAAGTGCTGTATCTTCCCACCACAACACCAAATTACGTACTACATTTGGAAATTCAACTGGAATCGCTTTTTGTTTCGACATTGAAACTGCACTTCAATTATATGTATAAATAAAGTTTTAAACTTAAGTTGACAGCGACAGCCGCGTATTCTAGCAGAGATTGTTGTAAATAAAAATGTGTATTGTTCAAAAGAGTGGTCAAATCTCGCTCGCACACTTCAGTTTTCTGCAACTGATTCCAATAGACCTCTATGTAATTACTGGAAACCCATTATCAAACTATTACAACGTAAAGAGCATGAAAATAATATTGCCAGGGCAACCAGTTCTCAACATCATGATCTGTATTCTAAACTAAAATTTGATACCGTTCCAAATTTCATGACAAATTCATCGTCTTATGTCACTAGCATGACAGTAAAAGCACGAGCAGGTTTGCTGAATTTAAATGCTAAAAGCTTTAGAAATAATTCAAATACGACATGCTCAATATGCAACCTCGATGTACATGAGAATACTTTCCATTTTATTGGTGTCTGCCCAATTTATAAAGAGTACAGCAGTAATCTCCTTAGAAAAAGCGAGCTCAATATGTATGAAGTACTTAATATTTTAAATGGCTATGATTATAATCTATATATATAAAATTAAGTGGCAAAACTTCCTGTTCGCATACTGGCTCCTTGGCCGATTTCAAGGAAATTTTCAGGGGTGATTGGGGTCTATATGGAGGGTGCACATAAGAAATTTAATGTGTGTATCTTTGCGCGTTTTGCAAAAACAAAAAAAATACATTAATTCTGTTTGGCTTTACGTGTTTTTTCGGATTTTTATCGTTCCTAGACGACTTGCCCGATTTAAATGAAATTTTCACAAGTGATTGGGGTCTCTGTGAAGGGTGCACATAAGAAATTTAATGTGTGTATCATTGCACGTTTTACAAAAACAAAAAATTAAACGTGAATGCAGAACAACGTTTGCCGGGTAAGTTAGTGCTCTATACAAATATATACAGCTGTGACTTATAGAAAATTGCTAGTAAATGAATTTAATTGCTGATAAAATTTGCTAAAATTTTAAATTTTTTTTTTTTGTTAAGTATTAATTTATGTATAAAAGTTTTAAATCAAAATGAATTATGTATTTAAATATAACTGTATTCTGTCAATCAGGCTTAAAACAAAAGTGTTCAGCCTAATATAGATAAATAATATACTTACATAAATATAAAATAAATAATAATAATAAATAGTGTACTACCATTTTCAAATTACCAAATGCAAATAAATATTTATATATGCATACATGCCTATAAAGGACCCCGGCGGCTACTGAATTGACTTTCAATGCATTTGTCTGCAATTAGTGATGGTTGATATCTGGATTACTTTCAATGGAGTTAATTGATTATTTTAACATGACGAGGTAATAGATAATAGTCAATTATAGAGCACTGTATTGCTTCTCAACTAACTTAAAGCTAATTACTTAAAAGATAGCGGTCAAAAACAAGCAGTTTCTTTTGTTTTTTGGCGGTAATTTTATTAATTTAATTTATCGTTTTCATGACTTTGGTAAAGTTGATGTTGGCTAAAGGTACCTTTGGCAAAAGTCAGCTATAAGCTGTCCGGTAAAGGTCTTTCATAACTAGTCAATAAGATAAGATTTATTTTTATCAGTTTGTGGCAAAACTGTTGAAAGGTTTGAGTCTGCAGAAAGAGAAAATGCATAAAATGCAATCACTTCAATTTGATATGCCAATAACTTAACAAAATTTGATAAAACCTTTAGCTAGCGGTAAGTAGTAAAATGGGCCTCAATATTATGTGTTAGTTTCATCTTCTTTCTTCTTTATAATTTTAATTGTTTTATTTTATTTTTACAAACTTTCTTTTTACCCCTGAGTATCCGCCTTACACAGTCAAGCATCGCAATATTTAGACAAAAATCAACAACAAGTAGTTTAAGTTAAGATATTTCAACATTTACGTTTGTATGTTATTATTTGGATTTCGAGTCAACTGCGCATTATTTTGGAGCCAGTTTATGGTGAAATGCAAACTGATTTTGCATGTAGTCAACTCCTAATCTCAGACAGGGAAGTTCTGGCATAAACACACAACCATTTTTATTCCGATTCTCACATTGTTAGAATGTTTGGAATAGACTAAAGAAGATTCGAAGACTTCTACCATAGTCTTTTAAAAGTTTGTCGACCATTTCGAGAACTGAAACAAATGTAAAAATAATAGGTATCCGTATATTTCATAATACTATATATTACACTATTTTTTTTTATTTTGATTTTAGTAATTGTATTTTTTTTTTTCAACTAATTTGTTAGTTTTTATTTGTTTTTGACATAAGAACAATTTTCAATTACAACACCAAAATGGGAGAAAATTATCTGTCAACAGCAACTGTTGTGGTAACCAGCTTTGATTACCACTTAATAAATCAAAAATATTTACGGTATTCAAACGGTCTCATATTGTGTCATAATGTCAGAAAGTACTAACATTTTATGATAGTTTAAAAAAATTGTTGTTGTGCTGCAAACAAAAATAGTCATAAGTTAATAAGACTTCATCGACTGTGTTTAGTGATTCGTCATAAGTTAACAGCATACGTCTGAGGCGAACGGCTAAAACGCATTCGTCGAGCCGGTGATATTATTTACCTGTCGCAAATTATATTCCAAAAAAATATTTTATATATACATAAAAAAGCCCTTATATGCGTATAACGCTTATATGTATGTATGTACCCAAACAAGAATGCATTTGTTTAATAGCTGAAGGCCTTGTTTTACTATCCTACTCAGTCGTACGATATGTTAAAAATGAAATGTGTGCTCACAAAGTGTGATAGTGTGGACTAAACATGTTTGTGTACGATACGAATGTTTGCATGTGTGTGTTCCGCAGATATTTATATCATCATCCATGTCCATGCATTTCACCTAAAAATGAGATACTAATGTGGCAGCCCACAAACGCTTGTGTACTGGCCGCCGTCCAAAACATGAATCGACTCCGTTCAACCGGCGCCAGCTGTTTTTGTTTGAATAAATTTATCTATTCACTTTAATATCATTTAAGAAATAAATGCATTGAAATATATACATACATATGTATATGTTCGCAAATATGGACATATTTGATTTCAAATTTACTTGAATCAGCTATCAAAACATCTAATAGCTAGTTTTTTCACCTATTTTGGCATTATGAACAAAAATATTTAAATGGCTTTCTTTTTTTTAACAGCTGACTCATATTTTAAATAGCGCACTACTTTATGACAGGTTGCTCACAGCAGCCATATATTTTCGTGCTATTATTTTAAGACTTCTGACTTTAGGACGACCCTTTCAATACCATAATTGTGTTTGTCATAAATATAGCGTATGTTTATTATGAATTATTTGAAATGAATGTGGACACATTTAAATTTTTATTGATGGTCGCAATGAAATCAAGAAAATGTGTTTATGGTGATCAAAAGTATGTTTACAAAACTTTGAAGAAATATATTTCGTTTTCCCCAACCTCAGACAACGTTATATAGAACATAATATTTTTATTGCAATTATAATTTTAAATAATTTTTCTTTGCGCGCTTCCTTCATTGATCTGCACATGTTTTCTCCACCCCTGTCACCCTAGAGAAACCATTGGTCAACATCACACTCAAGTAATTTTAGCATCAGACATTTGTTTTCGATTCGTGCGAAAATAAGGGTTCTAGCATTTCCAGAATAATTGCTAAATATCTTAATATAGCGCTAACTTATTTTTGATTTACATATCATGCAATTTCTACAAGCAATAACTTAGATTTGTATAATGTGTACTTTCAGGTGGTTATATAACGAGAGGCGAAATATTTAAAGAAATCGGTAAAAGTGTCTTATTATAAGTATCGTCCCTATAACGGCTGACTTCATTGGAACAAGCAGATTTTTCCTCATAAAATTATCATATTCCTTCTCCTAATTAAGGCCCTCGCTGCTTTTTGTATCATTCTTTTACCAGTTATAGAATGAATGTTTGTTTTGGTCGGTGAGTGTTTTTCCGTTTATTGTAAAAGTTATTTTGCCATTTCTTTTGTAGTGGTATACGAGCGTCTAACAAAATATTTGAATTACGGCAAATAGGAAATAGACACACAACATTTTCATAGCAAAAAAAAAAAAAACGGGAATAATGTTGAAGAAAAATACAAACAGACACACAACTCGCAAACATATGGTCAAATAATTTTGTGCGGTTTTCAACAGTTCGCTTTGCATTTTTTTTACTTTAGAAGTATTTGTATTGGTTTATCACTTTTTAAAACATTGATGTACAACCTTTTAGGAAAAGCACAAGCACTAGTTTCTAATCAGCAACTTTATTAGTAAAATTTTATGTGTTTATACGAGTATAAGCTTTTTTACGCTTTAGGAATCATGGACGAAATTTGTGGCGACTCTCTAAGTATGCCTACAATACTGCATCACTGGCAACTAGACCATGGGTTTGAGCGTTTGCAAATATTTGAACAAGAGGTGGACGTGAAGACTTGGCCCTACATATGTACACGGCCAACTAATACTCAACATGTAAACACTTAGAAAATTGATACGGGCATTGAAATAGTTTACTGTAAGTAATCATTTTAAAAGTATTTCTGCAATAAAAACAGATTTGTTTGATGACAAAGTCAATCATGTCAAGTCAAGATCATGTCACACCTGGTAACATATTTGATTGTGACTAATATTTAAATATTCCATCGCATCGAATGGATCAAATGGAACAAAGTTTAGAAAGAATACACCGTTAAATTATGATCAGATCACTGGCTAACTCTTAAGAGAACTGCCAACGAACGCCCTTGTATATTTAAGAAATATATTTAAGTCAGTTATTCGCATGAAGTATTTTCCAAGAGTCTGGAAAGTTGCTGAAATAATAGATATCCCTAAGACAAACAAAGACTTATCAAAACCAACGTCTTACAGGCCAATTAATCTACTTCCACTTCTATCAAAACTTTTTGCAGAACCCTTTTTTTAAACGTATTGCGCCTATTCCAATAGAAAGGCAACTTATTTCCAATCACCAATTGGGATTTAGACGAAAGCATTCCACTATTCAACAAACAAGTAAGACAGCGTGTGATATAGACAAAAAAAAAATTATGTAATGCAACACAGCTCGATGCTGCAAATTCGTTTGATAGTGTGTGGCGCAAACGTCTCCTCCACAAGCTGGAAAATCAATTACCAAGAGATTTCTATCTAATACTGCAAAGATATTTTTCTATGTCAAATACAAAGACAAGTGCTCAGAAATTTTCTCTATGAGAGCTGGGGTATACCAAGGTAGTGTCCTCGGCCCAATGCTTTACCTCCTGTTTACGGCTGATATTAAAACAATATGATACTACATTTGCTGATGACACTGTTTTACTATCATCTCATGAAAACATTAAATGGGCTATGCACAATTTACAACAAATACTCAATAACACTTTGGAATGGTTCTGCAGTTGGGCAATACAAGTGAACAGTGAAAAAATAGTTCAAGTAATCCACACTGATAGAAAATTTACTAATAAATACAACTACAACCTCCTGCTATGTAATTGGTAAACAGTATCAATAAAAAGTTCCTTTGAAGAAAATTAATTTAAACAAGTAAGAGTGCTATATTCGGCTGGGCCGAATCTTAAATACCCTTCACAATGGTACATACATTCCGATTGATTTTTGGTGCGAAAAGTTGTTTTATTTGGCTTTTAAATGGGCCGATTTTTTCTGAATTTCAATATCAGATCCACTACCGGGATTTAACACAGGCTGCAAAACTTTTATTTAAATAATTCCTAATATGCTCAAGTTCAACCACTGGGTGACACCAATTCTTTTTAATATCAAAGAAATAAAGAAAAGCAAAATGTATTTCTTAATTATTTATCAGTTAACTTTATAGTAAAATTTATTTAACAAAAAATTGCATATAATTGCATTATTTTTGAATTATAATGCTAAACATTGCCATTAAGTGTGATTTGCTTTTCAATTTACTTACGTATGTGGGTACATGCATACGTATGTATGTATCTATAATAGAAAACTCTAAAATAAATTCTTTATTATTGAATATTTTCAGTATGTTCCATAAAACAATGATTATATACATACATATATACATACATACATACATATTTACATTGCTTGCTTTTACAAAATTATTTTTTTCTTGTGCACGTTGTTGATGATCTATTGCGTATCATCATACACATGTGTGTGTGTATGTACATATGTAAGTACGTAGGGAAACCCAAAATGATTTTTTGTGTGAATGAATTTGAAGACGCAATTGTTTAAAAGAATTTCATTGCGTACCCTTTTTTCAACAATTCTTTATATCACTTTCATTTTCAAGCTCGTGTATACATATGTACATACATACACATTTTTACACCAAAGCAAAAAAATTGTTTATGCTAACATACTCGCATGCATACATACATACATATGTAGATACATACATACCTACGTACATACAAACGTATCTACATACATACATACATACATATATACATACATACATACATACATACATACATACATACATACATACATACATACATACATACATACATACATACATACATACATACATACATACATACATACATACATACATACATTCATACATGATCGCAAATATTATATACATATGTATATAATATTATATACATATGTATGTACCATTATGATTGATTTTTGGTACCAAAAGTTGGGTGCATATGGGCCGATGTCCAAAAATTTTCTAATTTTGCCCCTAAACAGCCTGTATGTACCATTCCGACAAATATTTAGTGCAAAAAACTGTTTCGTTTAGCTTCCAGGCCCGACTTCTTGAGATATCGGGAGGCGCTATATCTCGAACATATATGGGCCGATGACAAAAAGATTTCCAGTTTTGCTTCTGACTAACCTATATGTATCATTCTGATTGATTTTTGGTGCCAAAAGTTGTTTTATTTAGCTTATAGAGCCGATTTCTTGAAAAATCGGGAGACGCTATATCTCAGGTATATATAGACCGATTGCAGACATTTTCAAATTTTGCTTTTAAACACCTTATATGTACCATTCTGATCGATTTTTGGTACCAAAAGTTGTTTTATTTGGCTTTTAGAGCCGACTTCTTGAGAAAACTTGAGGCGCTATATCTCGAGTGTATATGGGCCGATGTCCAAAATTTTCCGCGTTTGCCTCTAAATAGTCTATATGTACCATTCTGATTGATTTTTAGTGCCAAAAATTGCTTTGTTTGGCTTAAAGAGCGGATTTCTTGAAAAATCAGGAGTCGCTATATCTCAGATATATATGGACCGATTTCAAAAATTTTCCAATTTTGCTTTTAAACACCTTATATGTTCCATTCTAATCGATTTTTGATACCAAAAGTTGTTTTATTTGGCTTTTAGAGCCGACTTCTTGAGAAAACGGGAGGCACTATATCTCGAGTGTATATGGGCCGATGTGGAAAAATTTTCCACTTTTGCCTCTAAATAGCCTATATATACCATCTTGATTGATCTTCGGTGCCAAAAGTTGTCTTATTTGGCTAATAAAGCCGATTTCTTTAAAAATCGGGAGACGCTATATCTCGGATATATATGGGCCGATTTCAAAAATTCCTTCATTTCTAGGATTTAATGAGCACTAAAAATGATATGGTTTAGTTTTTAAGAAAAAAATTTTTTTCAAAAATCTGAATACAAAAATTACACAAAATATCCCTCAAAACCCGGTTTTTTGAATATATCTCGGCTATCCGCGGACCTATCTTACTGAATTTCAATAGCAGACCCACTACCGGGGTTTCACACGTTTTAGCGAAAGAATGAGGTTTCTATCTCAAACCGTTTTCTCAGAAACGGTATTTCAACGACTACAGACGGACAGACGGACAGACGGACCGACGGACAGACGGACAGACGGACATCGCTCAATCGTAATCGCTATTGATGCTGATCCAGAATATATATACTTTATGGGGTCTTAGATGGATATTTCAATGCGTTACAAACGGAATCACAAACTTATATATACCCTTACACATTTATGTGAAGGGTATAAAAATTATATTGCGAAAAAATTTTGGGGCCTTAACTATAGCCAAAACTTCAAAATCGCTTCAACTTAAATCTTAAAAAGTGTTGCTAATTTGTGTTAACTATAGTCAAAATTAAAGTTGGTTTGTATTTGAACCAGCTTTAAATGGGTGCCTCATTATGCATTATGGAAAGAATGACGAATTTTTCGTCGCGAGTATTCGCCGTGAAAAATAAAACTTATTGGTGTATATGAAAATGCACACAGTCACAGCGACGGTCAGAATTCGTTGTATCCGGCGAACTTGATATACATAGATTTATTTCTATTTCTTACGGCGAACGACGAACAAATCCGTAACAAGTGGCCATTTTGGTTTTAGTTTTGAAGTGTTTTAGTAGAAATAGTTAATTTTTTCTTTAATAGTTTTTATTTTAAGTGCTAAGCTTTGAGTTTTTGCATTTAAAATAAAAAGCCAATATATTAAATTATAAAACATGTTTGTAGTGTTTAATTTTTTGTTTTTGGTAATGCTAAATTTTTTAGCAACCAATTTTTTTTAATATGGTCACCCCATTAGCTGTTCAACTATAAAAAGATAAAATTAAAAAAACTGAGAAAATGGATACAAGTAAAATTATAATGTTCAAGCAAAAAGGCTTTTAGCATGATGAACATGATGGTCATTCTGTTAATTATTTTTACAAAATTTGAAACTCTTTGATTCATTTAGTTTTTTTGTATCTATGAACAAACAATAAACAACTTTATCAATTATAAAAGATGTTTTTGTTTTTCTTCGTTATTGTGCTTCATACGACGAATTTACACAGCGAATTTTAACCGGCGTATTCGTCGTGTTGGGCGAAATTCGTAGTTGGTCCCAGTTGTGTTCGTAGCATTATTAATCGAAAATGACAAATTATTTGTTATGCAACCAACCATTTACAAATTAAAGTCCCATCTCTAATAAGATGACTCTCAAAAATTATGTATACAAATGTAAGATTGTATTAGTGTAAACAGAAAACATCAAAGTGAATTGAATAAAAGTAAAATTTTAATGAAAATACTAATTAATAACAGTTATTAAAAAATCTTTAATTTAATTATGTAATATAGAAAAATGTATATCAAAAAGCTTTTTGTTTACACAAAACTGTTGCTAAATTAGTTAAATACAACATCTGCTGGTTTTAAGTTTAGAGCAGACTTTTTCGGCTAAAATGGGCTTTTTCTTCACTATAGTAGATAAAAAGTTAACTTTTATTTAGCAGCGACTTAAAATTGCTTAAAGTATACTTTTTCAATATCTATAGTTATGGCCCATAGTATTTTAGATATTCATAACTTGTATACCTTTTGAGAAAACAGTTTTTGATACATTCTTTTACGATTTATTGCAAGAACTTAAAAATCCAATTAAGAATGTAAAAGCATTAAGAAATTTGGTAAGAAAAAGATTCTTAATAAAAGGTGCTGTTGCTTAAATATTAATCAAAATCTTTTTTCAGTTTAAAATTGAATTACGCACCATAACTGAAATTACAAAAATTTATTCATATCGTGAGTCAAACGTTAAGACTTCGCAAAGAGCAAAAGAGAAATTGCTTTAAAAATCATGTACTCGTTAAATTGTGAAACACTCACATATCCTAGAATAAAAGGTAAATATTTTTAAAGAAATCGAAAAACATCACCAAGATTGAAATTTATTTATTACATTTATTATATATTAATTGAGAACTATTTTTCTTATTGTTTGAATGTCGCTGCTCATGTCGAGTTTTATGCGGCGCCATTATTCTGAGTAATCTCATATACATAAATGTTTTATTTTTGAAAACGAACATTCGTAGACAAAAATTCGATCTAGTTGTGTTCTTAGTTAGCATCAAGCATGTGATTGTAAGTTATTGCTGATTTAATGCTTGAAGTGTTCTTTTTTTCTATTTCTTATTTAGAAAATTTTATTAAAAAACTTTGCTGTTCGATTTCAGTATGAAATTTATTGTATCTCCTCGTCTTCTCAAAACATCCTCTAAATTAATGGTTAGTAATGGTTTTAAATTTCACCACTCTTTCAAGTACTCGAAAGAATCAGTTTACGGGGATGTGGCACAGAACTAAAAGAAATCAGGTCATGCCAGTTTCTTTTTAAATACCTTTTGAGAATTGCATTTAAAAGCCATAATACTCTGGTCATATTGGTCTAATCTGCGCTTAACTAGAAATACATTTTTTTATAATTTTCTTTTTATATAAAATTTGTTGTTTGTATATCTATAACTCTTTTTTTTCCTAAGCTTATGTTCCATGTAGTTACACACATGCACAAATAAATTGTTAGAATTATCCTAGTTGAAATGCATGGCTATCTGGCAGATTTATATATAAGTGTGTGTGTGTGTATGTGTGTGTGTTTGACTGGGTACAGTTTCACATACATATACATACATACGTACAAAAACATACATGCATTTTATGTTTATTTGAAAAATTTTTCAATTTTATGGTTTCTGGATAATATGCGTTCAACTAGAAGTAAATACCCATAGAATAATATTGCAAGAGTACGAGAATCGCATGCAACGACTGACTAACAACTGCACTAACAGTATAACAAGTATATTTTTTGGTGGCAACAGCAACAACAAAACACACACACACACAAACTGCTTGCCACAATGTTACATGTCATTGTGTTGCATGCTTCTGTTATTGTTGTTGCTGCTGCTATTGTTGTTGTTTCATTTACTAGACTACATGGGGTTTATTACCAGGGTAACCTCTCTCAACCAGCATTTGCTACCATAATATTTATTTAGTTTTTTTTTTTTGTTCAATTATTTGCACAAGTGTTTGTATGTTTGTTTATTTCAGATTTGATTTAGAATCCGTTTCTATTTTCTTCTCTGTTTTTTATTTTTAATATTCTATAGCTCGTTTATTATGGGCATCACTGACCTGGACAAGATTAGCGTGCTCTGTGTGTGTATGAGGCCTTGTTTATTTTGTTAAATCTGTGGAATTTACACTATTTTTAAGTCTAAATTCTCAGCGAATAGTATAAAACACAAAAGCCGTGGTTATGAAATGTATGTTGTTTTAATTACTTATATATTGCATAAGAGTGCAAAATATGTGCATAACAGCAAAGGAAAATAAAAGTACTTTTACATTTAAAAATACTGCAGTATCTTCGCGTTATTTTAGTTTTTTTTTACATTATTTATGTTGATTCTCGGGGTTTTTTAAGTGATAAACAAGTGCGGGTGTGCAAATGTGGTGCGGTTTTAAGATTATATTTTTAAATTATTATTCTAGGTCTAAGTATTAATTGTTTTCCGTCCTTTTCACCACTCCATATTCCGCCGACCTTTCGACCTTTCCACTGTTTAGCTCAACACAAAAAACCACAATAAAATCGCAAATGTTCTTGTTCTTGCAACCATTTTATTTTCTTCACGGCCTTCATGAGCAACCCACGCGTCGGTTACTACGACCAGTATTTTTTAAAAGTATGAAAGAACAAAAAAAAAAAAAAGAACAACAGAAAAAAGCTTTGAATTTTCTGCTCTTCAGAAGATCAGTTTATCTTGCCAGTCTCTACCGAGGTAGATGGAGCCTCCGGTGCATCCTTTAGAGCATCTGCCATATTTATAGCTGCTTCCTGTTTCTTTTTTACAAGTTTTCGCGGTTGAGCCAGGGAAAGCCGCTTTTCCTTCTTGCTTAGGCTAATAATTTTGCCGCTCACATCATCCAACAACCTGCCAAATCCTGAGAGGAATCACAAACCTCTGGCTTAGATTTATAGAATCGGAGATGGTATTCTCATCTGCCTCCAAAGGTTGGGTTGACTTGATACTCCCACATCCTTCTATATTTTTGATGTCGCTCTACCTGTACTGTGTTTTCTTTCGTCGTCCGTTTCCATGTCCATTATTGTCGTCGTTGGTGTTTCGTTTTGTTTTAAATTTAAATTCATATTATGTCCCACGAGTTTACGAGAAAGGAGTCTCCTACACATCGTAGCCCCAGCAAATGTGGATAGGGCGTAGTTTATTTGCTAAAGTGCCCAAAGCAAAGCTTCGTTCGAATACAGTCTTGTAGCAAAGATAGGGGGTGGATAAATTTTAGTACACAGATTTCTATACCCAACTCATTCTTCAGTTGAACTATGGTTCGCTCAAAGGACCCTCGTTTGCCTTCAGAAAAGGTGTGCATTTCAGCCCACATTTGTACCACGACAAGAAGATAGTCATCCCAGTAAGAGTGATTTTTTCTTAATATTTAATATTTTTTTTAACTAATAAAAAATACATCTTGATGAATCTCACAGTGTTCTCCAATGTGGATAATTTTTTTTTATTTTTTTATTTATTTAATAGATATTTACAATATTGTAATAATCTATATATGGCATAACATAGTAGTTGTGTGCCAGATTAGCAAATATACAGCTGAATAATAAGAAAAAATTTGTTTACAATACGATATTTCAGAATATTGTAATTACTTATATATATTTACATTATATAAATACATATGTACATGGACACATCAGCAGTTTTGATCAAATTCATTTATTATTAATTTTCTGTATTTTAAACTGCTTTCTAAGTATGTATACAAAATAGAAAAGTTGTGCTCATATCCATTTAAAATATTTAGAACTTCATTCACATCCAGGTAAGTTCTTTTAAAGTATTTTAACCTGAATTCTCTGTATGTTGGACACATTCCTATAATGTGTAGAGTACCTTCTATTGCATCCAGGTTACATAGCGTACACAAGCCGATTGAAGAGTTTCTGAAGGCCCTTGCATTAATGTCTAACAATCCAGCTCTTGCTCTTATTATAAGGCCTGCAGCACGTGAAGATAAGTTTAGCGTATCTTCCATGCGATAATTAAGTTGATTATATAAATCATGATATTGGGAATTTCTTGCGTTAGCTATTAGTTCATCTTTTTCCGTGGTTTTTAGAAGCTGAAGTATTGATGTAGCGTCAGTTGAAAACTGAATCTTATCACACAAAGACTTCCATTCATTTGCCCAAAATGTTTCTTTCGATATAATATTTTCAATTAATATACGGGGTAACCTATGGCTGGGTAATAATAGCACTCTATTAATGTAATCAAAATGCAGTTTCAAAGTATTCGCAAATAAAGAGTTTAGTCCAGTTTCTAAATACAGGATGTAATTTGGTGTATTTTTTGGTAGGTTCAACATTTTTTTGATAAAGAATCTAATCTAATCTTTCCACTTCATCAAATTTCTTATAGCCCCAGATTTGGGCACCATAAAACATTATAGATTTAGATGCAGCATTAAATATTTTAAGTTTATTAATATTTGAAATATTTGGGTGGTTTATATATCTCGCCCAGGATGAAACGATAGCCATTTTAGAGGTTTTTAATTTGTGTTCAATGTGCTTCTTAAAAGACAAGTTATAATTGAGCTCCATCCCCAAGTATCTATAGCTATTTACAATTTCTATACTATACCGAAACACCATTACTTTGGATTTATCCAAATTAACTTGTAGGCCCCACATATTGCAATAATCCTGCAATTTATTAATCATGTTTTGTAAAGTATCTGAATCATCTGCAAGAATGACAATATCATCAGCGTAAAGAAGTATTTTTATTTGTACTCCTGCAACATATACTCCACCCGGTAATAAATCACCCAAGTCGTTAAGGTATACATCCCTGCTTGACACCAACGTCCACATTAATGGTATCTGAGAGGCTATTTTCATAAAATATTTTACTACTGTTGTTTTCGTAATAGAGTTGTAATATACGAATAATTTTTGAAGACAAGCCCATACGCGACAGTTTGTAAAAGAGAGAATTCCTCGAGATTGTGTCAAAGGCTCTAGAGAAATCGACAAAGAATGTATAGGTATGTTTGCCTTCTAGTTTATTTAGATGAATAATATTGACTAGATTAAAAACGTTGTCTATCGTAGAATACTGTTTTCTGAAGCCTGCGGTAATCTCCACATTTCTGGCGAAAAACTGCCCACATAATTAGTTGGAAGACAGATGTTTCTACAGAAACAGTTGTGTTAAAAATTCAATATTTTTGTTGCAATACACAAAGATTTTCTATCAATTCCTCTGTTTCATGCGAGAAATTTCTCGAAGCGAGTACTACAGAAATGAGGTAAAGGTTATGGGTTTTAGTAGCAGTTTCCTATTCAAGATGATTTTGTTTAAGGTGAAATGCTCTCTTTACTGCGTTATCATCATAAATATTTGCTAAGTTGTAGGTTTACTAAAATAAAGAGTATAAGTAATCAAATCACTTGTAATAGGATGTACGCTTTTGCTTTAACAAGGCCACAGAATATATAAATTATCAATGAAATGCAGTTTATATGCAAAATAGTCTTATTAGGAAGAACATGTGCCATTTACATCGCAATATTATTAAAATGCAAATTTAAGAAAATTGAAAACAAGGCAAGATTGAGTGCAAAGTAGATGTCAGAGAAAGCAATGTACGCGTTTTAAGACACTGTCAGTAAAATAAGTTTTTACAATAAAAGCTATGAAAAAACAGGGAAGTGGTGTGAAATTTATAGAAGTTTTATCAAAAGCAATGTCATAAATATGACAATGGTGACTGCTCTTATATTAAAAAACAATAAGAAAATACTTGCGTTAAACTGCAAATGAATGCTCATAAACTGCTTCAAAACAGAATACTGAAACACCTGTACTCATATACATTTCTCCTTGTTGGCTTAAAAAGCGGAAGAAAACATGATTTTATGTATTAGATATATACATACATACACAGCACGCACTAATAACATCATTCAATACACACTAAACTCATAAATTCCAAATGAAATCTCTGTATGTGTGTGTTTTTTTCAGCATAATTTGCCAATAAAAATTCATTGAATTATATTTTGAGCATGGTGACACATTATCATCCATAGGCGATGTCATATTACACTTTACCTCACAACACACATACATACACATGCAGACAACATGTGCTCTCGGCCAGCAACACTTGAATTCATATTGAAAACAGCCATCCAGCAGAAGCACAAAACAAAGTTTTTCTTTACTACTACTACTACTACTACTACTACTACTACTATTACTACTACTACTACTACTACTACAAGCTGCAGTCAACTGCTCAATTATTATTGTCAAACACAGACAGTCATGCAGTCAATTTGACACAGCAGAGTCAGTTGGATAAACCAAGTGACAGAAAAAATAAAGGAAAAAAGGTCACTGAAGCATATGTAAAGTTATTGTGTTTTTAAAGTAAATGGCACGAACACTTAAATAACATTCTGATCGTATCCTTTAGCTCCCTATATTTTCTATGTATTAATTTATGTTGTGTCTTTCGACTGTCTGTCCTTTATAACCAATCAATTGTTATGCTTCATTGGTTTTTATATCAATAATAAGAATGAAAGGAAAAAAATATATAAAAACATATCTACACGAAAAAGGACATCAATTTCAGTTTTTGTTGTTGTTTGTTTTTTTTTTTCTTATTCTACAATGGATGTGAAAATAATCTCATAAAATAAATGTTGCTTATACGCAGTCATAATATCAATTCAAAAACTGTTGTCTCGTTTAATATAATCCGAAAAAAAACTTAGAAAGCGATTGTATATTTTATAAAAAAAAAAGTTAATGGTGTTTGTTAGAGGTATACTAAATTAACTTTGTTCTTGAAAGGATACGTAAAGAAAAGTTTCACAATTTATTGGAATATGGTGCTCACGCATTTACATACAACTAAATCAGCGTGAACCCGTAATTTAGCAGAAAATTATACAACAACAAAATTAAAACTATCACGTAACAAACTAAAAAAAACTGATTCGTGTATAAATGTATGTGTTTCACGCACTCATCACCAATACATATTGAGTTGATGTGGTTCTATATATGTATTTTGTTTACAAAACTAAACACGTTTTAATCACAGCAATGTTTTTTATTGTTTAGGAACTCAATCTGTATGTATGTTATTTAATACAATTCATGCGATTGACGGCGTCACCGTTTAAATACCAATTATTCTATTTATATGACTGAAAGCGTATACAAACCAAGCAAAATTATGACAAGACGGGGGTGCAGCGAGCTATTTCAGCCCTTATTCAGTCTCAAATGATTTATTTAAATGATTGTTCTTTCATATGATACTCATGCATATAAAACAATAAAAAAAATTAATTATACAACAGAAGTGGCAAGGTATTTCTCAGCAGCTAACATCCGTTTAAATAGCATTCGCGTGGCAAATTTATTTGCTACGATATCTTATTTGCTATAAGATCGAGCTATCCAAATCTTCTGACTCTCGGCAGGCATATTTCTTTGCAATACAGTGTCTTGCAATTCAACAGCGTTCCGATATATCACCAATATCGTTTTAAGCCGATTGACCTTTGGCAGTGCTGTCTGAGGGCATGCATTGATAATTGAAAGGATGATTGACCTTCCGGATCGCATAGACTACTGCTCACCGACCCCCATGATCGATAAGGGTTTCAGCGTAGATCTGTCGAATGCGTCCTTAGATATTGTCGAATTAGATCAATCAGAGGACGTATTCTTGATATTTTCGGGATCTACATCCCCCGATTTCAACGGAGGATAAATTTTAGGCTACGAGATGAGTATAGCGTCATTCAGACTGAAGCTGCGGCGAAAAGAAGGGCGGTAAACTGGATGAGGTGCATTACGATATACGTACTGCCAGCAAGCCCGCCATTAAATGCTTGCGTTTATTCAACATCTCAGTTGCTTCAGAAATGCCGGGCACCTCTAAATGAGATAGCGAGACATTCTGTCCTGGAGCTGCGCTAGGTACCTGGACACAACGGTGTGTCCGGCAATAAAATAGTGGAAGAACTTGCAAGATCTGGCACTCGTCGGTGTTCCCCTTAATAGTTGCAAGCAGCTAATACAACGACAGCTCCTAAGAACTGTGCAGGAAAGGTGATTGAATGAAATCAACTGTCGAATATCGGGGCTCACATGGCCCAGGTATGAGTATAGGAAAACTGTGGTCTTGTTGGACTTTCCGAGGCATAGGCTCCACACCCTTCTACTGGGACATTGTCACGTGGGAATACATGCGAGAAGACTAAATCTTCCGTATAATGATTTCTGCAGAGGCTGCAGGGATGAGGAAGAGGAGAAGAGTATCGAACACTTTCTCTGTCGATGCCCGGCTGTCTCTGACAAGAGAACAAATTATTTGGGCAGACACTAAATGGATTACCAGAAGTGTCGGAATGCGGATTGGATAGGGTGAACTCCTTCATCCGTTCAGTGGGCTGATTCAGGTTGGAACCGGCGGGGTGTATGTAGAGATATCTCCCTACAGCCTATTCTGTTAGCACAACGGGACCTTTTCTAGGACCCAATTGAGCCAAGGCAGCCCGCGTAACATAACATAACATAACCTTTGGCAGAGGATTCACAAGATTTCGGCCGGCGCATTCTGCATCTATGTGCAATGGCGGGCAAGTTACCAGACTGCAGTGTAGGCCCTTAAATGCCGTTGAACCTGGCTTAATGAAAACGTCCCCAAGAAGCTGGTTTTACTATTTGGGTGGCAACTTGTTTTTCTTGGCTCGGAGCGAAGTCACTTGCTCAAGAGTTCGAACCATTTAACCTCTCCTGCAAATAAAATCATCAGAGAGAATAAGATTCGTAACTGCGGTTGACAGCCCGCAATCTCAATGGAGCATCAAGTTTTGTGGTATAACGAAACTGTAGTTTGTCAAGACTGTTCGTTTAATTGAAAGTTCATTACATGCAATACTTAAATAGAAAGCTGTGTTTTTAACCAATTATTCTATTTATTTTTTGTTTCATCGTATGACGTAAAATAAATTATCATGACATCTAACAGCCACATAGTCCTTTGGATTTATTTTATCTTACTCTTACTTTTATTTTTAATATTAAAAGTTAAAACTTAAAAAACTTTACTCAAACTCAATTAAATTAACACTCAAATATAAATTAACAAAATAAGAACCGAATTACTACACATAAAGGAGTAAAATTTTCTGCAACTGTTTTAAATGCATATTAAATGCATACATGTATCATTCCATTTCTTTAACTACTTAAATAGTCCTTCACACAAAAGCGTTCACCACACATTCAATTATTCACAGAACTGAGGGGCTACTTAAGATTTATTTAATAGTATTTTAAACACCTTTGATAAAATATTCGTACCTCATAAAATCTTGACAAATTCAACAGTGTTTCTACTAAAACACCCAACAAAACGCTTTTATTTGAATAAACAAACACACCGATACGTGTTTATGGGGACAATTTGAAATTGTCCTTAAACATGTTGCTCACACTTAATTTACCACTACCAACCTGAATTGAACCCACTGACACACAACCAACCACCGGTACTTTATTTTATGGAAATTGTTTCACTAACACATTCAAAAGTTTAACTATTTATGTGTGTGAGTGACTGTGTGCATTTGTTAACGTAGAAAACAATCTAATGTATTCACAAACACTCTCACCAACAAAATTAGTTCAGTTTATTTTAGGCATAATGCCTTGATGATTTAAGACTTAAATTTACCTTGTTATTTACATGTATTACTGACAGCACAAAATGAGGATAAAATGTAGCCGGAACAAAGACAAAGAGACCATTTACGTAGAAAATTAAGAAAAATATTGTTATGAGGTAAGAAATGTGTAAGAAAAAATCAATTGAGGGTAAGCGTCCGAGTGGCATATAAAAAGTCGTTTAGAATTCTCTTCTACTTGCAATGTCAAAGTTTATCCTAATTTTGTTAAATTTAAATACATTTTAACATTTAAATAAACAAATTTGGGTGCTTTTACTTTTCGTTTCAATACAAAATTCGAGATTTTCTTACACTACTCTTTATATCTACGAAGGTTTTAAAGACGTTTGAAATGTATTTATTATAAATTTTACTACAGGGGTATATATAGAATTTTTCGCGAAAACAAATTTTTTAATGCCGTTTTGAAAGTTATTAGACAAAATACTGACCTTGATTTTGAATTACTCGGATTTTCCCTATTCTTCGTGTATGGTGTTGAAAATGAGCAAGATCGGAATTAAAATTATTGAGATATAAAAAAAATAACCTCATGCCAAATGGGGTATTTTGGTGTAGGAATTTCCCTCTTTTTATCATAATTTGGTTTCACATTTCAGGTGTGCAAAATTTGGCGCAATTGGACTTTTTTATCTCTGAATGAAACAAATGTTTATCGATAAGATGGCTACTAAATGTTGCCGTTGATTGTTGTGTGATTGTGTATATGTGTTAATGGCTGTGCAAAATTGCCTTTGGCGGGTGTTGTTGTTATTCCTATAGTATGGATTGGTTAAAAGTCAGGCATGGAAAAGATGGTACAATTTTACTTAAGTGTTATATACAATACTGCCAAAAATTAACTTAATTATTTATTTGCTTTAAGAGTCAATTAAAATTTATTATTGTTTACTGACTTTTTAGCCAAATTATATGCAGCCGACAATAAATAGTTAAGTTTCAAAAATTCTTTTAAGAATTGCTTGAGTCTACTGATAAGTTGATTAGCCAACAAAATGTCAGCCGCATACAGATGGCTGAAAAAGATAGTGAACATTATTAAGTTCTATTTTTAGACCTAAAATAATATACAATACTGCCACAATAATTTGGTTAACATCATAACTGTTCTTCAAGGACACGTTTTGATAATTTTAAGGACCATAAACTGATTGCGTGAAAATAATATACTTCCTTTAGAAGGTCAGCATGGTAAGTGCATTTTGTGGTTTTGAAGTGGAAAAAATTCTAACAGGGGTTTTATTAATGGTGTTATTTTTCCAATATAATATACATATACAATTGAAGTGCGTAAGAATATTTTCGTTATAGTGTGCATAAATATATGACTTTGCCATTACGATGTAATTTTCATTGGGAAATATAAGATAAGTGTAACAACAACGGGTATCTTAACAATTTCTTTTTGCTACAAACTGGGGTACAGGAAATATATAATTAGCCACTGCCGAATATCCTTGCCTTTTTCAATAGTTAGTTTTTCCTCTAGCGCTATAGACATTTTTGCAGAATTTTTCAATATTTTACCCACAGATCTTAAGATATTAGAATATTTATAATTTGTGTACATAACAAATTTACCGTACTAATTAACTGTTTGTTATTGATGTCGCAAGAAAATGTAAGCGATCGAAATGTAGTCGCTCGATTTTGAATCAATTTGGGCTCCTCTATTCCGACAGCTTGCGTTCCCATGGGCCTACGTCATGAAATTTATGGCATTTACTTCACAGAGATGCCAGATCGGGAAACTAAAGTTTTGGTTGACAGTATTGACAAAAACTACTAAGTTATTCTTGTGTACATACAACCCTTCTGGAAACTAGTCAGCTGTATCTGGCAAGCCAAAGCAAATACATACATAAATAAGTACAAAATAAAAAAGCATGCAATTTGAAAATGTGGAAATTAGTTTTGTGGTGTTTTAAAAATTAAAAGTATTTTCGTTTTGCATATATGTATATTTAGTAAGTACTTTGACGCACTGAGCACTGGTATTCCTCTGGCAAACTCAGGATTTTCTGCCAATCAGCTAACAAGTGAACAGTTTAGGAAAACTACATGCATAGATATGATAAGTTTTTAATATATTTACTAAATAAAATAAAAATGATTAATATGTGGGATTTCCAGTTTTAGTTCCCAGTTTTTTAACATAAATTTTTTTTCTATAAAAAAAACACCCACTCAATGGCAGAACAGCAAGCGATTGATGTTGACATTTGTGTTCGCAGTGCTGACGACACGATCGATATAGATGAATCGGATTTTGTATGAAAACACTTACGTCATTTCGACTTGTCGATCGAGCCATCTTTGGAATAGAAGCACGTCATAGAGGATCCCAAACAATTTTCTTTCACTTAGAAAGCGAACAATCGCACGACTTCGACATTGAGGAACAAGCAGTAAGAATCTTTTATTTTTTCGTTATCACATTTCTCACACAAAACTGGAAACATCTGCATGTAACGGTTGGCAAAGTGTAACTGACGCAATATTTGCCACAATACGCAAACAAATTTACATAGTTATGGATTAGCTGAAAATATGTACATTTTTAATTTGAGCACATCGCGTATTGTTTTAAATGAGCCAATTAAAATTAATTTTATATTACAAAATGATATATTGTTAAGCATAGGAAATATTTATTTAACCACTTCGCTAATCGAGACACTCAGCAGTAAATACTAACTATTCTTAGCCCTTTAGACTGTTAGGAGGGCGTAATAGGTCAAGCGTTAGTTACTGTGTCTCGTTTACATCATGTAAATAAAAGCAACAAGCAACGCCAGATCGATTTTATCATTATTATTGTTTTCTTTCATTTACATTTGTATTAAAAGACTTGCTTACATCTGTTTTTCCAACTGTAAAGCATTGCCGCCACGTCGTTGTGGCGACATGTATGACCACGACAATTTTGACAACAAAAAACGTGTTCCGATTTGGATTAGGCATGCCTGTAACTTGCATTGAATTTTCAAAACTTTTAAGTCTGCAATGACGTTAAAAAAATATTATTTTTCAGACAGTGTGGATGGAAGAAGGTTTTATCTTTGCGTTTTATAAATAAGTATGGTTGTGTGGGTGTGTGTGTGGGTACTGCTATCCTTGAGCCCACTTTATGTTTATGAAATGGTGTTGATATTATAATTTAAATAATTTATTCTTAAAGTGCTTAATAAAAGGAAAGTGGGAGAAAATTGTTTTTTATCAAATAAAAGATAAAATTGTTTTAAAAGATGTCCGGAATATTAAGGAGATTTGTTAAAAACAAAAAATTTAACATGTAAGTGTTACAATTTTAGGCCTTAAAATATGGTGTATGAAAATCGTACTGTTTACAAGTTGCATTCAGGGATAAATAAACAAGTTCATAGCGTAGAAAGAAGGTTGAAATTATACCTTCAGGTGATAAATTTGCATTATAATACTTTGGAACAATATTATTTCAACATAATAGCTTAACTCCTTGTTGATTCAACATGTACATATATACGTTTGATAATTTTTCCAGTAGTTTTTTTTTATATTTTGTTTAATTAATTTAATTTTTTCTCCTGTATCCCATGTTGCACTCTTTACTAAAAGTGTATATATTAGGGCGGGGCGATTTGTAGGGAGTGAAAAATTCACCAATTTCCCTATGATTTCCGTATTCTATGGGTTATTCCATGAAAATTTGCCGAAGGAACCATACCTCTATCGTTAAAATCGAGTCCCTTACTTTTTGTTGGTAAAAAGTTCAAAAGTTACGGGCATTTTTTTCATGATTTTGTCCAAAAATATTACTTTCACGGCCATTTTTTTTTGGCTCAATCCATTATTTAATTCAATTTACAATTCAAAACGAAGAGTTTAAGCCCAAATTTATCGATTCGGTTGATTAATTCATGCGATATTGCTAAAACAAAATAACGCATTACACCAACTTTTTGATTTTTTTTTCCCTTTTTATTTTTTTTTTTTACAAAAATTCAAATTAAGAGATAATAAAGTATCTATCAACCTATTATCAAAAAAAAAAAAAAAAATGCAATTTGAGTGTAGTAAAAGATAAAATGTGAAAAAACATTATTTTTTCTGAAAGTCTTGTTTGCTTTCAAGTCTGGGTGTTTTCGTACGGCTCTCTAATGTCGTCGCCACAGCGCCTTCTACATTCTTTCCTGCAACTCGTTTAGCAGTGGCAGCCAGCAATTGGTCATGTCTTTCCGTTCCTTGAATGTGTAAAGGAATTTGTGGATCATCGAACGTCACTAAAACAATTAAATATGTTTTTCATAGAATAATAATATAACTATTAACTATAATAGTTCGCAATGTTTTCACACTTACCTTTAAATCTTTTCTAAATTTCAAAATAGTTTAATTATTTGTTAGTTATTTCAAGTAACACTTCACTGAAATGACGCTCAAACAAAACTAGCATACACTGGAATATTATAAACAAACAAAAATAACAAACAATAAAGAAGTCTATAAAGTAACTAAAAACAAAAAGAAATAAACAAACATAACACAGGGTGTGCACCCTGTGAAAAAATATGCCAATAATGTAAAGCGGATATCAGTCCAGTCGTAACGTAAGGTTCGTAAGCTTCGTAAGTCAAAAAAATTGAGCGAAAAAAATGGCAATGAAAGTAATATTCTTGGACAAAATCATGAAAAAAATGGAAAAATGCTCCAAAATTTGGACAAAAATGCCCGTAACTTTTGAACCATTAGACCAATATTGGAGATTTTTTTTTGTAAATTGATCAAAATGAGCTCACCTTTCCAACGCGCGATTAAATATGATCGATAATGTTTGAGTTATGGATGTGAACGTGTAGGTAATATTTCTTACGAACGTCAATTTGGGAAAAAATCTACCAACAAAAAGTAGGGGACTCGATTTTAACGATAGAGGTATGGTTCCTTTGGCAAATTTTCATGGAACAACCCATAGAATACGGAAATCATAGGGAAATTGTCGACAAATAAATCGACCCGCCTTAGTATACATATATAAATTTGTTTCTCAAAAAGTAATTTTTTTTAACGCTGTTTTTAGAGTATTGAAAATTACCAAAATCGGGCTTAAAATTCTTCAGATATAGAAAAAATGTTGGTACAATTTAATCTAACATAATTTGGAAGTAGAGATGCAGCAAATTCTGTTACTGAATACAATTTTAAACCCAGCCAAAAACCAACGTAATGGTTTTTTCTTTCATCTGTGAATGAATCAAATGTTTTGAATTTTTGCGGACGAAGGAAAACAAAACATTTTCTTAGCACTAAACTACAGCATACACTAACGATTTATGTTTGGGTACATACTCATATGCTTGATTGTGCCGACAAGTATACATATAGAGATACGTAGCTGCAAACCAAATATTGATGTTGATAGCACTGTGTATTTGTGTGGATGTATTAAATGACATGGCAAATTTACTTTTTTAATTGTTGTTATTCCCATAATTTGCGTTACTTAAAATACTTAAAATATTTAAAATACAAAATTTTGCACAATTTTACTTAACACAATTTAAACGTCAAATACAGAATTATATTCCGACAGTTCATTAGCACCGTAGCTGTTCTACAGCGATAATTTTAATGAAAATACTGAACAAAATTTAATTGTAGCTCAGTTTTATTCATTTAAAGTAGTATAAACTAATTTCGTGAAAACTTAATAGCGCTTTTGCAAAACTTTAATATGTTATGGTCAGCGTTTTTATTACGTTTTCTAGTTTGAAAATTTTGAAAATTTTGAAAAATTTTCAAGATTTTGGCAGCAAAGTATATTGAAAATGTTGTATCTCTCCAAGATCATATATATTTATATTCAATTGAAGTTTTTGAAGAATGTTGTGAAACTGTACGTAAATGCTGTGAAACTGTTCGTAAATATACGACTATGCCATCACGATGTAATTTTCATCATTCCTCAGTTGTAAAATAAGAGTAATAGTAACAATTTCGTTTTGCCACATACCTTAGTAAAGCACGTATACAGTCGAACTTCCCTATAGTAAATCTCCACGGGCACAGAAAATTATTTCGTTATAAAGAAACTTCATTATACAGAAATATTTATTTTTTATTTATTAAAAATAATCAGCTATTTTTGTTTGAACTACATTTTTCCCTTTTTCTTTATCAATAAAAGCTTCAATTACATTAAGGCATTTAAATACATTTGTTGGAACGGTGCTCTCCATCTCCAAGAAAGTTCATAGTACATCAAGTGAAGAGCATTGCTTTGTCAATGTCTTTGTAAAGACAAGTTCGAAGTCTCTTACGCTTAATGTTTAAATGCTCGTCTTCTACATTCTTTTGAATAACTGACTTGTTTTTTAAAATGTTTGATAAAGTACTGGGAAGAATTCCAAACCCTTAAGCTATATCTTTTTTCATTGATGTCTCTTTTTCAACTCTATTACTAATAACTATTTTCGAGAGAAATACTACTCCGGTGCACCATTTTTGTTCACTGAACTCGGTCAACTGATGTTAAAAGTCAAGTCATAAACTCTTTTGTTTTCATTACTTTGGGAATCCCAAAAATATAACATATTTTCTTTATGAATAGTGTTGCTAACAAGTGTAAAATAAAGCTGCTAAAAATAAATCATTATATGGAGACAAAATCACACTTAAAATGTATTTGTGTTTCCAAACTTTTTGTTCATTGTAAGGAAAAATTCATTGTTTGAAAATTCATTATACGGATATCAAAATACATTGCAAGTGGAACGAAAAAGCTGTGTACTTAATTTTAGTTCATAATAAGGAGAATTTCATTGTATAGAAGTTCACTATAAGGAAGTTTGACGGTATTATATTCAGCATGGCCAACTATAGCTTTCTTACTGGTTTTTTATTTCTTATCTTGGCGGAATGTGAATTGTCATACCCACTCATCCCATAACTAGAGCCAAGTGAACAGCAAGCACTGTAATTGCGGTACCTAATGTCAGAATTGCTATAAAAAAAAATTCGCACAAAAGGCTCAAACAGTATTGTGAAAATTGCTAAAATAGCCGAATTTGGGATTTAAGAAAAGCGTTAAAAATCTATATCTCTTAATACTGTCAGTTTTATACCATTACTAATTGTGCACATGTGAGTTATGTATACTTTGTATAATTTATTATTTCTATTGTTTTACTTTTCACTTTGAATCTATGTACTGTATTATTTTTAATATTTTAATTTCTAATCAAGTTAACTTAGTTATTAATACCTTCAATTCTGAAAAAATAAAAAGTCAGTGAAAGAAAAATATTTGAATAAACGAAATCTAAAATCTAAAATAAAAAAATATAAATTGTTTTAATATTTATACAAAATAAAAGCGTTTGAAGCTTTTATAAAACTTATAAATTGTTTCAATATTTATACAACATAAAAGTGGTTAATGCTTTTATAAAACTTGTGTGACCAATAAACTTTTGGCATTAAACTTAATATTTAAGCAACATCAATTTGTTTACAATTCATGCTTGTAAATGGTTTGTTATACATAATTTCATAATTTAGGAAAATGAAACAAAACAAACAATTTCTCATAAAATAAATTCTTTCTTAACTGGAGGAAGTAAAAGTCAAACTTAGGTACATATAATATCTGTCGATTATGCAGTTTAATGAACATATAAAAAAGTAAAAATAAAACAAATATACTTGGTATGAATTTTGTATTAAAAATTTTACCTATTTTTAAACAAAAGTACAAGTTTTACTTATTTTGATTTACATGTACATATATCAAGCATTTTACAAAATTAAATATGATCGATTAATTATTTCTCAGAATGCCTTACAGACGAAATAGTACAAATGATCTAAAATATAGGTTCCTAAGATTTGAATAAACATATTTTTCTGTTGATGGGAGTCATGACAGGCTAGGTAGGAATTTTTAATACATTTACTATTTTTGGCAAATCATAATACTAGACAGTGGGCCGATTGAGTTTCAGTTTGAAAATTTTATACTTCAAAAATATTAATATATAAAAAAATATTGAACAATAAACACGTTTATTATTTTAAACATTAACACCGGTAATCATAAAAAATAAAACGTTGCTCAAATACATTTTAGAAAAACATTTACATATATGAAAAATTTGTCGTAAAATGTGTTTCAACAATGTTTTATTTTTTATTAATACCGGTGTAAATAAAAGCGTTGATTTTAATAATTTTGAATAATAATAGAATATACCAGTAAGCTAGTTTTCCCAGCGTTGGCTTAAGAAAATTGTGCATAAAAACAAGCAAGAGTGCTTAATATTACTAGTTTTTGCTTAGATATTTTTATGCATCTGATTGCGGTGTTGGAAGTTTGTTTGTTGTTTCTGCATTTTATCAAAAAAGAATAGTGTTTTCAAATATTTCGATGTAGATATTAATATGCCTGCTTTTATAAACATTCGTCAAAGGAAAGAATACCGTATGAGGACCAATTCTCATCCATCTGATTATTTCAAGATATACAGATTTCAGAAAGAAAATGTGAAATGGTAGTCGGAATACGTTCTGGAGGAAATTTATGAATGCAGAGGACCAGCGCTGTGGCAAATAAATTCTCAGCGATCCTGACTTCCAAATTAGAGTTGGAAAGAAAGAAGGAGTACACCACACCGCACAACTGTTTGCAAAACTATAAAACTTGTTTTGAAGAAAGTCATGAATAAAGCGCATCTGTGGATAAAATTTCCGATTAATGGCAAACAAATTAGACTCACTCAAGAGCCGTTTTTAACGCATGAATAGAGTTATGTTCTTCAATATTGAACTACAACAGAAATTTAGCTAAGATACGATAGTGTCTCCATTTCCAGAAGTACATTTTCTCACCCTAGATCATATTTAAGTAAAAACAAAAAATGTAATAAATAAAAATGAAAATAAAGCAATAAGAAATGTAACACAGAATCAACACTTAGAATAGCAATGGTTTACTTTGAATGTAACATTATTTTCACATCATTTAATTTAATGAGTGGGTATTTACGAACAGTCATTTGTTTTTTTTTCAATTCTTTATATTCTTTTTGCTTTTACTCGTGCTCTTCAGCATCTAATAAGAAGACGAAAAATCTACACAAAAAAAAAACCGAGTTCAAGCAATTTCACATCTTTTGAAGACAGAAAAACAAATCGCATACATACATATGTACTCAATTTCAAATAAGGTTGTTACATTTCACATCTCATTCCTGTACTGTTTGCTGAAATTTTTTGTTGCTAAACAACGTGTAAAACATATTAAATTGAATTGATGAAAGCACAAAAATTGGTTGTGTTTTTTTCTTTAAATTTATTACACTCAAAACAAAAAAAATTAAATAGAATTCTATAACAACATTAATTGTAAACCTGATTATTTATCGGCTGGATGTTGTCAGGGCTTATGTTGCTTCTATTAGCGCAAATTCTCTAAACCTTAATAGACTGAAATATTAACAAGAACAATCACAACATATGCAGCCATTGGATTTAGTCCATGTACCCAGCGTATAAAAGAAGTACGAAGATCTGCAAGAGGGCCTCCGTACTGCTCCTTTTATATGACCTGCTATCTCCGTGATGCCATGAAGCTTTTACTCACGCTGTCATTATTGAGTAGCATATTTGCTCGCGAATTTGTTGATAAAGATTCTGAAAGGGATCTCAGAGAATGCTTTGTTATTCACATAGGAATAGTTAACGCATCGAAATAAAATCAATTCATTTATATTAAACGCATTTTTAATTGGCTCAAGTTCAATGTAATTACAAATTTTCAGTAAAATATTAAAATTAATTCAACCAAGTACGAGACTGATTAACACAGCAAGAGTTCCACACACTTAAGAGACGAAGAACTGTTCATATTTACAAGAAGAAAAAAAAAAATTGAAAATTTTCCAACATATGTATGTGAAACACGGTTTCTTATATGGGGACGCCCTTTAGGTTTTAACTTAACTTTGTAGTTAATAACCTGTCCATGCTCTCTCTCTCTCTCCATCGCCTACGATGCTTGTTTTTTGTATGAGGATGGAACTCTTAAAAATTAAATTTTGTTTTATCAACAATTTTGACCATCTGAACTTTTTCATATTTATACATATGTGTATTTTTTTTATTATTATTAATGCTAGGTTGGTCCAGGATGGCCCTTTGCACTGCGACCAATAATGATCTATTGTGCAACCCTTTTCCCTCACGAGTTTAATACATCAAGAAACAGTACTAGCTCCTTCTGTGGAAGCCCTTGCAAGTCCTGTTAACCCAATGTATAGGCCTGCAACAGCCTGTATCTTCTGTGGCCAAGTGCCACACATTCAGTAATCAAGTGTTCCATTGACTCCTCTTCTTCTCCGCAAAATCTGCAGGTTGCCGTGCTGGATAGTCCCATTCTGTGTAGATGTTCCCTGCAGGTATAGTGTCCTGTTAGCGCCCCACACAGTGTCCTTAGATTCTTTCTATTTCATTTTAGAGCGAGATCCGCTCTGTTGGCATCAAAGCTAAGAAATTTCTTCGAGTGTTCCAGACCCCTAGTGTCATTCCACAGTTTCTCTGTGATGGATGTTGTCCATTTTCTGATCTCCCCCCTGAGGAGTAGCTTATTAAAGCCAAAGGATGGAGTGGGTCCAATAAAAGCCCCATTGGCTCCCCTTTTTGCGTAGGTATCAGCCAACTCGTTTCCCTTGTGCCCCTCATGACCTGGCACCCATATCAGAGTAATCTGATTGTGAGTGGCCAGTTCATTTAGCCTGTCGTGACATTCCAGTATTGTCCTGGATGTGAACGAATAGCCACTCAGGGCCTTGAGTACCGACTGGCTGTCGGGGAGTATCTTATATGTGTATAGTTATTAATTACTCCCTAGGTAGTCTAATCATACTACCCATCAAACGAAAAAACCTGTTCGTACCATTTATTTATAACCATATTTTTCTGATGCGATTTTGACTTCAGACTGAGGGTCCGAAAATTAAGAAAACAAGGGGTAACGAAAGTGAGGGTAGTACTTGTGTAAATTTGATATGAACTTGTGACTGGTTGTAATTGATAGGGAATATGTCTGTTGGTAATTTATTCAACAGACGAAACGAACGTCTAAAAAACTTATTCTCTTTGTAATGCGTTAAGCGATTCATTGGACAATCAACTAATGGACGTACTGTGTTCGATGCTATCAGTACAGAGTTTGTAATAATACCGATCAAACAGTGTATCACACCCGAAACTGTCAAGATGCTCCAGTGAGTCGATAAAGTTAATATCGTATGTTACCGATAAGCTTGTATGCTCTCTCCTCTATGATGTCGACTAACATCAAAACAAACGTTTAGCCAATGCCCCCAATTATGAGAGTTCTATTCCATTTTCTGTTGAATATAGATGGTATGTATAGTGAGAAGATCGGACAGAATGAAGTATGTATGTCTTAGAATAATTTAGAGAATCAAGGTGCTCGGTCAAGTGCTGCTTTTTTACAAATCATTCGCATAGATGGCGCGCTATATACTGGCATTTGTTTAGGTGTTGGCGTATAAAACTGGGTCTTACAAGCATTGAAATCTATCCAATTCTTACGGCTGCACTTGGAAAACGCACTCAGATTGTCATTGAAATGACGGTTTACAATTCACCTCTTAGGCTATGCCTATAATTAAATGAATTCAAATGAATGATAAACGCTGCTGTCATCTGCAAGGCAATGCATATTTATAGAGCAAAATTACATTTTTAAATGGAAGTTATTTAAAGTTGAACTCCTGCATTTTTTTATAAAAAGCTCTTCAAGGTCAATTCAACACTAAGCAAATTTGAGGGAATGTAAGCCCACAATAAATTAATATCAAATTTTGCCTTAATTTCTAGTTTTCAATTTCTCTTGGCTTGACTATGTTCAACACGTTTATGGTTTCTGAATCCATTGATCTAACATTGATGTTCAGATCAACTCACTTTATTATATATGCTATAATTATGCCCATAAGTGTATCTTTATTCCATTAAGCCTCACTTCAATATTTTATTGATCTTTACTCTCTTGTCAATCTCTACATGAGATTATGGAATTATACTTTGGTCTACTTAGTTTAAGTTGATGTGTGAATCTCCCCAAAGTCAGGTCATTTTCTTTGTATCACAATAAAAAGAATTGGTGAATTGTTTTTTCATATTAATCGTTGAACGGTGTTTCATTTCAACTTAAGTACATTTTCTAATAGCAATTTTCTTCAAACTCCCCCAAACAATTAAAAAACATACATATCTAGTTTCACACAGCTAGTTTTTAAGATAGTAACGGCCAATTATATCGGATAGTGTTAAAACAAGTGAAATCAAATTTAGATTACAATTGCTTATACGAGTATTAGGATTCTAGATCTAAGTTGTTTTTAGGGTGGATGCTGTTAGATGTAAAATTTTTCAAGTTTTTTAAGCTGGGATCAAATTCTTTTAATCGTGATCGAACGAAATTGTGAACGAATTTGATTCTGCTTAACATTGTTTTTATTATCGAGTATATTCAATGAAGAATGCCGTAATATGGTCTCGGTTGAATTTAAGATTTGTCATGTCTTCATAACTATTTCTTCATTGCTTTAAAGTGTTTTTTTTTCGGCTTTTATTACTCTGAGTGTAGTATTTGAAGTCTAGTAGAGTAGGACAGAAACAAACAGAAAGAGTGTACACTTTAGGACCACATAACTAAAAACTAATCAGCATTTTATATATTATAGATTCTAGAGATGGAACCGGTCTGAAGAAAAAAAGCAGCTGAATCCCTCTCAAGATCTAGTGTGGGATGCTCAATCAGCTCTCCGATGTGAAGAAGTATGGAAGCATTGTTACTACTCCCAAAAACTAAGAACAGCGGTTCTTGTATCTGCTGAATAAGGCCTTATGAAAGGCGTATACACTACTTCAACTTACTGCTGGAGACCTGAACAATTATAAATAATTGAAGAATTTTGTCTGCTAAGACGCCACCAAGTTTCACATTTTGTAACATAAAACATATTTTGAGGCATTGGCACACAGTATGTGTAGAATTTGCCAGTATGTTGCTTGTCTCAACTCTTAACATTAATGTTTAAAGCTGTAAGCAGCCTTAGCAATTGTGGCAATAAATGTTAAAATATCTAGAGCAAAACTTGAACCCGTTGATACCGTGTAGGATAGAAAAAGAAATTCATTACATCCGAAAAATTATTGTTTAATATGATTTCATTAATATTTTCAAAACAATGAAACTCTTAAGCTGATAATCACTATCAACAATATAAATATTTCACTGACATCTAGAGTAATTTAATACTTATGAAATCAGTAGTTAACTGCGCTATTGTAAAGTATATCATTACTTTTGTTTTTTTTTTCTTGTGTTTGTTTTCTTTTATTATAGTGAGGTTACACTACAAATACGGCATATGTAAACAATAATTTATCGTTAACATCTTTACATACATATATTATATAAGAGGACTACGAAATATTTTTAAATAGCCGCTTAAAAATTTTATTTTTCTTGTGGATATTTCATTTTCTATTCTCGCAATGCCCACATTTTTCGACTTGGTATACAAAAAGGTGTAATAACCTTTAATTTTCATAAAAAGTGCTTATTAATTGTGGTCAGCATCATAGTTCTGAAAAAGACTTCAAAATAAGGTGTAAGTATTTTCTTGAGCTAAAGTGTTTTTTATTATATATGTATGTGTTTTTTAAAATTTATTCTCCTATATCTGTCAACACTACGTTCTCCGAACAGCAGCACTGAGAGTCACATCAGCGTATCGCACCGTATCAGGTCCAGCGGCTTATCTGATAGCCGGTATGGTGCCAATTGATTTACTTGCACAGGAGCGCAAACAAATTTATGAATTAAAACAGAATAACGCTGAGCCATCGGCGATAGACGACATAAGACAGAAAACTATTGAAGAATGAAGAGCACGATGGAACGCTTCAACATGTGGAAGATGGACTGTCAGGATTGTCCCAAACATTGATAGATGGCTGAAAAGGAAAAGCGGAGATTTTAATTTCTATGTTACCCAGATGCTATCAGGCCACGGGTATTTTATGAAATATTTACACCGAATGAAGAAATGTGAAACACCGTTCTGCGTATATGAAAATGACGAAGTACTGGATGATGCTGAACACACCTTCTTCCTCTGCACACGCTGGGAAATAAAACGAGAAACGCTACAGGCACAAATCGGACCGTTCATGGTGGAAAATATTGTAGAATATATGACAACAAATGATTTTCAATGGATGGCAGTAGCAAAATACTGCGAACAAGTACTCCGAGAGAAGAAAAAAGACATTGATGATATCATTGGACGAGCTCAACATCAGACTCGTAGTGATATAATGCGGGGCCATGACGCAGGCAGATGAGACGGCGAAGCTAACAGCCAAAAAGGGAACCACCCTGAAGTAATGCATACCAGTTCCGGGGTGGACATCTTTTTTCCCGAGAAAGACAAGGGGAGGTTTTTTTAGTCGGTAAACGCTGTGGCGGAGTCCGACATACCACTGTGGCGGCGACCACAGTGCATGCATAAAGCATTTTTGCCTCCCTACCAAAAAAAAAAAAAAAAAAAAAAAAAAAAAAAAAAAAAAAACCTTCTCCGTTGGATAGCTTCTTCAGGATAATAATATTTCGCCGCTGCGCCCGGCGAAAAGTTTGAAACCGTTATTAGCACAGATACAATTGCAACAAACACAAAAATCAATTGAAAATCAATTAAATGGTGGTGAGAGGATGTAGAATATGCCCCAATTAAAAGAAAACGCATTGATAAAATTAATCAGTAAAATTAAATATAGACAGTCACTAATGAAGAGATCAGGTGACGGGCTGACTAAACGCTGCTGCTTAAAACAATAAGCCTGGGATCGAAGCAATTTGGGTACTAATGAGCGACGTGGTGATTGTGGAACAGAGATGGTATGTTCCCTAGCCAGTAAGTCTTTATCAATTTTGAGGAAGTAAAAAAATTAAACTCAAACTTGATCAAATTATTGAGAATTGAAGAAAGGAAAGTTTTTATTTTTTTACCAATAACATATACTTGCTCTTCCTGCAAGGACGGAATAATTTAACAGAACACAGGGTGTTTTTGTTGGTTTTGGTTTTCACACAACATCCCTAAAACGCCTGATTTATATTTTTGTTTTGTTCAACACGTATCATACATTTTTCATTATTTTTCATTTCTGTTGCAAAGTTTTATAGCTTTTTTTAATTATCTGAGATAAAAGCTAATACGGAAGAGTGAAGAGGTCTTCAATTTAGATTTAATTTGCAGCACTCAATCGTAGGTTCCAAACTCGTAGAGTTATCAGTTTATTTATGGCTTCAACAAGGGGCTTGTTGTAAATAAAAGTTTAATTAATTATTCGCCAATAACTTTGTGTGAATGCACCTTTAGCAATTTCTGCTTATTAATAATAACGCATTAGACCGCTAGGAATCGTTTGTAAATTAGAACGAATTTATATCCTTTTTACTTCGCTTTAGAGTACTTGAAAATTTACACCGGTATTCATAAAAAATAAAATACTGCTGAAATTCGTTTCAGAACTAATTTTTCTTATAACATTTGTTTTCAAATCGATCACATCTATATTTTAATATTTGTGAATACCGGCGTTAATTTTCATTAAAACATTCACCTAGTTAGAATTTGTAATGATGTATTTATAATTAGGCAAAACAAAAAGCGTAATTTTTTAACTTTTTTTTACATTACGCCTCGTATTAGTTTCTCGTTTCCACTGTGCACTCAAAGGTTAAATGAATTTTCTTGCCTGGCTTGAAAAACGGTTTCGTTGTTTACAAACAAATAAGTTGAATAATTACATTTTAATAGACTGGCTCTTAAAATGAAATTTAATTTACCCCTCAAAATTATTTGAGCATCATTTTCACCTAAAAACATATTTTTATGGCCACGATGAGAGTTGATGATGGGAAGTTGAAGTTTGCTGATTGGCGTTAATTAATATTGTACCTCAAGCCCTTATATTTTAATTCCTTGTTGGCTTTTTATGGCTTTCGCAATCGTGCTGATACACATATGTATGTGTTAATACAAGACAGTCTGACGAGTTAGAGGCTCTTTATGAGCAAAATTCTTAGAAATGTTTACAAACATCTGTTCAGAAAGGGAAAATCATTAATCTCTTCTAACAAGTAATAAATTTTGATGTGATTTTTATTTGCTTTCTGAAAAAAAAGAAGAAAATCTCTTTCTTTAATATGTTTAAGGTTTTTGCAGTCAAATTTCACTTGCTATTGATGAATAGCGATTCAACTTACGAATGACATTTGGTCTTTGGGAAAAGTTTTTGTTCACAAGAATAGAACCAAATCACTTCGTTTTTTCCAACTCCCCATTAGCTAAATTTTTATGAAAACGAAAATATCCAGAAAAGTGTTAAATTCTTACCGTCTAATTCATAAAAATTAAAACAGGTTTATAAAGCTCTTATTTGACAGATTTTCCATACAAATATGTCAAATAACAGTCTTAGAAGCCTGTTATAATTTTTATGAACTAGGGGGTTAGCAATTAAATACCCTCACACACTACATATTTTTAACAATATATGTATATGTAAATTTTTTTACCTCAAGACGTCTACATATAGTGTGTTAGGCCAAAAATATTGCTTCTGTAAAAAACATAACAAAAGTCGCTTGACAATTTTTCCAATAGAGTGTGTTCTATTATCTTATGTACAAGCATATGACATCGAAAAATATTTGTATGGGGAAAAAATAACGTTGGTTGATTTTATGAGACATTGGTAATCGACTGAGGGAAATATTTTAGTAATAATTGCAGGAATTCACAAAAAAGTGCTTGAGTTACAAAAGCTAAATCAAACGCTTTTTGAAAACGTTAAGTACAGGGTGTCCGGCGGAAAGTTGTACTATTTTGTTTTTCCGCCATTTCGTTAAACATTAGTTTTGATAGCTCATATTTGGCAGTCGTGAAGTAGAGATTTATTATTATTATTAGAAATTTATTGCGTACACATATTCGACAAACCAACGTGTTTTAATCGTTGAAACATTTTATCAAAATCAATCATCGATTACTGTTACGAGAAAGTTTTAGTTACGTGAAATTTTTAGGAGAAACAGTGTGCCAACAGGACTCACTATTTATCGCGTAGTAAATGATTTCGAAGCAAGAAGTCCACAATACACTGCAAGAGCGGCTGAAATCTTTACTGCTGCTCGTGAAAACAATGCATCAACACCGTGCTAAGGAGCTTGGTCTTCAGAGATCCACTTTGGTCACAATTTTGCACAAAGATTTGCACTATATATTGAAAAATATGCTCAAAAGGGCTCGCATTAGTGATGCTAACTGAAGCGATATTGTATCCACGACATTGTATCGACGACATTAAATAAAACATTAACAAAAAATTAATCAAATTTGCAAAAATTGTGCTACGTAGTTTGTGAACAGCCCCTATGCAGCAACTGCAATTTTGAAATTATTAGGTTTATGTACAAATAACAATTATGACAAACATAAAGAATTACCTATGATCCTGAAACGTAAGAAATATACGAAAAACACGTAGTGTGTTACGTACTTAACCAATAAAATTATTGGTTAACACATTTCGTTTAACTTGATGTCGTTTGATATGGTATACCGTCCAGTTTCCTACGACCACTTGTAGTTCATTCTGACGTTTCCCCAACCTTCCCATTCGTCAGACTGATTCCTTCATTCATTAGTTATGCTTTCAACATTATTTTATATCAAACTCTTATTAAAAGCTGTTAATATTAAGTATAAAAGATTTATCTCTGTTTGTTCGTTATTGCACATATGTTTATTGTAGAAGTTTGTGATTCCTGTGTCGTTTTTTGTTGTTGTTCATTTGTATTCATTAAAGTGCTTCTTCATTTGTTTCATTTAAGTTTAGCTAGAAAAGGAATATGTAAAAATAAGCTCTATTATGTATTTGTGTGAACAAGTGGCTACATTTATAATGAATTAAAAAAATTTTGCAAAACAAATCAATTATGTTTGAACAATCTATCCATATCTATCTGCCTATATAACACTGTGCAACATTTTCGGGGTTATAGTCTTGGCGAAAGAAATTCTAAGCCAGAGTGAAATCTCTAGGCCAATATAATAAAACCACCGAAGAGTTTCAAGTTGCCACATCACACTTTGATTTTGGCTACTTTGGGTATAAATAAGTTTTCCAAAATTTTCATATATAATCGCATAAATTCAGTGCTGATAGAAAAGTTGATTAGCCAATATTTGGCCGACCGTGCGCTTATTTGAGCTATTAATAAACTGTATTATGGGTTTGCAATTGAAATTTAGTAATATTGGTTTGCAAAAAGCCGAGAAATACTAAAAACAGTTTTTAAAACTGAGTTTTTTTTTTAAATTTTGCCAAAAAAAATTTTTTTGCAATATTTAGTAGAAGGCAGAATATAAAATGTTTCCTATCAGTTCATATAAATATAGCAGACATACAGTTAAAATGAAATTTTTAAGAACTAAAACCATGTGAATCTGATGTAACAATACAGGCTAATAAGGCTCTAATAACTGCTCTCCAACATTGGTCAATATATACCCTATATAGCGTAAAAAACGGCACATTGAAAGTTCTAGCCTGTAAGCGAACTTAAATGAGTTTTGTATCACAAAAAAATTCAAGTGGTAAAAAGAATGCAATTTAAAAATCGATATTTATGCAGCCGAGATAATGGCAAAAATATATTCTTTATTTTTTAATAATTTTTTCGAGCCTTCTAGTTCGATTTGTAGTCTCAAAATTGAGAAAGATTTGTTTTCGAACTAGAAAGCCTAATAAAATTATCAACAATTGTAAATCATATACTTCGACAATACAGTTAAAAGTTTTTATTTAAATTGTTTGACGTCCATGTTTGGAAGTTTCTAGTTGTTGGCGAAAGATCGATAAGGAAAAGAATATATACCATACAAAAGCTTTACACCGACACGCCAAGCAATTGATTGGTTTAACTATATTGTTGCATAACTTCTACAATTACGTCGAATTTTTCACCACACAAAATTACTGTTGCACTGTGTAGTCAATAGGCAATGCACGTAATTCTGTACCGATTCTCCAAATGTGAAATGCTCTATACTAAAAGAGCTTTCGTTCATAGTTCAAATAAAAATTTTTCATTAATAAAATTAAAACGTTCATTACGGTAATGCATTTTCATACATACATGAAATTGATTAAGGAAAATTTAATACATGAATAAATTTCATTTAAAATTGTTAATTATTTTTCATAATTTCGTTTATCAAATTCATTGGACTTATGTAAAAATGTCATCAAATCAATGAACAACTTCATTAAATTAATGTATTCGATCATTGAAGTTCCACTTCTCCTTTGGTTTGTAAAGAAACTTGGATACATGGTAACATATTTTAATATTTCGCAAAGATTTTGAAATATACTGCGATAACACCTAAAAAATGACATCACATGGAAAACATTATTTTTTGGAATATCCATAACCTTAAAAATATATGTCATAAGAATTATCCTCTGATTTCATTAGATCAATGAACAAATTGCAATATTTAATGAATCATTTAATTTAGTTGATGATTTTTAATCACTGAACCAAACTTCATTAGATTAATGACTAAAATGCCTGTATTTTATGAAACGATTATTAGTATAAATTTAATGAATCAGAATTCATTGATTCAATTAACCCCAACGTTGGTCAAAAAAAAAATAATTTTTTTTCATTAAATCAACTTCGGAATTCTTTGGATTTATGAACAAAATTCTTTTAGTGCATAACTCTTGCAGCAAAGATGTATTTAATTTAATTTTTATCGCAATCGGTCCAGTAGCTTAGGAGTAAAACGCATACCAAATTGCTGCTTATACTATTAAGCCAAAACACTTATACATATGAAAGAAATTATGCAAGAATTTGTGTGGCTAAGTGACCTGGGTGTCGCTTCAGAAACATGCGCCCCTGCTAAAGGTCCTTGATATGATATACTCACGGATATATGATATACTTTGTTACGGGTATTTTGTGTAATGTATAGACAGCTTTCCTCCAAATTTATTTCCTTTTTACTTGCACCACGTACCATGAAACTTTGCAACTGTGTTTGATGTACGTTCATACGTTTATATATGTATGTTTGATGTACGTTCATGTATATGTATGTGTGTATGTTTGCCTGTATATGTTACAAAATTCAACTTATTAGATATTTATTTTTGTCGGTCTTAGCTTTTGCTCTTTTGACAGAGAAAAAACAACCTCTACCAACAAATCAAGAATAATAAAACTTTTCTATTATTTTCGTAAACTTCATTCATTTGCTTTCGTAGAAAACTAGAAAAAGAAACTTTAACAGACAATTATAAGAAATTTAAATAAGTTTGTATTAGAAGAATATTTTTGCACATGATACCTTCTTTGGAATCAATCTCAATCAAAGGAAAGTGAAATATGCTTAAGAAAGATAATTGAGACGAGACAAAATTCAGTTGCTTGGATAGAGGTACATATAAATACATCAGAGTGGGTCGATTTGCAAGGGACATAGTTTTTGGATTATGTGCCATCGAAAAAAATATTTTTATTAATAAGCAATTACAAAGTTTCAATCACAACACAAAAATTGGAAAAAAATAAGCTCCAAACAGCAACAATAAAAACTTTGTTAAATACAACAATATAATGTTTATTATTTGCTTACCATTTGAAAAACTACAAATACTATGCTAGTCACAAGCAAAGCTTGTTCATTATAAAATTGTTATAGACATAGTTTTTTTGAAGTGAACGTAACCATATTTTAATTTTCATGGATGGAGACAACAAAATAATCACACTGTAGCAAAACTTGTTTTACGACGACCTAATATTGTTCACGGCATTTTAAATAAAAATATATTGTTTGCCACAATCCTTCTCATTGTTATAGACCACATAATATTGTTGCCGCAAGCATATTGTAAAATGTTTTTACTTTGCGTGTAAAGACCTAATTTAAAAACTTTTTTCAGCACGCATACAAGCCCAACTTCTTAAGAAATTGGTTTACGCTATATATCTGATCTATATATAGCCCAATGTTTTCTGTTTTCTATAGCTCGGTTATACGTGAACCGATTTTGTTGGAGTTCAATAACAAACACAAAACACGATATACAAACAGTTTAGGTTAAAATTTTCTGAACCTGGTAGTTTTCTCAGAAACGGTATTTCATCAGCAGTGGACATCGACTCTTTCATTAACACTGACCGAGAATATTATATGTATGAAATCACAAGTTTATATATACACTTAATTAACACTGTTGTGAATTATGTAATAAAACTAAAAAAAATGCAACAGTTAGTGCGTTAAGTGTAAACTTGCTTCTACATGCTATTTGACAGTTGCTACAAAAGGGTTCAAAAAGATGAAAATCCAGAAATTCGCATCAGGTAGCACATTAAGTATTGATTTTGTTAACACATGGAAATGCTTGGAATAAAGTGGATACCTCCTTATAAAAATCTTCAGGTTATTTTTTGAAATCAATTTCAGTCACTTTGACTCAAATAATAAAGTTAACTATTGTGTTTTTACTCACTGTATGACCGCTACAATACTAAATTTTAATTTCTTCTTTGGATTCCTCGATCAAGATCGAATGTTGTTCATAATAACACTGCATTCAGAACTGCATTAAATAGGTTCCACATTTATTGCAGCCAATGTAAAACTCATATAAGCATGTATATGCTAAAGAATTTTCGTAGGCAATTATTGCAGTTTGATGTTTGTCGCAATAAATGCTATAAACATTTTTTGCAGGTCTAGATGACTGTAAGGGACATATAATTAAATTAGACAAGCTCACACCAAGCTTGTCTTTTCTTTTTTCCAATAAAAAAAAAAGCGCAAGAATAAAGACGAATAAGGATGGTATATTTTCGGTACAAATATAGCATATTTAGTTTCATTATATTCGAATTCAGCCAGTCTATAATTTAGATTAATTTACAATACTGCATTGGAAAAACGAAGTTTGCCGGGTCAGTTAGTTCATTCATAATTACATGCTCAGTGTTTACCACTTTCGCAGCAGAACCAAACAATTTAACTTTAATCAGTGGTTTGATAAATTTTTAAGAAATGTTATCTAATTTTCATAAAAAATTATGGTGTATTAAAAACTTCAAGAATTACGTAGCTACCAGTTTGCCCAACTATTTTTATTCTTTTATTTATTATATGCAATATTTGCTCTTCAACGCTATTCTTTGACTGATCTGTTTGTAAACATATTTTTTTTTATTTATTTTTAAACACACTGATACATTTTTCAAGCCATGCATTCACATGCACACAAATAACATGTCCGCTTTTTCATCATTAAAGGCATATTGCATTTGACTGATTTCCGTTTATTCATTTATACTACGGAAAATCGATTATGTTCATTTGTGGCTGTGATACACTCACTCATACACATACACACACATACACATACTGTTACACGCCTGACATCAATTTGCATCCTGAGGTTGAAACTTGCAATTGAACAGACGATGTGACGTGATGGCTTATGTTGTCTGTTTTTCAGAATGCTGGTAAACAGCTTTATTCTCGTTGTGTTTTTGTATTAAAAAATTTTATTAAAGTTTTTATTTGTTTTTAACATTTTACTTGATCCTGTTACCGCCACATACTCGCGTATAATTAAATATTGGATAATAACATTGTGGTCCACGAGAGTGTGCGAGTCCATTAATCGTGTCAATTTTATTTTTTTTTTCTGTTTCATTAATTTTAAGGGTGGGAGATAAAAGACATGTATACGGTTTTTAGTTGCTGATTTACTTTTTATCTGTGAGTTCAAAGAATAGCAAAAAAATATGTTGAGACGAAAAACCACCTACGCACACACTATGTAAAGTTTTATTTTTTTAAGCTGAATAGCGATTCCAAACGAATATTTTCGAGAATAGACTTCAAAGTAACTCTTAATAGTTCTCATTCAAAATATACAGCATGTGAATTTGTTTTCCCGTTAAAAGAGCTTCACAAGAAATGCGTTCTCGTGTATGTGATTTAGAGTTTGTATTCATATGGCACTAATAACCTGCATTCCAAAGGCTTTAAGCTACTCTTCATCACAACAGAAAAAAATTAAACTGCCATATTCTGCTGGGCTGAACCCTTAATATGTATTTCACAATAGTTACGTTCATATGTATACATTATTTTAGAATGTGTGATATTGCAGCTTCACTACCACCGAAAATATTTTCTATAACAAAAAGCGGCATAGTGGTTAACAAAATGCAGATAGCACTAGAAGATGGCGTGCCCCACCCTCCCACAAGTTGAAGGCAAATGTGAAGAGATGCCGTGTTATCCAGCGGGACGAAACTCCAGACAGACATACTTGGCGTTTCTTTTCGTTAAGACTGCTTCCATATAAATATTAAAACTTCTCACATTTTCTCTACACCGTCCCCACCAGCTTGCATGCTCCTCCGGATCAGGGGTCAGGAGTATGACCACCCCAACACACCGCACTGTGCCTCTGGAGTAGTGAAATATATGATTAACTTTCCATATTTTTGTTTGTTCTAAATATCCATAGCAATAAAATCATCCCCTACCACCACTACTTATGGTATTTCTATAGACAAAAATTATTTGTATAGATACTTGATTCAGTTAACTCGCTGGACACGTTTAAATAGAAATCTTGCGCACTATATACCGGCTATATTCATACGTATATTATAAAAGGTTAAGATTTGATTGTTTATTTGTTTGCTTGCAAAGAATTGGCTCCGAAACAACTGAACCGATTTCGAAAATTCTTTGGACATTGGAAGGTTACACTATCCTCAGCTATGTTTAATTTAACCACCACCACTTTTCCGCCCTCAAATTCTAAATTGCTCAAAAGGGACAAGGGCTGCATTAAATTTTTCATATTTTCTTTAAAAAAAAAAGGATTTTCCTAAGTCGAGCAGAACGATATTTCAACGGTATAGGCTATAAACGGATGGACAGACGAACATTGCCTAAACAGCTTTTCAATTGATACTTATCAATAATACATTAGTGTTAAGGGGATTACAGTTGTGAAAACTGATGAAATTAAAAACGAAATCACAAGATTATATTCGTCATTAAAACTTGCTGTGAAGGAGAAGCAATTTGAAAATGTTTTTTACTTGTAACTTCAGCGCTCTATTCTAGATGGTCAGCATTCATTTAACATTTAAACATTTTTTGAAAGAAACTTATTTGTACAGTTCACGTTCTTTTCATATATTATACTCAATATCATCGCTGTCAAAATATTAAATAGGAAAGAGGAGCTCAAAATCATAGCTAGGTCCTTTGAAATTTCATTAAAATATCTAATAAATATTTGCTTTATGTCGAATCATTTGCCAACAAAAAAGAGTTTGCGAAGAAAATAATCATTAATTTATGCAACATTTATCGTCCTTCCCCACAACTCCACTCCATCACTTGAAAAAAGTTTACGGCATAAGATACTTGACTGAAAATCGTAGATTTTTGGTGGTGAAATGAAAAAAAAAAGATATTTTTAAAAATATTTTGGCAGCGTAGCCAAAGTCAACAATTGCAGCAATAACAAAAATTAAGCAAATAACTTTTCCTACACAAGCCGTCAAATACTTAAGATTGAAGGAAATAAGATGATTAATTTATACGTACAAACAAATCTAACGGACGTAAAATATGCCAGCAAATCAAAAAACAAACAACAAGAAAAACACAGAAAAACTTTTGGCAAAATAATTTACCTTTAGAAATGTACAAAATTTTCATGGTTAAAAAGTTGAACATTGTGATGAATATCTAGAGAAAATCAAACTCATGAATAAACAAATTGGCAGGTAAACCAAACAATCAAAGAAATCTTCTGTTGTATCCAGCCACCCACCCAGCTGCGAACAACCAAGTGCTCGCCCAAACCTTCAGAGCTGACACTGACACGAACGTGCAAATACAGACACAAATAGACGGCATAAATGCGAAACCTCAACAGCCAAGAAATTAAAACAAAGTCGTGGCAGAAACAATTTTTTCTTTTACTGTCAGAGGGTCTTGTGGGCAACTGTTGAAGATGTCTTAAACTTTTCAATATAATTTCAATATTTTTATGCCCTTCTGCTGTTTTAAAGCTGTTTGGCAAAGACAGCTCTGTTGTTGTTAAAGGCATTCCTCTTTTCAATCCTTTTGATATAAAATGAAATTCATTTAATTGCACTTCACAAAATCATTATAGCGACCAACACCACCAGATACTGCCTCGTACCTTTTTGGGCAGCGGCAATAAAATGAAATTGTTATGCAAAATTAATTGAAATATTTCCAAGTTTAAGTAAATGTTTATTATTTTTTTCCCCCACTGATATTGGCCACGAAATTGTTCAAATAACCCACCAATGTTTTGTTGAGTTTGGTAGATGGTGCGGAAGGAAGACTTTTGGCTGATTTAATTTTCACAGGCAATGCAATTGTCGTATGACTGACTGATTCATAAAGATGCTATAAAAGGAGAGTTTGAAAAATATTTACAAGTGAATGCTTCAAATATTTAATTTTTGAGTTTTTTGCTCTTGACTTTTGAGGCCAAATAAAAAAGTTTTTATTGTATAACTATTTTTTGCTTTGCTACCAGAGAAAAACGAAAAAGAAGGTAGTGATGAGACCCCCCAGGGACATCGATACCAGGTAGTCTTACAAGCCCAGCTGACTACTGCATCTAGCTTGAAGAACTGTCAAAATACGTAATACAAACGCGAACAACTAAGTGACAGAATTGAAAGTATTTATACCAACAAAATACATGAAATATTTGTTGGTGTTGTGTTTATTGTAGTTATGCAGCTGTCTGCAATTGAGGTACCTTGAAAGCTCCCTTTTGCTGGCATCTATAAGTTTTTCTTAATTAAGAAAATTGTTTTAATTGCAGTTTTAATTAACACTTACAGCTAAGATTAAAATTAAGCAAATTTTTTTTCTTTCTTGGTTTGTTTTGTCCCCGAATTGTGACCCAATTTGTTCTAGAAGCAGTTCAAACTTATTTATCTCTCACATTAATTTAAAAAAAGTGACGAGTAACAAATTTCAACAATTAGGCCTAATCTTTAATGAAATTCTCAGCTTAGAAGATATTAAACGACAGCTCATAAAAGTGTTTGATTTAAAAAAGTTCAACTAACTGGATTATCATAGCCACAGCTTTATACTTTCATGTTATTTTGTTTTGTTCTCATATTTCTTTATACGAATTAATTAAAAATTTATAGTAGTTTTTGTGCACAACTTGACGAGGGGAAGAAAAATTACATACATATATTGTCAACCATAGAAACACAAAAACGGCTCTCAAGCAGCCATACTCTTCTTTGCTTCTTGCGGGAAAATAGTCGTTAAATAGTGCGCTGCGCTGCACACATACAATTGTTCTGCTGCTTCAGGCATTTATTATGATTTTCACTTAAAACCACAACTCTATGCCGAAGGAAAATAGCGGAAAATAAATAGTGAAAACAAGAATGACACTTAAGAAGAAGTATTTATGAGTGGGCGAGTTGTAGTGGAGACCCTCATCACTTGTTTAATTCGTCGAATGTTTAATGGTGGGAGCAAAGTATGAAGTTGTTATAACGAAATGGTATTGGTTGAAAAAATAGTTGGTTGTTTATTTTCTTGCACTATGGACAAGAAGTGCTACGATGATCATATTTTTCATAGGGAAATTGAAGTACTTTGGTTGCTAAATGCAAACGAAGTTTTTTTTTCGCATACTAGTATTGAAAACCACAAGGATTTTAATTTTTTATTTTTATTGTTGCTTACAATACGTACTCGTAGATGCGAACGAAGACTTCGATCGCATTTAGAAAAATAGGAATTTCTTATTTGTGAAAAAAATTATATTTGAATTCTTTTCTTATAAGTAATTATTTTTTGTTGATTTGGTAAATGCTTATTATTAAGCTTTTATGGAAAAGCAAGGAATATCTATAGAGTGCAAAAAAAGTTTTCTTGTCTCGTTTACAAGCACTGCAGTATTTTTTTTTTTTTTTGGAATTTTGATGAAGTGCAACCCCACTAAGTCCCGATAAACATTTAACAAAGAAAATCACTTGTTTAATTGCAGGCTACTTACTATCGTATTGGAAGTCAAACATATTTCCAAATAGCTTCAAATTGGTGCTTCTTTTTCCTTGTTGCCAACTATTTATATTATTTAATGAGGTAGAAAACGTAATAGCAAATACTTATATTTCTGATTAGAGAATTACATATTTTTGTTCACGATGTGCCAAAAGTAATGCATTACACTTTTTAGACATGTAATTAAAATAATTTTATGCTTACAAAAGTAATGGAAATCATTACTTTCGAGGAATATATAGAAATACATACAGACAAAAATGTATAAGTAACTTGTTTATTAATTTTTTGCCGTTTTTGTGTAATTATCTTCTTCCCTATTTTCTTTTCATAGTTGCTTTCTTTAAATTTGACCTGCAAAGTTTTCCGTTTACCTCTGGTGGGATTTAAGCCGTCATCGTAATAATTAAAATAAAAGGTACAACTAGTAATTAAACAGATGTTGTGTTGTACTATGATACTGAATCAGATTATTATTTTTGTATGAATTTAGCACGATTTTGAATCAAATTTTGCTCATGCCAACTTACCATCAGCTAAACACACAAAAAGATAATAAATATATAAAAATAATTTCTATGTATGGCCTATGTGGGATTCAAACTCAGACCTCTTGGCTTAAAAGTTGGGGTTGTATAATAATAAATTATACAAGCCAAAAAAAGAATGCGTTATAAAATACATGCAATGTAATGCAAACAGTGGCAGATATATAAATATAGTTACAATCTAATGCAAGGAATAAGTACTTGCTATATAAGTTACAAGTAAGTTTTTCGGTGGTATGCTACAATCATTAGTTCCTAAAAACAGATTGTTCTTCTAAGTATTTATAAAACGGTATTCAATTTCATCTAAAAAATACATTTATAGTTTCTGATTTTTACTAATGCTTGGTTCAAATTCATTATTATCCGAGTGTAATATACTGTTTTTCGAATAACTTAGGCGATATCAAAGCCCATATTTAACTTTACATTATACATTTATATAAAAAAGCTTTTAGTTATATTCTGATGAAGCGTATATAAGATTCGGCACAACCTTTCTTAGACACCTGTTTCCTGAAAATACCCTATTTGGTAAACTCTTTTTTAAATAAAATAAAATGCAAACGAAAGTAGTTTATGATTAGCGGTGGTTTTAATAATATTCAGTATGTTTTTGGGTTACAAAACATTCTAGAAAAGTAATGGGTATATTTCAAAAAAGCATTTTTATTTATGTCACTATAAAATTCATAAAATTATTTCTGGGTACATTACATTTTTGTTTTTAAGAAAGTGCCTTTATTAAAACTTCTATAAATTTACACATTTTCTCCGTTTATACGCCTATCATCACTGGTGGCAGGTATTTTCAAATAAGAACGAAATTAATATTTTAATATAAATGTAAGAACGAAAAATATTGACGAATAATTTTTGGAACGAAGTTCCTTAACGCGGCTTGCTGGTAGTGCAAATTAGTAGAAATCGTCACGAAAGCGTGTGAGCTGTTTATATGTACGGGTGTATCTGTTGACAAACAATTGTGTAGGTGTCTCCACTGCTGTCAGCGGAGACACCTACCAATAAATATTAATTAGTTGTGAAAACGGACACTATCAGCAGCTAGATGTCGCTAAAGTAAAGTATGTCACAACAAAAACAGCAATATTGAAAAATTTCTTCCTTTTGTAGCGAAATTGACAAGAAAATACTGCATGTGTCAAAAGTAAAAAAATAAAACGTTCCAAAAATTTTAAGAAGCATATAAAATTTAAATTTTTCAAAAACAACACAAAATAAAACATACAGATAACACCTTGTATTATATTCGAAGATGAAGAAAAAACGTAAGGAACTTCGTTCCTAACGGCGGTCCCCCGACCGCATTTCTTTTTTTTTTTATTTGAAATTATTAACTCGCTAAAGTTTGTCTTTAATAACGCTCTTATTTGCATGTAAAGGTAAGTACTGTGTTCGAAACTGCGGAAAATGTTGAGCAACATTGATTTTTTCGTACGGAAAATTTGACATGTATCTAATGTTACCCATACCGCCGTTTTTACACAATTTAACGAGTTTTTCATTAAAAGTATGCTACATTGTTTTACGTTTGTAAACAAAACCCATATGTTTTGCAATTTGGATTGTGATGAGAAAAATTTAATTATAGAATAAAAAGTTAATTTTTTATACAAATATGTACATCAAAATGAACAAAGAAGTCCCAAATAATTTTCATTTTCTGATATCAGTTCCCGCATTTCTATCGCTTTGAATTTAATTTTTTGGTTTTCTTTACTACTTTGCATTTCTTTTTTTTGTCCAAAAAATTTTACTTAAATTTTTGCAATGAAAATATCAGCAGTCAGCTGTTGCTAAAAATTTCACGTGGAAGAATTGCCACTTCAATTATTTCGCAGCAAAAAAAAATGTTGCCAGATACATTTCATATGTTTTTCTCAAAATGAGCAGAGTACTACTTCTGCAACATTTTTTCACGAAAAGTTCATGCGAATTTTTTTTACATGCATTTTGACAACTTTTCGCGTGGAATTTTAATCAGAGTATTTACCTTAAAGTGTGAAATGTTACCAACTTTTTGAAAACTTGCAATTTCGTTTAAACATTAGGCAACAACGTACAAAAAAGGCCACAAATGTCTCTTCAAGATAGTGGTGTACTACACACTCTACCTCCCCACTTCGGAGCCTTTTAAGCTCATCTCTCTCTCTCTCTCTCTCTCTCTGTCTTTCAATTGATTGAGTGCGAAATCTCAGTAAACGTAATTCTATGAATAGAATAAAAAGTGACGATGTTTCCATACAGCCGAGTTTTATGAATTTCTCTTGCGTTTGTGGCATAAATAGGTAATAGGCGCGTCTGTTGTGTGTTTCTGATTAAAAATTTGTATTAAATTTTATAGATCTTTACGACCTTGTAGGCAGATATACATATATACAGTAAAGGCCATATTCATAATAATTATTGTAAGTTTATTAAGCTCTTATTTGACGTATTTCTACGGAATATTTGTCAAATAAACGTGTTATAAGCCTTCAATAGTTTTTATGAATATGGGTGTAAATGTTTGGCAATTATAGCTGGTAGGTATGAATGTTCTACGAGTTTTACAAATCTTTGATTATTTTTTATTAAAGTACTTTCTAATTGCTTGAATTCTCTGCATCAACTTCTTCTATTTTTGTGTCATCATTATAGGGGATCAAAGCAGTGTGAAGAATACCCTATATCAAAGTTTTATGAAGTTGTGCTTTGAATATAAATCATCCCCAGATTTATAAGATTTTGTTCACATGTATTTAAAAATATTATGAGCTGCGTTTTAGGCATACAATTTCAATTGCATGCCTTTTTGGGTTTAAGTATGAGAATTAAAAAAAAGTAAGTATCATTCTCTATGACGGCACCTTCTGTTTCTGGACCCAAAGTACTATTATTATTTTTATTTATTTACAATTATTAGCAACAAATATATTGCCAATTAATAATATAAAAAAAATATGGAACTGGCTGCTGGGTTACCTTGGTACTAGTCACAAAATAAATTAGTACGTCAGCTAATTTTTCAACTCACAATAACTACAGAACTTAAGATTATGCATCATATGCACACGCTTAGCTTTACAGTCTCAGAATCAAAAAAAAATTAAAAACTAAAAGATATAATAAAAGTTAGATAAGTTTAAGTTAGAACTCTGATTTTCATTCCTTTTATGTTAAACTACCACTGAAACTCATAATATTTTTTAACAATCATAACTTAATTTAGTTGGTTTTTTTTATTTTTGTATTAATAAACAGCCGGCATTTTAAATTCACTTTGTTACTTTTTATTTTTTTTTTAAACAATAGTAAGCACTTTATTTTAAAATAAATTTTCTTTTTACTTATTTATTCAGACAGAGGGTCAAAGAAAACGTTAATAAATGGGAAATGTGTTATTGAATTTTTTTTTCCTTAACTCTTTCCCCATCCATTGTGCAGCTTTGAGCTGATGGCATGCCGTTTTTATTTTTTTGGTTTGTTGACGTGTATGAACAAACGAGTATTTAAATGCATTTTGTTACAAAATTTTAATGAGTTTTTCCTTATAATCCTTAAGCCCTGAAACCTGCCTGCTGCTGGAATCATCTTCATTTTCTTTTGATTCATTTACTTTTTTACTTTTTTGTTTCGTCACATTCGAGAGCAAAGAAAAATCGTGGACGCAAATTAATGATGGCAAATATTTCTTTTTTTCATTTCCCTCCCAGATCTTTTATTTCCAGCAGAGGTTTTCTGTTGGTTTAGTTATCCTTTAGACAGTCAAATTGTCAGCTGTTGGGGTAGGGGGCTATGAAGTTACAAAAATTTTACTAAGTACCGATATTTGTTTGATATCTTGTCTGTCCATATCACAGTAAAGTACCACGTTTTTCTATACCTTTGTCCATTTTTTGTTGCTACCAAAATATCTTGTCCCATAGCTGTGTACATCAGAGAACTGCACTGAGTGCGCTTTCATAATCCAAGTCGCAAAGCGGGTGCTAGTATGTATGTATTTGGTAATTTTGTCTCTAAGTACTTATCATACCCAAAGAGTTTGTAAACTCGAGCTTATGTCATACGCAAGCAAGTTTGCATTTGTATTATAAAATGCTTTTTTAGGGTTCCGTACTCATCAGAGTGAATGGGAACCCTATTACCGAGACTACTACATCCGTCCGTCCGTCACAGCGTCCATTCTCCGAAACGGTAAGAGCAAAAGAGCTAAAATTTTCACAGGATGTTGTTGTACCTTGCCGCTACAACAACAAATACTAAAAACAACAACAAAGCGAAAACTACCAGGTGTCCACATACAATGAAAAGTTACAATTAGCTATAACTCTCGAGCCGTAAAAGATAGAAAGCTGAAATTCGCACAGTGTATGTGTTTGTAGATGTTCTACAACAACAAAATGCTAAAGACAACAACCAGTCGAAAACTATCAGGTGTCCCCATACAACCTAAAGTAACAATTAGCCGTAGCTGCTAAGCTGTATAAGACAGAGAGCTGAAATTCGCACAATAGTAGTTTGCGACTTGTTGTTGTTGTTGTCATTTGTTGCTGTAAAGTGCCGAAATTCGCGCAGTGTCTGTATTCTCAGACAGTGTGCGAATTTCGGCGCTCTATCTCTTACGGTTCGAGAGTTATAGCTGTTACTCTACGTTGTATAGGGACAACTGGTAGTTTTCGACATGTTGTTGTATTTCGCATTTGTTATTGTAGGGCATATGTAAATATATGTATTTACGTTTGCAACGTTCTGCTACAATATAAATGTAAACATATGCGGTACAGTATAAAACTCATAAGGTTATTATATATGTTTACCGGGGGAGAAACTCTTACCCGGTAAATATGCAATGATAAATATAGAAAAATAGAAATGGTGTGTTTGATGTAATTAAAATTTAGACAGAAAATACACAACACCTTGCTTTAGAAATATGAGTCCCTGAGTTCAAAGACGGGTGCTGACGAGAAAGTGTGACGGCTTCGAAACAACTAGTTGTCCACCCTGCTATATGTCTTTGATGTCTTCTTTGTCTAATTTAATTAATATCAATCACAAGGATAATACAGAAAGATTTTGCGCCTGATAAACTTAATACAGAAATAATTATATAAGAAAACTTACCTTTATTGCCTTTCATCCGTCTGTATGTCGCCTAAATTTTGATGGTGCAGCTCAACTTTACTGTAGAAAATCTGTCTGCACCTTCAAATTATTATCGTGGCATTTTTATTAAAATAAGGGAATCAAAAAATTTGCTTCGTGTTTGATCGTCATTCAATGTTCTTAACAAATTTCACACAACGAGTAATTATTATCCAACGATTTGTGATTTTGAAAGTATTGCAAATTGAAAATTTTTTTAGTATTCAAAAGTAATGCAATATTTGCTATAAATGATAAGTAAAATTTGTTATTTTAGATGCAAGAAAATATTTTTTGTCCTAAAATAAAAATTTCAATTGGATTTGATAGCAACTATAAAATTCATTTATGATTATACAATTGCAAATCAGTTTACTTTTCTTTTGACATTCGGCAACAAACTAGTAGTTTGTTAGGTTTACACTCAAACATTTATCACATTGTTATAAATTTTTGCTAATGGAGTATTTGTAGTTAATCAAATGCTAGTGTTTGAATAGTAATATTGCAAGCCACATCTGTTATTGAAATACCGCGCTAATGTACTTAATGTAAAATAAATAGTAATTGTGGACAAATTTTCTACCTATTGACCGCGAATGTTCTAGTCTCAACTTTTGGGACAAATGGTGCACACGTTACAATATGGTTGGTACAACAATATGTTCTCTATAACAATGCGTAAGACTGTGACAAACAATATATTTTTATTTAGAATGTAGTAAACATTTTTGTCACCATCAACAGAGATTTTGTTACAGTTTCATCATTTTATTGTCGCTATCTATGATAATCGAAATATAGTTACATTCATTTGAAAAGAAATAAAAAATAAACTTAAAAGAGCCTTAGTTATTAAAATCTAAATGAGATAATTTTGTAATACAAATTATGTAACATAAGAAGGGCTGCTTTAATTGTGGGTGTAAGCAAGATCTTTTAGTGGTATATACATAGATACGTATGTATAAATATTTGTTTGCAGTTTGCAATGTGAAAATATTATGACATTATCATATCCAACCATACTGTGGCCATTTTCAACTATACTATTGCCATTTGCAACCATATTACAATCAAATCAAAGCTCACTGTTTTAAAAGGATACCATATTATTTTGTTAGATGGCGCACTATTCATGATTTTCCAAATACAATCTCAGTATTGTCATATCCAATTATACTATTTTAAAAATCTGAAATCCTCTTTTGCAAATAGTATGGTTGCATTCTACCATGACATGGAAAGTTCGACATGACAATAGTATAATTGGAAGTGATACTATTATCTTTCAATACGAAAATAATATGGCTAGAATTTACAATATCTTCTTTGGTTGGGAGCAAAGTATGGTTGGAAATGACTTTATATTGGTACAAGTGACAACACAATGTGGTAGAAAATTACAAAAGTATGGTTTGACATGAAATGATACAAGTCATGGCAATAACATCGTTAGCGACCACAATAAGCTAATCCCTGAAAGTTGAATTTATAACAAGATGCATGTTTTATCTAACAATTCATAGTTTTAGCCTGTAGCCACAAATTTCAACAACAGTATGCTTTTTTCCTAAATATGGTTGCCTCAATCATATTTTTTACGTCTTGAAAGTTTCTGGACTAGTTTCTCTACCGAGTGATATAAATACTGCAGTATATTTGAGTGTGAAGTTAGTGTAGTTTCTACAGCAGTAGTGTTAAACAGTATCAAGAGTTTTTAGTTAACATGGTTTTGACCCCGTTTCCGCTTAACGCCGGGGTAGTGCTCAGCGGTTTCCAGTTCGTACCCAGAAAAAAAGGAAAAAAAACAACTCTCGCTTTCGGACAACGTTATAAAATTTATTTCTAAATGTCTTCTTCTACTGCGGATGTTGCTGGAGATGGCAAGCGTCACGGGAACGTCAGTAGGAATGCCCAGAGACAGAGAGAGAGAGAGAGGACTGATAGAGGCCGATTATGTTAGCCGGTTCGAGCTTATACCAGGAGGGGAGTCACAGCGTGAAGCGTAGTAGCCTACACTTTTAGCAAAATGCTTCCTTACTCCAGGCTGAAGCGCATACCCTCAGGAAGAGCGAGTGGAAAGCCTGCAGCGCAGTAGCCCACACCACAGACAATACACCCCCGTGTTCCCTCAGCAGCCAGTGTATTAGGACAGTGGATTGGAAGGCCTGTACCGCAGTAGCCAACAGTAGAGTCAATACACTCCACAAATCCCTTATAAGCGTATGTTATCGCCTAATAGTCACTGAAGCGTAGAAGCCAACACTCCAACGATTATTATTACCACGTTCTATGTTCAGCACTATTATTTGAGCGTAGTAGCCAACACCGAAATAGTAGTTCTTCACACTGAGCGTGCCGATAACAGAGCTGAGTGTACCTTATTTCCATATGCAATTAAATTGAAATTTCCAGCCATAAAGGCTAAAATGTAATAATATGGATGAAGGCTTCAGCAACAACCACATATATCTGTAGTTATAGACGAAATATAACTGGTGTACATGCACACAAATACACATAATATTGTATTTTAAGACGAATGTTATTATAAGCTCTAGTTTTTACTAACACTTGTGGGCAGGACAGCCAGACAGATTTGTGTAAAGGCCGTAATTTCTAGATAATGATTTAAATAATCGCTAGGTATTTGCGTTTTAAAAAATTGGCATAAAAATTGGAACACTGAAAATACAGGTTTTAAATTGTTCTTGTTCGATGGAATAATTTTCTAGAAAATTTCTTTTGTTTAAGGTGATTTGAAGATTCTTCTGCATTGGCCGAAAAATGGGACGTTACATTTTGAATAAATGTTGAAAATAGTAGAAAATTCGATGCTGGATCGGTGTCGTTTACGTTTAGACGTTTTGAAAAATTGTAATTTTTTAGGTGAAAATCGGGAAATCTGCATTTTGTTGATTTAGGGACCAAAAATCAACAACATGACTATAAATCGTCAAATCTAGCAGCCATGCTATATAAACGTGTCATTCTTAAGAAAGTTTAAAAACTCAGCTATGAAAATGTTAACGAGTCATAACCGATACCCTTGGTATACCCGTGTGGATCCCTGGTGTATACGAATTGTCACGCTGTAGTTATCATTTAAACTTTTTCCCCTTCCTTTAATCTGTTATATGCCAGTGTTTTTTTTCTGAAGCAAGTATAAAGTACAAGATTAAAAGATTTTTTTTGTATTTTCACATGCATCTCTTTGGAAGAACTCTAGAAACACAAATTTTTCTTTACATCATATCCTTAAGCGCTGTTACATTTGTTTTTGCTGTAATTTTCCGTTTCTATTCAGTTTTTAATTTAATTCTTTCATAATAATATTTTTCTTATTTTAAACATTTGCAGTTTTCTCTTTTATTTTGCATTCCACGAAATTCAAAATGTTCCAGTCCCTGTGCGAGAATGAACGTTGCGAATCTGTTTGCTTTCGACTTAGGAATGATTACTTTAATCCTTAAGCATTTTATTTTGTGTTCGTTTGTTGGTTTTCTTGTACATATTTGTACACTGGTCGTACTTTTCACAGGACTATTTGTTTTCTGTGGTATGGTTGTAGTGGTTTATATGAATTTGCCTGAACTGCGGGCTTGTTTTTATGGGAATGTTTGTTTGTTTGTTTTTTAGGGTGTGTATGGTGGCTTTAGAACAGTTTCTGCTGACTCTTCCTTAAGATAAACGCTCTTGTCCATGATGTTGTGGTTATTTTGATGTTGTTACTGTTAAAATGTAACCATTGATTTACACAAATATAAACACCAACATTTTAGCACTATGCACTGGAAATTGCACAGCTCAGTATGTGAATTCTGGTTTGCCTTCAGGCTTACATTTGCACATAAACAGAAAAGACCAAAAGACTCAAGAGAAAATGTATTTGAAAGTAATAATTGTAAAACTTAAACAATTTCCATAAAATTAAACAAATAAAATTAAAATAAAATATTGAAAATTATATAAAAAAAAAATAAACTTTAACAAAATCGAACAAGACAAATCATTCAAAATACAAGGAATAATTATTGCTCTTGAGACCACTTTGCACCATATTAAGAGAAAGCAAATGGGATGAAAGCTTTAAAATTTAGCCATATTGTATTGATATGTTTAAGAATCGTGCTAAGATAACTGTTGGAGATATTAAAAAAAAAACAGGATAATTCTATGCAAGTTTAAAAACAAAACAATTTTAGCTGTTGGTAGCAGTACACTAAGCTATGACAGGACCATCCTGTTTTAATTGTTAGTAGGTATTGAAGAGATCAGCTTTTTTCATATCGACTCATCTGTTCGGATTTTTCGCATCAATACGTCAACGAGACTTAGTAATAATCTTCCTTTTTTTCTTTCCTTGAGTACGGAACCCTAAAACAAAGGCAAGCTGTTCTCCAAAAATGTATTTGCGAACAGAATTTTTTCCTTTTCTACTTCCAGATTGTGTCTAGTTCAATTGCACCAACTTTTACCCATCTAATGCTAGAAACACAACTGGGACGAACGACGAATTTTTCGCCCCGAATATACGCCGTCAAAAATAAAACACATTGGTGTATATGAAAATGCACACAGTCACAGTGTCGGTCGGAATTCTTTGTACCCGGCGATCTTGAAACAGATTTATTTCTATTTCTTACGACGAACAAATCAGTACCATGTGGCCATTTTGGTTTTAGTTTTGAAGTGTTTTAGTAAAAATAGTTAATTTTTTCTTTAATAGTTTTTATTTTAAGTGCTAAGCTTTGAGTTTTTGCATTTAAAATAAAAAGCCAATATATTAAATTATAAAACATGTTTGTAGTGTTTCATTTTTTGTTTTTGGTAATGCTAAATTTTTTAGCAACCAATTTTTTTTAATATAGTCACCCCATCAGCTGTTCAACTATAAAAAGATAAAATTAAGAAATTGAGAAAATGGATACAAGTGAAATTATAATTGAAAATGTAAAACTTCATGAATGTTTATATAATCTGAGATCATGTTCATTATTTTAATTATTTTTATAAAATTTGAAATTCTTTGATTCATATAATTTTTTTGTATCTTTGAACAAACAATAAACAACTTTATCAATTATAACAGATGTTATTGTTATTCGTCGTTATTGTGCTTCATACGACTAATTTACACAGCGAATTCGTCGTTCGTCCCAGTTGTGTTCCTAGCATAAAATACCTACAAAACAAAACTATAATAAAAAAGGGTAAATTGTTATACCAAAAACCAACATTTAGTAGTAATTTATTTCTTCAATATCTCAGTAATTTGAAAACAAATTTTTCCTATTATCTGTACCATTCAAGAAGAGATAATACCTTGTTCATACATGCATTTCTAATTGAAATAATATTCAGTTTATTGACATAATATTTTTTGCGTTCATACATACAAATATTGCGCTAACTCAATTAGTATTTGACAGCTGGAAAAAAGTTGTTGTTCTCGTTTTGGTAGTGAGAAAGAAAAAGTGAAAAATACTTTCAAAGTATCAACACCCAAATAGTTTTATGTACATACATACGTAAATATGTACAAAATAGAACAAAAAGATATAATATTAATGTAAAAATCTTACCTTCCTTCACTTGAATCTCCATTTTTTTATTTTTTATTTTTTGTTTTGTTTGCTTTTGTTGACATTTATCTCGTCATTCATCTCGCATTGTATACTTTTGCTTATTAAACACATCTTTTACAGTGTTGTGTTTCAACTTTTTCTCAATATTCAAAGCAATTTTGAGTTTATTAAGCAATAACTTTATTGACTTTTTGTATGGAATATTGAGCTCAATAATGGACTTTATTGCGATTATCTCAATAAAGGCGCATGTATGAACATGGTATAAAGAAGAGATAAAAGGTCAATAACTTGTCTAACGGATCCAAAAACCCCGTTAAAAAAGGTGTATTTTGCGCAACTAATCATTATGTACCCTATTAATAAGGGGTATGAAAAAACAAATGTTTTAGAACTAAGGGATGTCCCCCTTCAAGAAACTGCTAAGATTATGTGTAACTTTAAGCTCGTAAGAGGTAGAGACTGAAAATTTAGCTTACTACATACATTTGTCTGACTTCAACAAGAAAAAATACCAAAGATAATAAAGGCTCCTGTACAGGAAGCTCTAGTTTAAACCATACATGTTAAATTTCATTTAGAATTAGCAATTGATGCAATTGGTTTATATTCTCTAATTCATCAAACATTTAGAAGTCCTTCAACTAATTCTCATTAGATAACTGATAAAACTAATTGCGATTAGTTGCCATTAGCAAAAAAAAAAAAAAATTGGTTTGCGTTTACAATTAGAAATCTAATTGACTTCTGCTAATGCAATTGATATTTAATTAGCTCGAATTAGAATCAAGAAAAAAGTACTGCTTCATTGTCAAAATTGACAGAGGAAACTGAAAACGTGCATTTTATTTCGAATATGATGCATCAATATTTGAATGATGCTGATCAAATTTCCAATATATGGTCCGAATATCCTACACACAGGAAACAGCACTGTTTTGCAACACACCGCTTAAGTCTTCAGGCCCTGTGGAGCGATTATTTTCCTTTGCGGGCATTATTAATAGTCCAAGGCGGGGTCGCTTGACGGACGTTTCTTTTGAAAAGCTCGTATTGCTGAAAGCGAATATACCCGGTCATTGTAGTTATTAAACAGTTAGACGTACGTTATAAGGATTTGCATGTATGTAATATATGTAGTATATATTATAAGTAATATATATATATATATACATACACATGTTTGAAATTCATATTATGAATATTTTAGTTTTTTGGAACGAAGTTCCTTAAGCTTGCTGGTGGTGCAAATTAGTAGAAATCGTCACGAAAGCGTGTGAGCTGTTTATATGTATTGGTATAGCTGGCGACAAACAATTGTGTATGATGGGCGGTGTCTCCGCTGACTCCAATAAATATTGTCAAAACGGTAGCAACAAAAAACAGCAATATTGAAAAATTAACCAGATTGACAAAAAAATACTGCATTGTCAAAAATAAAAAATAAAACGTTCCAAAAATGTAAAGAAGCATGTAAAATTTAAAAACTTCAAAAACAACGCAAAATAAAATATACAGATTTCACCTTGTATTACATTCGAAGATGGAGAAAAAACGTAAGGAACTTCTTTCCTAACGGGGGTCCCCCGACCGCATTTATTTTTGTTTTTTTTTTTTGTTTTTGAAAATATCAAAATAATTGGTTCTAATTCGAGCTAATTGAATATCTAATTCCATTAGCAGAATTCAATTAGATTTATAACTGTGAAGGTAAACCAATTTTTTTTTTTTTTTTTTGCTAATGGCAACTAAATGCAATTAGTTTTACCATTAGAATAAAATTTTCAATTATCTAATGGGAATTAGTTGAAATAATTCTAATAATTTAATGAATTAGAGAATTTCACAAAAGAAGGTTAATTAGCAATCATTAGCATTATCTAATCATTATTTAACATCTTTGGTTTGAACATTAGCTGCAACGTATGAACCCAACCAGATAGAGATTGGAAGTCTTTACAGAGCTTGTAGATGCCTGGTCGTTACAACAACACACAGACAACTAAAGGATGTTCTCATGCAAGAAAGACTGAAAATTTGCTATAACTTAGGAAATGTAAATTATACAGACATAAAAGTGTCCCAGGATGTGTAGTTATTGGACAGCTACGACAAGAAATACTAAAACAAACAAACAAAAATAAGTGCAAGAAATAGAATAGTGCCTCCAAATTTTTGAGCAATACTTATTTGAGATGTTCGTAAAACATTGGCATACATTCAGTACTAAAATATCATATGATAAAAACAACGTGAAGTTAAACACCACAGGGTGTCCCGACATAAAAACCTGGAGATATTTAAAAATATTTGAACTGATTTTATTGAATTTTAAACATGTATACCTCCTCGTCTGCTGAGTGAAATGGGCTGGTACTTGACTGAATTTATTTTAACCGCTATCAGTTTTAGATATTCTTCAGTTCCCTCAGTGGGATTTGAAATTGAATTACTACGAGTCTTAAAAGAAAAAAACTTTACAAATAGGAGCAGCTATACAAAAATATGTCTTAAAATTACGATAAACATTTTACCATGAAAATTTTCTAATTTTCTGCCGCAATTCTTAAGTGACTTGATTACATCGAAAAACGATTGATTTTTTATATAGATTTTCCATATCACATGTTTTTTGCACATTATGGTTAACAAAGAAATCAAATGTTTTTTTTTTTTTGCTCTTAACACTAATCCAAAGGATTATTCAATATTATATATAATTTTCTCTCTTGTCAATTTCATTAACATTCTATCTCAATTTTGGCGATTACTAAGACATTGTATTAGCAATAATCTTTATCCGGTTATAACAATAAAATAATTTACATAATTTCTAACGACTGTTTGAAGTACAAAAAAAAAAACAATAAAACAAAAACCATTCATTTTTATAGCTCTAAAGCAAAAACTTGTCGCTTTTGCTCAAATATTGTTATTAGAAAAAAAAAAAAATAAGTAAAAGGATTTAAACTTTAAGCCAACCATCTAACAGTCTGTCTGTCAGTGTTTTCTGGGAAAGTGTTTAACAAACCGTGAGGAATTTTTTAACTGAAACCCCAAGCAATGACAGGCTGAAGATAAAATGCTTTTTCTTTTGGATAAGATGTTCGTTCGTTCAACACATTGTTTCGTTTCAACTTTTGAGGAGGAAGACAGCAAGCAGTTGGGAAAAAATTCAAGTTTTCACTAAGAACAAAGATGTTGACATTATGCTTGTCATTTGTATGTTAACACTTGTTGTTATTGTCTTTTATGTATGTATGTATATACTTTTTACTTGTTTTGAAGATCTTTAACTCAACAGGAAAAACGGAAGGAAGGAGTCAATGGTAGCAGTCATTGAATGCCAGCTGCGAGAATAAGTGGTGTCGGTAGTTAAGAAATAATAACAGAAATAAATATGATTCAATAAGAAATAACTGGAGGCTAAAATAAGATTGTGATGATTAAATTGACAATGATTACGACTCTGAAAGTCAAGGACAGCAGCAATGGTTGATAGAAACAATCATGTTAATTCAAACAAAAGTGTTTGAAAGAGCAAATAGTAAAATGGCATATAATTGTTATTTCTCTTTTTATCATAACTTTTTATTTATAATTAAAATTAATATAAGCACGATTTCTTGATTATAAAGAAAAAGTAAGAAAATCTAAAAAAAGCGCTGCATTATATGTCGCTGAAATTTTTTGAGCAATACGTCAGTACGTCAGAATATGTGAAATTAAAGATTGTTGTTGCGAACGAATACATGTACAGTATTCAGAATGGCTAAAAAGATTTGTAATATTTTGTTGAATCATCGCACTGAGGAAACATTTTCAAAGTTTTATTCATAACTTTAAGCATATTGCACATTGGAATAACATGTCCTAACAAAAACAAAAAAAAAAAAATGTGAGATGTTTTTCATTGTTATATAATAAATTTTAAAATACACAGCTGAACAAAGTTTTGGAACTTTGCAACACAATATTTTTCAACAATTTTTTACACCTGTCAACCTATTGGCAACACAATCTAAACGTGTTTACTTTTCTTACAAAGTGTCACCTATGTGCCACAATTCGTAAGAATTATGTTCTTCTATAAAAAAAAATATGATAATCTTATGAAGTGTATCGTATTATAAATATGTCCCACATAAAAGCGGCAGAATACGTAACACGTCATACACTCTACTTCAGGTGGGGTGGAGATAATGCCCATTATTACATCACTCGCTACTCTGCCAATTAAGTATTTCTGGTCAAAAAATAAAATAAAAAACACGGTACAACATTAAATGACAAGTCGTAGACCAATTTTTTGTTCCATTGTGTTTAGGATAATACCTTGTTCATACATGCATTTCTAATTGAGATAATATTCTGTTTATTGACATAATATTTTTTGCGTTCATACATACAAACATCGCGCTAACTCAATAAGTATTTGTCAGCTGGAAAAAAGTTGTTGTTTTTGTTTTGGTAGTGAGAAAGAAAAAGTGAAAAATATTTTCAAATAATTTATTTTGTTTTGTTTGCTTTTGTTGACATTTATCTCGTCATTCATCTCGCATTGTATACTTTTGCTTATTAAACACATCTTTTACAGTGTTGTGTTTCATCTTTTTCTCAAAGCAATTTTGAGTTTATTAAGCAATAACTTTATTGGCTTTTTGTATGGAATATTGAGCTCAATAATGGACTTTATTGCGATTATCTCAACATGTATGAACATGGTATAAGGTCTGTGGCAGTCAGTAAGGTATGACATAAGGCGAAAGGACAGCATTCCTGTTCAGAAAAGAAAACGAAATAAAATAAGCTAAAAATGTATAGAAAAATATCGAACAAGATAAACTAGTTCAACCAATTATTTCTTACCGATTTTGTATATAATTAAAACAAATCAAATACATATATATTTTTTTTCAAATTTATTCCTTCTCTTAAAAAAGCCCTGCAGTTTTTATACCCTTCACATAAATGTGTAAGGGTATATATAAGTTTGTGATTCCGTTTGTAACGCATTGAAATATCCATCTAAGACCCCATAAAGTATATATATTCTGGATCAGCATCAATAGCGATTACGATTGAGCGATGTCCGTCTGTCCGTCTGTCCGTCTGTCCGTCGGTCCGTCTGTCCGTCTGTCCGTCTGTCCGTCTGTAGTCGTTGAAATACCGTTTCTGAGAAAACGGTTTGAGATAGAAACCTCATTCTTTCGCTAAAACGTGTGAAACCCCGGTAGTGGGTTTGCTATTGAAATTCAGTAAGATAGGTCCGCGGATAGCCGAGATATATTCAAAAAACCGGGTTTTGAGGGATATTTTGTGTAATTTTTGTATTCAGATTTTTGAAAAAAATTTTTTTCTTAAAAACTAAACCATATCATTTTTAGTGCTCATTAAATCCTAGAAATGAAGGAATTTTTGAAATCGGCCCATATATATCCGAGATATAGCGTCTCCCGATTTTTAAAGAAATCGGCTTTATAAGCCAAATAAGACAACTTTTGGCACCGAAGATCAATCAAAATGGTATATATAGGCTATTTAGAGGCAAAAGTGGAAAATTTTTCCACATCGGCCCATATACACTGGAGATATAGCGCCTCCCGTTTTCTCAAGAAGTCGGCTCTAAAAGCCAAATAAAACAACTTTTGGTATCAAAAATCGATTAGAATGGAACATATAAGGTGTTTAAAAGCAAAATTGGAGAATTTTTGAAATCGGTCCATATATATCTGAGATATAGCGACTCCTGATTTTTCAAGAAATCCGCTCTTTAAGCCAAACAAAGCAATTTTTGGCACTAAAAATCAATCAGAATGGTACATATAGACTATTTAGAGGCAAACGTGGAAAATTTTGGACATCGGCCCATATACACTCGAGATATAGCGCCTCAAGTTTTCTCAAGAAGTCGGCTCTAAAAGCCAAATAAAACAACTTTTGGTACCAAAAATCGATCAGAATGGTACATATAAGGTGTTTAAAAGCAAAATTTGAAAATGTCTGCAATCGGTCTATATATACCTGAGATATAGCGTCTCCCGATTTTTCAAGAAATCGGCTCTATAAGCTAAATAAAACAACTTTTGGCACCAAAAATCAATCAGAATGATACATATAGGTTAGTCAGAAGCAAAACTGGAAATCTTTTTGTCATCGGCCCATATATGTTCGAGATATAGCGCCTCCCGATATCTCAAGAAGTCGGGCCTGGAAGCTAACCGAAACAGTTTTTTGCACTAAAAATTTGTCGGAATGGTACATACAGGCTGTTTAGGGGCAAAATTAGAAAATTTTTGGACATCGGCCCATATGCACCCAACTTTTGGTACCAAAAATCGATCATAATGGTACATACATACATATGTATATAATATTTGCGATCATGTATGTATGTATGTATGTATGTATGTATGTATGTATGTATGTATGTATGTATGTATGTATGTATGTATGTATGTATGTATGTATGTATGTATGTATGTATGTATGTATGTATGTATGTATGTATGTATGTAGATACGTTTGTATGTATGTAGGTATGTATGTATCTACATATGTATGTATGCATGCAAGTATGTTAGCATAAACAATTTTTTTGCTTTGGTGTAAAAATGTGTATGTTTATATACACGAGCTTGAAAATGAAAGTGATATAAAGAATTGTTGAAAAAAGGGTACGCAATGAAATTCTTTTAAACAATTGCGTCTTCAAATTCATTCACACAAAAAATCATTTTGGGTTTCCCTACGTACTTACATATGTACATACACACACACATGTGTATGATGATACGCAATAGATCATCAACAACGTGCACAAGAAAAATATCATTTTTTAAAAGCAAGCAATGTAAATATGTATGTATGTATATATGTATGTATATAAACATTGTTTTATGGAACACACTGAAAATATTCAATAACAAAAAATTTATTTTAGAGTTTTCTATTATAGATACATACATACGTATGCATGTACCCACATACGTAAGTAAATTGAAAAGAAAATCACACTTAATGGCAATGTTTAGCATTATAATTCAAAAATAATGCAATTATATGCAATTTTTTGTTAAATAAATTTTACTATAAAGTTAACTGATAAATAATTAAGAAATACATTTTGCTTTTCTTTATTTCATTGATATTAAAAAGAATTGGTGTCACCCAGTGGTTGAACTTGAGCATATTAGGAATTATTTCAATAAAAGTTTTGCAGCCTGTGTTAAATCCCGGTAGTGGATCTGATATTGAAATTCAGAAAAAATCGGCCCATATATACCCCAGATATAGCGTCTCCCGATATTTCAAGAAATCGGCTTTAAAAGCCAAATAAAACAACTTTTCGCACCAAAAATCAATCAGAATGTATGTACCATTGTGAAGGGTATTTAAGATTCGGCCCAGCCGAATATAGCACTCTTACTTGTTTTTTTTTTTGATTTACCTTAAAAGATAATATTATTATTAACTATTTTTTGAAACGGTGATACTTATCAGAACTAATGAAAAAGGATATTGCCACAACATAAAACAAAAAAATATTTTTAACTTACTATTCCATCCCATTTTCCTGGTAAACACTTCAAGCACTCATTAACAGCAAAAATGCTCTGCGAATAAAAGTTTTTACACTTTAGGGAATTTAAAGAGCTAAGCTCGAATCTGTTTTCAGATTATTCTTATCACGTAGAGATTTTTTTTATCAGCGTGGCGGATTCTGGTCCGTGAACTAATGAGTTACGTAAATATATTTCGCCACAACTCTTTGATTTTTAAAACCCATATACGGAGTAGTAAACTAAAAAATATTGTTTTATATTATTACGATATTTTTATTTAATACACTATTTAAACATCGACTCCAAAAAAATGTATTTTCTTTAAAAATGTACTCATTGATCTTATACCCCTCACAATAGTGTAAGGGCATTTTTAAGTTTGTGACTTCCTTAAGTTTTAATTTGTGGCCAGATAAAGTATACTATTGATCAGTATTTGATAGAAAAGTCGATTTCCGTCTGTAGTCCATCTGAGAAAACTGCTTAACTCGGAAAAAAAGTTTTTCATTCCAAACTGGTCATATGGCGCGCTGTGCGTTCGCAGTAGAACTTCCAGGAAATCTGTTCATGAATACCCGAGAACCAGCCAGAAAACTGCAAAAGGTGAAAAAAGATTTCATTTATGTATGAAAATTTTGAGAACAATGTTTTTACTCTAAGGTTAATATAATACCAATTCAGATCCAAAAATATAGATACCTATCAAATGTTAATATACTATCTTTATTATTTAACATGGTCATTAAAAGCCAAAAAAAAAAAATAACAACATCCGACATCCATTTATATCCGAGACCGTTTTCTCAAGAAGTCCTGTGCGTGAGCTGAAACAAGATTTGGATCCACCAGACTGATTTTATAAAAAGATATTAATTTAAAACCGGTAAGAATGCTATCTTTGGCCGTGCCGAATCTAATACATAATATAAATATAACACCGGGTTGGTTGATATGGACCAGACAACTGCAACAAGTATGATCGAGCCAACATATTTACTAAAGTTGAATTTAAGGCACAACTCAAACAAGCATTATATGAATTTTATGCTTGTTTGCTTTTTGTGCTCAAAAAAAATGCCGCAACAAGTGTAAGTTCTTTTGCAACATTTTACTCGAACTGATTTGTATGTTAGAACCAAAATGTATGCAAACTTTGCGTTACGTAATTTGTGAACAGCCCCTTGTTGCAGACGTCTGGTATGGACAAAATCTGGTCAATATTGTACCATCTACGAAATATAAAAAAACTTTTTCGAAAAGTCCGTATAAAATAGAGTTGCAAGCTTAAGGGGCTAAAATGGGTTCAAAGGTTTTGATTTTATTCCTAAAACATGAACATTTTTAGTTTCAATTTGTTATCAGATAAAACCTCGAAAATTGCAAAACAAGGTTTTTGTTAATTGAAATCTAATTGTTTATTTAAAAGTTTATTCTTCTTTCTTAACAATGCAGAAAATGTACTTTGAATGACATTCTGACTTTTTTAATTATGTCTTGTATGTTAAGAGTGCATAGCTTCTTTTACTTTCACGCCGCTTAATCGTGGATAAGCTCGGCGTATCTTGGCAAAAGCAGCACCATCTGCATTTGTAAAATTTGTTACAATGTCCAGCCTAATGTGGAGTGGAGGATGAAAAATCTGTTCTATCAGCACAAGCGGAAGTTCATTAATGTTGCTTCTATGCAATCTGATTTTCTCACGTAAAGACTAATTGCATTTGTTGTACTTGTACTGGTCGCTATCAAAACGCTTCTTCCATAAGCACATGAAGCACATATTGTTGGTTTAACCCAGCTGCATGCAGCTTACAAGAGTCACCCCTTTTAAATCTACTTATATTATCTATTTGTCATCTTCATATTCAATTAACTATTTTCTCTTTGGTATTCGAACTTAGTGCGGAAAAGGGCTTTTCAAATTAGTGGCATATAGCCAAACACCTTTAAAGCTACTTTTGGAAGTAAACAGATATTGTTATTAAAAAACTCTATACCTATTACTTTCATTCGCTTAGAGAGCTTAAAACATTTTCCTTAAGTTGCAAAAAAAACGACATATTTTCATATGATGATTTTTTTAAAGCGAAACGATAATACTAAAGGGAATTCTTTGTAGTTTTAAAAAGTAATACGCCCAAGCACACATTCATAAATTTTTAGTATATTTTTGCGACTGTTAAAAGGCATCCGCACGTAGATATGTGTCTCTTGATACAATCATCAGCCAACAGCACACATATAAATGACTGTATTGAATTTTATTGTATTCGCATTGCTATTCAGCATTTTTTTTTAGTAAATTTTAAGTTCGAATGGAGATATTTTTATATTTATTTGTAATATTGTATTGCAGCTCCACACATAAGATTAAAATGTGTGTGTGTGTGTGTGTGTGTGTGTGTGGATGACTGTGTCAATTTCTTTTATTCCAACTGTTTTGTGATTCTATTAAATTTCTACCCCAAGAAAAGAAATTCGGTTTCTCTTTTTTTCTTTTCGAATGACAATGCTATTGTTATCCTTGATTCGTTCTGTTCTGTTTTTTTTTTTTGTTTGCCTTTTAAACTCATGCTGTTAAGGATATTTACTCTTGTTAACTTTAAATGCTGTAAATGGTTTAGAAAATGGCCAAGTTGTTATCTGGCCAAGAAAAATATGGTTAAGCACAAAAGCAACAACAAAGAACCAAGTTAACACAAACGAAAGCAAACAAAAACTTAAAAATTTCTAAGAGAAGAAAAAATCAAACTGTTATTGACACACTTTGTCAAAAATGTTGATTGAGTAGTTCGCATGGATGTTTTCTCTTGTGCACTCTACAGGAAGTAAGTATTAAGAACAAAATGAAGAATATATACATAAATTAGAAAATAAAGAAATCGTAAAATGAAAACAATTGAAAGTTCAAGAGCTACTTCATTCTTGAAATACTAAATAGTCTACAAATGGCTATGTAACATCCAATAGAAGATCAAACTCAAATATTGTGGACAATTTTTGTTCGGCATTTGTAAAGTAAAGTATTTTATAAAACATTGAAACGAAAAAAACTTTTCTGAAAAGATACAAAAGTTATATTGAAATAATATTGAGGTTTTTCTTGCGACTTTGGTGCTATTGGTGACGCACCCTACCAATTCGGCTTTCATCAAACATATATGTAAAATCAAAAAGCTTTTCTTTAAAATTTTTGATGGAAACATTCTAAACAATTTGGTGGGCGAACAATTTTCGCTTTAACAATTTTATGTTGTACAACGTCAGCAATTCGACCACTATTCTCAAAATATATTTCGATTCCCACGAAGCGTTTTTAAAAAAACAAACCTCAAGTTTGCTGTTTATTTATTTCTTTGAATTAACTCGAGATAGCTGGAGGCATTTTGGCAAGTTAAATCACTGGTGAATGCAGGGAGCAGGAATTATTTACTTTATTTTTTAACTTTGATAAAGTGTTGACAAATGTGTTAAGGGATTTGTATTAGATTGTTAGGATTTTTTCCTCAAATTTTTTTTAGGTTGTTTTAATTTTTAGCAATAAAATCTTTCAAAGAGAAGAATTTGCGAATTGTTGCAAAATCGACGCTGCCACTAGGCCTGTCATCTGATTTTTGGTATATATAACAGTTTTGTATTAAAATCAAAAACTTATACGTAAACAAGACAACTTTTGCTCGTAAATTGCACGTAAGCATTTGTGTACATTTCGTTCACGTTTCTCTTCGTCTAGTTCTGAGTATAATGGACATCACCTTAACAGGAAATTGCTTAAATTGTATCTGTTAAACTCGCCTTGTATGACGTGTAGACAAAACTTAATAAATAAATAACACTGTGAAATACTTTTAAAAATAAAATGAAATAAACACGCCAAACGCTTTTTTTTAAAAGCAGACAAAACTGTTAACGATGCCAGAAGCCCGAAGATGGTAAACACGACAGTGGGCTATTTGCATATAAATTTTGAAACAAATATTTCTGGGTCAAAATAAACGATTAAACTGTTATGTGGTGAAAGTGAAGAAACACCTGCGTGATTTATAATTTTAAAAAGTTCATTAGAGAGACGCATTAATCCGGCGATTGGCCGCAAGATATTATAACTTCATGCCTGGAATAACCTGTAAGGAGTTAATTTACATAGACACATTTAAAAAATATCTTCTTAGTGACGAGTTGTAATTAACTGGATGGTAGGAATCAAATTCTTTGCCACTCTCTAAAATATTCTATATAGCATAGAGATAAAACATACCAATTCCTCTTGGGATTCCATGTAAGTGAAGTAAAATTCCTTGCTTTAATTTGTACTAATTAATTAAATATGCTCTCATTTTGCGCCAATACACTTAAGACCGTTTTAATGATTTGTTGCAAGTCCATATTGGCCATATGGATTATAATGGTTTATCCCATCATATTCATACATTTATGAATGTGTCCTATATGAGTGGTATTTAATTAACCCAGCAGAATGTAGCACTAGTACTAGTTTTACTTAAAATAACACAAATATATATTTAATATGGAATATGCGTATATACATATACACCGGTATTCATGAAAAATAAAACGTTGCTGAAGTACATTTTAGAACAAATTTTATATAAAAAATTTGTTCTAAAATGTACTTCAGCAACGTTTTATTTTTTATGAATTTTAGAACAAATTTTTTATATAAAATTTGTTCTGTACTTCAGCAACGTTTTATTTTTTATGAATACCGGTGATACTGTGTAAACAAAAATGGGTAAGGAAGAGCCGGTTTTTTTTTGCTTTCAAACCAATAGTTTTAGCTCCTTTTTGAACGAGATTTAGCTCCATCTCAATTTAAACTCTGGTCACACTTATGCTGATAACCATTCAGGCGAACGTGAAACAGCCACAATATATCGTAGCAAGTTTCTGTATGTTGTACACAATACATCCTGGAATGACCATTGTCTGTTCGTCACACAGGCGCCACTCGCAGAGATGATTGAGGGTTGGTGTTTTCTCAGGATTTCTTTCACAAAGAGGTACACGATATTAATAACTATCTTGACAACGGAACTCCTCGACATCAGTAATAAATCGGTAAAATAGCATAGCATGAGTGTTTGTGAAAGGATTAAGTATTATTTTGTAGTCCCCTGTGTAAGATATACACATGACGTATAAGTTTGTCTTATGAAGTCAAGGAAGTTGAATTGCCCGAAGTTAACTGGGTAGTATTGATATTGGGTGGTAGACAGTCATATGTTAATAGCATAGTTATAAAAAATATATGGTTTTGTTATTTTTACTATGGATTTTGGAACGAAGTTCCTTAACGCGGCTTTGCTTTTAGTGCAAATTAGTAGAAATCGTCACGAAAGCGTGTGAGCTGTTTATATGTATTGGTGTATCTGTCGACAAACAATTGTTTAGGTGTCTCCGCTGCTGTTAGTGGAGACATCTACCAATAAATATTAATTAGTTGTGAAAACGGTCACTATCAGTTGATAGATGTTGCTAAATTAAAGTATGTCGCAACAAAAAACAGCAATATTGAAAAAATATTCTTCGTTTTACAGCTGATTGACGAAAAAATACTGCATGTGTCAAAAGTAAAAAAAATAAAATGTTCCAAAAATTTAAAGAAGCATATAAAATTTCAAAATTTCAAAAGCAACAAAAAATAAAACATACAGATTTCACCTTGTATTACATTCAAAGATGAAGAAAAAACGTAAGGAACTTCGTTCCTAACAGGGGTCCCCCGACCGCATTTATTTATTTTTTTTATTTCAATTAAACGTCTATAAATAATTCTTTCTCTTTCCTTCTACTCGTAACCATTCTTTCTCACTGCGGAGCAATGTGAGGCAGAAGAATTAAAAAAATTTGAGGCCAGATGGCTTAAAGCTAATTTACTCGGTGGATCTTGTCTGCTGTCTAAACTTCGCAGTGTGTAGGGGTGGCAGCCGAACCTCTTCTCCAGGATCTCTTCAGTAGGAAGTGAGCACACTTTGACAATATCGACTATCAATTATAACGAACAACGATGCCACGAGTTTAATCAGGAATCAGTTTTGGCAGTACAGCTAAAAAAGGACACTGCATAGAAAATTGTACCTATAATTACAACGATAAGCTACACAACTGTACTTGTTAAATAATTCTTGCAATATGGGTGGGAACTGAAAACGAAAATTAGGCAATTTTGAAAATACAGTTATTTCTGCTTAATTGAGTTTCTAAAAATGCACGACTTTTGGCGCAATTAAACGGGAACTCAATTAAGCAATACTCGGTTAATGTAATCGACCACGCAATTAAACGAAAATCGCTTAATTGAGCAACATGTGCAATAAAGCGAAACTCCCATGCATAGATGGCAAATAAAACTCATTTCTTTACTTACATATTAAGTTCAAAGATTTTTTAGGTTTATTAAAACAAAACAAAAACCAGGTACGTTCATCGTACAATGTTTATAAAGGCACGGAACCATGACCTTTTTGCAGCAAAATAGTGTTTTTTTGCGTTTGTGGAGCAAAAAAAAAATTAAGTAGACGGAATCAATTAAGCGAAACACTTGCTCTTGTTTTTCGCAATGCGGTCTTAATTTTCGAGACAATTACGCGGGTGACGCGGAACTCAATTAAACGGGTATTTTAACATAGACAGGTATACTGAATGATTTCGTTCCATGATTTTTAGTGCAATAAAGCGGGAAACTCAATTAAGCGGGGCTCAATTAGGCGGAAATAACTGTAGTTTATTTCATAATATTTCTGTTTCAAAAACAGTTTCTCACAAATACAATCGTACTTAAGTATTTCAATGTTGAAAGAAATTGTTTAGTACATATTTATAGCATTTCAATAACGTAAATATATCTACCGTATCTACCATACCTGTATACTTACATACGTAAATACATGCATTAGGTTGTGTTGACTTAGTAATCGATGTTGTGCGACATTGGGGAGAAAAAAATGTTTGGTGATGATCATTCATTTGATCCTCTACGGACACGCTACGGGAGCTTGCATTTGAGCGGCTCGAAAATTAAATTTTTATTCCACACTTACTTGCGCCAATTGCTTCCCATTTTTTTTTTTAACAAAACAACCCCGTACCCTGCTTCCTCCTGACTTCCATACAAAAAAGTATAAAAAACAAATTGAAAATCGGACGTCTCGAAACTAATTTTTTCTATATGTCGTGGTAGACTTTTTTTGCTATCTAAAAATCGATGGTACAATATCCACAAATTTTCAACAAACCGACCCGACTTAATGTGCATACATCTATACTTAAATACGTACATATATAAAATATATATGTAGAAATATGCGTAGGTATAATATTGTAATGAATTTGCCCCACTGTTTTCAAGTGAAAGAGTGTTGCAATTTCGGAACTATTTTTATTTTTGTAGTGTGCGATGTCACTTGTTGTAAACTCTCATATAAAATACATTTTATTTTTATTCATACATAAAATACAATCATTTCTATTTTTCGTTCATTCTTTTTTCTCAACGCTTCGTGTTGTTCTTTTTTGTTTCTTTTGTAGAATTTTAAGTGACTTGAAATTGCAATTTATTGTTGCATGTCTGTCGTAATAATTGTGAGTTAAGGTGAGCATTTTCGTTATACTCCTATTAAAATAATGTTGACTGTTGAATGTTGTTCTATTTTTGTTTTTGTTGATTTTGGTGCTGTTTCTATTATTGTTGTTCGAAAGAAGTTGCTGATGGAAATTTATGCAATAAATTTTTATATAAATGTTTGTTTATTTTTATTTTTTATGAGTTGCAAATTATAATACAACACCAAACGACTACTTTCTATGAAATATGAGTGGTTTACAACTTAAAACTAAAAAAACAAGCAAAATACGCGGAAAAATGATACACGTATTTGTGTACAAAATAACTGGTGAAATGTTGAATGAAGGATGTGAGAGCACTAGATTTGTTTCGCTTTATATTTTGACACTAGAGTGAAATAACATAAAATATATGTATGTATATATATGAGTATGTGTATATATTTGTTCTCTCATCCAATAATCAACACATTTCAATAATAAATTTAAATAGTTGTGAAAACAAAAAGTTTTGTTTGTTGCTTAGACAAAAAAAAAAAGAAACTCTCCCTTAAGGAGTTGTGATGTCAATTATTGGTGACCACAATCATTGAGAAAGAAAAACTTTGGCTTATTTCAGGTTCGTTTACTTATTGTTAAAAGTTTTATAAAACAATTTGTTTTTCTCTTTTTTCGAAATATATTTTCCGAAATTTACAGACTGCTGATTACTTTTGGATTTTGAAGTCTAAGGTGCCTTTGTCAATGTGTTTATTTGTAAACCAATTGAAAAGTTTTGAGTTTTATTTATTATTTATTTTTTTAGTTGAGACGAAAGAAAAAGAACCTGAAAACTTTTTATTTATTATTGTCTGTAACTTGTTTGTTTGTTGTTTTTCACAGCCCCAAATCTTGATACTGACACTTTTAACAATGATTTTTAGTTAAGGTTCTATATTCATATCAAATGGGCAGGAGAAAAAAGAAGCAAATACCGAAATGATTTTGCAGCATTGCTTAGCTGTACACTACTGTGTGCCAGACAATTGTTTCATTATGAATTTTAAATCTAAACAATTTTAAAATTTATTGCTACTTTATTTTGTTTTTTTTTGTTTTTGTTGTTGTGAAATCTCTTAGACCAAGAATGTTTGGCTATTTTTTTAGGTAGAACTGAAAACTGACTGCAAACCAATAATAGTATTTCGTTAAAAAAATCAAGTACAGTCGAACTTTCCTATAGTGAATCTCCGCTGGGACAGAAAATTATTTCGCTATATAGAAACTTCATTGTATAGAAATATTTATTTTTTTATTTATTTAAGATAATCAGGTGTTTTTGTTTGACATTTTTCCATTTTGCTTTATCAATAAAAGCTTCAATTACATTAAGAGATTTGAGCATTGCATCTTGAATGTCTTGGAAAAGCCAAGTTCGAAGTCTCTTACGCTTAATGCTCAAAATGTTCGTCGTCTACATTATTTTGAATTACTGACATGTTTTTTAAAATATTTGATAAAGTACTGGCAAGAATTCCAAACTCTTTAGCTATATCTTTTTTCTTTGATGTCCCTTCTTCAACTCTATTAGTTACTTATAAATTTTTTTCAAGAGAAATACTACTCCGGTGCATTATTTTCGTTCACTGAACTCAGCCAACTGATGTTCAAAGTCAAATCATTAACATTTTTGTTTTCATTCTCATTACTTTGGGAATCCCAAAAATATAACTTATTTTCTTTAATAATACTGCTGCTGTTGTGCAAAATAAAGCTGCTAAAAATAGTTCACACTTAAATGTACTTTTGTTTCCAAAATTTTGTTCACTGTAAAGAAAAATTCTCTGTATGGAAATTCATTAAACGGAGATCAAAATACATTGAAAGTGGAACGAAAAATCTGTGTACTTGATTTTAGTTCACAATAAGGAGAACTTCATTGTATAGAAGTTCACTATAAGGAAGTTCGATTGGATTATCTTATAAGAAGTTCAAAACGCGATATTATTGATATTGTTACGTTTTTATCTTTTAAAAACGTTTTCTGTAGATTCTTTAATTGTAATGAAGTTAAAACCACTCAATTCTTTAGCTTGCAGTACTCAACAGTCCAATACTTTATTTACTGAAACACACTGCACTCACAAACACTTTACTGAGAACACTGACTTATTCACTTTTTATTACTTAAGACACTTTACACGTTAGCGCTGTTAAAAATCGACTGAACTGTCTCAGCGTTAAGCTGAGCTGCTTTTATACCTCTCAATGATCATTACTCGAACAGTCAAGAAGTTTACAGAAGCTGATCACGCCATTGCGCAATAAAACTAAAAATGAACAAAAGACATACACACACCGGCATACATACACGCGGCAATCAAACTTAAGCATGTGAGCCATGTACATACATGAAAGCACGAATATTGTATGGTTCGGTTGTGGGTTCTTTTATTTCGCCGTCGTGCCTATTTATCTACATATGTGTGTCAGCATGTGCACACTCGCCGTGCTGCCGTTGTGTTTGTCAATAAGTTTCTATGTATGCATGTGTGTCTATACCCTGTCGGACATTGAGTAGTCGACTACTAAAATAATTAACTTTACGTTAACTTTTATGTACTAGCTTCAAATTAGCTACAATACAATCGATTTGTAATTCACTTTTTGTGTACTGGCTATAAGCTAGCTGAAACGTAGTGCAGAGTTAACCCAAAATTCAAATAATAATATACACACATACACGGTAAATAACTCTTTAATTAAATTGCCTATTGTCGCATTCGTTTTAAATGTTGCGATGGCTGAATGGGTTAAGTTGGCTGCTCACCAGTCTTGAGGCTTAGTGGTTCGATTCCCATCAGAGGCTAACAAAAAAAAAAAAAGAAAGTAGGATGAAAATTAATTTAATAAAATATAATATTACCACCGAGAAATGTAAAATCAGCCTTGATTTGTATTTTTCTGTGGGTACTGAGTTTCTGAGTAGCTAACTTTAAGTTAGTTGAAAAGTAATGCAACGTCGGACAATTGACTACCTCCTAGCACATCGTAATGTTAAGATAGCAGTCATCTCCATTAAAAATAATCTAAGTGTCAACCACCACCAGATGTAAAAAAGTTAGCTTATAATTCATTACTAGTTAACAGAGTTGCCGGCAGGGTACAATAAATAACAAGACAAAACAAGCACAGATAAAATAACAGCAATTCAGTACGTTCTAAAACAATTACAATTGGACTATTCACAGCTAAATTCGTAACGAAATAATTGATTAAGAACATAATTTTCCTTAATAACGCTTGAAGATAGTAAACTTATCCGGAGAGTATTCAAAGGATTTCCCACTTGAAGACTGTTTCAAAATGGACTTAATAGGAAAACAAGTAATAACATTCTACCATGTCAAGCTATAACTATGAAGGATTACCATTCCTTGTTCTATTTTACAAAATATTAGGGAAAATACTTGAACGGAATATTTTAATTCTCAAACTCATCCCTATAACAGTAACTACACTGTGCTAGTTGAAAAAATCGACAGACGGAGCACCCAGTGGGTAAGCCTAATTTGAGTGCGCTGAATTCAGTGGTGCTAACCGTTTTTTTTAGCTCTTGTATTTGGGATATACCGTTATTTTAAAAATGGAGCAGGTAAGACAACATATATTCCCTTGACTCAAAAGGGGCTTAAAATATTGAACAAAATACAAAAACCGAAATTTTGCAACAAAATTACTTTTCAACTAATGTACAAATTTATTAATTCGTAAAAAATATTAAATTTTTTAGCAAAAGTTTGAAGTTTTTTGATTTTTAAATCATCAAAAAAAATCTAAAAATAATAAAAAAAATCTGATTAATTTTCATATATTCATAACAAATAAAATTTCAAACTAAAACAGCAATAAATGACTAAAATTGGTGTACAACTTTGGACTTTACAAAAAATCTAAGATTGCAGTCGCAACCGGTCACCAGACGAAGCCCCAAAAATTAAAAAAAAAAAAATTTTTATTAAATAAAAGTAGTATGGACGAAACATTTTGTTTGCGTATCAAAATAAAGCAATTTCAACAGATCGAAGTAAAACACAACTTACATATCGATAACCAAAAGGCAAAATTCCCTAATAATAAATTATTTAACATTGACTTTTCTATAGTTTGGTGTTTCTATATGAAACACGCGGAATTATTGAAAAAATATACACGTACAATTTTATAGTTGGTTAATAATTGCGTTTTACAATATTTTTGGATTTATTATCCGGTTTATGTCGCTAGGTAAGACTACCATAATTAGTTTTAAGTCCACCATTGCGCCAATTTACAATTTCTTTGCCTAATTTGTCTTTTATTCTCATGAAAATAGTGGTCAAAAAGAAAACAAAATAAACCCAAACAAGTTTTGTAAAAAAAAACTCTATATTTTATGCGATCTGTTAGCTTTTCGTTATAAAATTTGAGCTAAAGCAATACTAGGAAAAATATCTACATTGCGGAAATACGGCAATACCGTACTGTGGAGATAATACCGCAGCAGCGGAATGAATAATTGTAAATTTTGTTTGCGAAGTTGCGGAACGGAATCAATAATCGGACCCAGTAATTTATTTCATTGTCCTGACTTTTACTTTTACAGATTTTATTTAGATTTTTTTTATATTTTTCCTAGAAATAGTAGAGTTTTAGCTGGTATAGTCGTATATTCGGTAAAGCGGTAAACAGTTAGCTGGCATACAGCTAGATGTATTAGCAACTGTTCGAACTTTGGTAGTGCAAAATTTCATAATTTTAGTGCTGCTCACGAAACCTGACTTTTCATTCAAGCCACAGAAATATGTAAAAATTTTTTTATGCTGCTAATACTAACGGTTTATCCATTTTGCGGCTTCAAAAGTAAACGAAAATGTTTGAGAGATGTCGAATTCCACCCCTATACTTTTGAAACCACGAAGTGGATAACGCGATACGAAAGATTTTTTATTACACTCGATTACTTCAACATTTCAATATGTATAAAAATTTTTGGGCAAGAGACCATTGTCACTTAAATTGGAAGCTTCGTTATTTTTGATGAATTGTTTCTGAGATTTTTGTTCCAAGAACAATTACATAACGAATAAATAATTTTTATTTGTGTGGATCTTCTTTCTCAATACAAAAGTTTTTGCTTTAGCATAGTTAGCATGAATTTGATGACATATGTGTTTACATAACAAAATAGAACATTCTCTCTTTGAAAATATGTCTTATGACTTTTCCTCGTGTTTGTTACACAAGAAATGTTTTAAAGATAACACACGATATGTAGACGCTCTCTTTTGACAGATACAATATGCAAAATGCATTGTACTTTGCGGAGCAGTTTATAGATTTACTAAAAAGCAAAGGGTGATATCTAGTGTGACTGAAACTGAAATATATGCAAGGCTTAAACAGCTGCACCTCATGACTGACCGCGTCCAAAGTCTTTGAAAAACCAATCTATGCCAGAATAGTGACATCGAATGACGGACAAATATCTTCCAGCATTTTTATTAGGCAGTGCTAAAAACTCTAACAACTCGATAGCCAAAATAATACTGAAATAATAGCGGAATTCACCCTTCATTGCAAATTGCCCTTGCAGACCTTGCAGATATTGCAACCGTAGCAAATGTGCCATAGTCTGCAACACTACAAAAACAAAATGTATGAAACCGAGATTTGCATCACTTGAGCAAATATGCATAACTAAAAACCATTGCAGATCCATATTTGTAAATGTTGCTAAATGCTAAAACAGCTGCTTGTTTTTCTACATTTCAACACGTAAACTCCTGCGCTCAAAAAACTGTATGACGGCAAGGCCGCCACAAAACATGCCTGTGCTGGAACTAAATTAATGCTAACGTTGCTCAAACAAACATTTACAAAAGAGTAAAAAGTGAATATTATACCTATTATTATGCACCATTTTTATTAAATTTTATAAAATAAGCAAAAAATCGGGCGGTTGTTTCACGTGCAAATTTTATCGACGGCGTTGCTTTTCAAATATTGGCTGCGGCTTAGCTTATCTCATGCGGCAAACTCGCTTTATTAAATTTTGTAAACAAATAAATAAAACAGGGAAAAAAGGAATACGGAAGAAAGTAAAAATAAAATGAAGGCAATTAAACAAAAGGTCAACAATAGAAGACGGCCAACGAAAAAATGAATAATGAAATTTTTGCAATTTGTTTTCTAAACTTCCTTCTCAATTTACAAAAAAAAAATATTTATATTTTCCGTTACTCTAAAATCAGCTGATATAATTATTTTGCTAAACACTTGAAAAAGACACTCACGCTTTGTAGCAAAAAATCATGCTATATCTGCTAAAATTGCAGATGTGCAACCAAGGGTGATTTCCGCTAATAACTTATGGCGTTGCAGATGTTGTACCATCTGAGCAGAAACCTTTCATCACAAAATATGCTTCATTAGTTGTATTACCTCGTGCTATGGACGATTTTTAAAAGAGTTCGATTAGAACTCCATTAGTATTTAACTAAGTTGCAGGCTGATAAGTGCGTCTCAGTATAAAAATCGTAACCCAAAATTTGGGGGGTTTTGAAAGTTTCAAAATAGGTTGTTGTTGTTGTTGTTGTTCTCCAAGTTTTTTTTTGTGCTAGCAGAGTATAATAATTATTGTTTTTCAAATTCTATATTTATTGTAGTATTTTCTATATACATATATAATTTTTTATTTAACTTATTGGCATGCCGTAAGGCCAGTGAATACTCGGTAAGTCGAATACGAATACTTGCAACATCACAAATGCTTGCACACATTTTATTTCTATAATTTTTCTCTTTAGTTCACTTAGCAATCTTAAACAAATACATAAAATGACAAAATTTACCACGGCAGTGATTTATTTAAAAATATTTAGAGATTTTCAAATTATTTATGGAAAGCGCACAGAAGGAATCAACAACAAAACAAACAGCTACACTCATCGACTTACCAAAACAAAAATCTAACGAGTCTTACTGCAATGCAACAACAATCCATTAAGAATTTCATTGAATATCATAACAACAAAAGCAACAGCAACAATTTTATAAGCCAATCCACAATTCATTCATTTCAATTTATTAGTTAGTGGCAGTGACCAGAATAAATATAAATGGTTGTTATATACAACCGACCAATCCTTCTTTGTTCCGTTTTCATTTTCAGAATTTTGCGTTTTTATTTTCTGTTTTGTTTTACTTTAGAGTGGCTGTCACAGTTAATACTGCAGCCATAAAAAGGCGAATGGAAAAACTTTTGTTTTTATCAACAAATAATTTATTATCGTAACATGAAAAGAAGCCAAAGTATTTTTCCCAAACAAAATAAAACTTCTTTGAGGTTTTTGATTTACAATGGCCAAAAGAAAATGATGTATAGGCTCATATAGCTAGATATATACACACACGCATACATGTATTTCCCCCCCCCTACCCAACAATTCAAAGGCGACACGACTCAAAATTTTTAGTTTTTGTAGAAAAAATAATAGCTCACATTTGAGCTTTGTAGTATACGAAAGATTGGTTTCGATAAAAATTATCACACAAATTTAAATATTTTTAAAACGGGCTAATAATTTTACCGTCTAATACATAAAAATTATAAATGGTTTATAAAGCTCTTATTTGACAGATTTTCCATACAAATATGTCAAATAACAGTCTTATAAGCCTGTAATAATTTTTATGAATTAGGGGGTTAATATTTAAAGTTTAGAGATGTGCGGTTGTCGTGAAAATGTTGTGTCACTCGTGATAATGACTAAATTTTCTATGTTTACAAAAAATCTTTCCACATTTTGCTTGAACTATTTTTCTATGCAGATTATCTTAGCTCCATTTCTACCACACATGTAAAGTACATTAGTCTAGGCCGATTGCATAGAAGGAAACAAATTTAAGAAATCGTTAGGGGAAATAATCTCAATAGTAACTTTAACCCAATTAGCTCTATGTAGTGCAATCCCATAAATTAAAGCATTTGTTAAACATTTGTTTTTTGTTTACAAACACAAATTAATACCCTGAAAGCGTGAGTTTCATGATATTATGGTCAAAGAGCACGGACGGCAAATGTTAGAAGAGCAAATTATGATATGTACATATATGTGATAAGGTGACTTCTTGCTGCAACTCTTCAGTTCTGCATGATCAAACGTTGAAAGACTTCTTGCATATGTATTATATTTTAAAAGAAAATAGTTCGGAACATAGTTACATTGAAAATTAAAATGTATCACAGATGATAGTTAAAATTAGTGCAAGCTATAACAATTTAAAATGCTACACAGAGAAAAAAGCACCTAATATAGTAGAACAAAATCAATAAGATATCTCTATGGTTTTTTCCTTATTATTTTATATGGGAAAACCTTATTGAAAAAACAACAATTAATGAAATTAAAAAGATGATTTACGTGTGTTTTTATAGGAAACTAATAAGACCAATAGGGAAAAATTAATAGGATAACCTAATAAAATCAATAAGAAATCCTTATTGTATACAATTTACAAGAAAACCTAATAGAATCAATAAGTTCTTCTCTATAGAATTTTTTTTCGGTACCATGCAAATCGGAAACTGAGTAAAAACAAACGTGAGTAACAAGTTTTCTTCTTGGTTTTATGTGTTTTTCTTGTTGAGACAATTAATAAGATTTGCAACATGGAAATAATAAGAAATACCCATAGAAAAATCTTCTTTTCTCTCTGCTGGGATACCCCTCAGCCTAAAAACGTTTCAAAGAGAAAATCGTATTGAATCTATTAGGAAGTTTTCGCTCTGTGTACTAATTTGCGGGTGATAGTCCACTTTTGAAGCCATGAGCAGATATTAAAAGGAACGCAAATCCACGAATGTGTCTGTTTGCGTAACTGAACCATACGTCTGTGCGATAACAACATGTGTTGACTAAGATAAGCTTTATGCGTTAGTAATAGAACTTCACATTGATGTAAGATCTCTATGTCTCTCACGAATCCTGTTAAAAAGATACAAACAAAACAGTATTGAAATAATACTTGATAAAAAAAACTGTACAATTCGCAATAAGCGTCAAAATGTCCTGGAAGACATGTTTTCATTCATTCTTCAATATTATAATCTTTAGTTTATCAGAAACTTTTCTAAATTGTCCATTTTGATTTTTCAAAGAAATTGTTTTACATTGAAAACAGAGCTTCCTCGAAACTATGTTTAAAGGCTTGTGCTTTTATCGTTTCCAGTCACAGATGTAAGTATATAAATAAAATTTTATGATGAGTTATTTATTTTTCCGACCTATTTTTTGCCTTATATAAGTAATGATGACCTTAAGCTCGTTTAGCCAACCAGTTAGTTGTTAATTATGATGTTCGTTTTTCCAACTTTTTTCATATTCAGACATGATATTGCCTTATTGTCTTCATCTTCAAATTATGAACTGTGCTTTTGTGTGATAGTTGTTAAGGGTTTTTAAAATAATTTCTTCATCTTTATGTTTGATAATAGCAAATAAATCATCTATGTACATATTTGGTAATGAACTTAAATTGCATACCAGGATTATTGAGCTCATTTATAGATTGAGTTAGTAAAGTATCCATAACAATGTCAGCAATAGTGTGTGATGTTTGGCATACCATAAATTTGATTAAAAACTGTGTTACCATACAAAAAGTTACTATTTTCGCTGCGACAAAACTTTAATACGTCAAGAAATTTTGCTCTAAGTATGTAGTTGTATACCATTCCATTTTTTCATTATGTTGTTTTTTAGCAGGTGTGCTTGCATGTTTATGAATAACGATTAGTTATTAGTTTTAGATTAGTAAGTGTTTGCAAACTTGGCGACATTGAAAAATTACATACTAACCCCCTAATTCATAAAAATTTCGTATTTCAGTTTATAAGCTGGTAATAGTTATCATACACTAACAGTGTTATAAGCAACTCATAAAAAATTCAATTCATAAACACATTATACGGGTGAAATAGCTATTAAACTCTTTTGTTACTTTTGTACTTTATTGTTGGCAATACCATGCAATGTTCACTCTCATTTTGTGCCTAGTGCTGCATATATGAGATGTATATAAGAAACTGATTGTTTGAGTAGCTTCGAAAAATGCAAGATATTATTTACTTATATAACATAATTTTTTTCGAATATGAAATAATTTATTGGTTTACCTATTTTTATTGCGAAAAATATGTACACAAGGCTTTGAATTGTAAAAAAAAATTTTTTCTAAACACATTTGTTTAACGACTGGTACCAAAAGTAGTCGACTGCTCACTCTCTAGCATTTGTTTGTGCAGCACTATAATTATTTGCAAATATTTTTTGTGAAAACATAATTCAAAATGGTAAATATTATTTAATTCGCAAATATCTTTTTTTAAAAATTATTTTATTGATGAAATTCTTCTTCAAAACTCTTCATCAACTCAGCGAATGTCACTTTATCAAACGCTTATAGTTAAGTAGAGGATCGCTACCAGTGTTCCCAGGTCAATGTATCTCTTCCCCCCAGAAAAATTTTAAAACCCCCTAAAATTCAATGTTTTTCTAAAAAATCCCCCTAGAAAATTTTGGTGAACATTTTGCTTTAGTTTAGCGTATCATCAATATTAATGCACTGACAATGCGGAAAATGCATAAAATTCTTAAACTTTCCCCAATTAAAAAGAAATAAAAATTAACTGATTATATGTTTATATTTTTCAGTGCATATGCTATGATTACAGGCGTATATATACTTATTATAAATTTTCGATTTATTTGTATTCACATATTTTGAGATCTAAGTATTTACATATTTGTAGGCAGCTGGAAATCTGCGTGTCTAGAAAAAATTAAGTGTCTATAAAAATATTAAGAGTTTCTAAGTTTTCTTCGCTCTTTACGTTCTTTTGACATTTTCATAAAAAGAGTTTCAATTTTATCAAAGGTTCTTAGATATTTTAATTTTACCACCTCTTAAGAAACGGAAAATATTCAAAGAAATGACCTATAAAAAAAAATTCTTTCAACTCAAAAAAATAAGTACTTAAAATTATCAGTTGCAAAATTTTGTACTTGAAGCTACCAGATGAACATAAAATGTCTCATTTAATTTTACTTTAAAAATCGTTAAAGTCTTCAAATATATCAATTGAAACATTTTCTAACTCCTGCCATTTTACCGTTCAACCAAACACAGAAATCCCCTAAAAATACCCCACAAATGAATTGTTCCCCCTAAATTTTTCCCGAAAGATTTTAACACCCCAAATTCACCCCTAAAAGAAAAAAAACCCACTAAATCTAGGGGGAAACCCCCTAAACTGGCAACACTGATCACTACTGTTGTTTGTGCGTAGATATGTAAGCATGTGTATGCATGCTACATACATATGTACATATTATGTACATGTCAATTCAAATTTGCAAAAGAGATCTGTATTTCTTTGTGTATTGTATCGATATAATTCGTCAAAATATTTGTAATTTATATGAAAACTAAAGAAAAATTTGTTTGATAAAAAAATGAGATGATTTTTGCAGGGTTATAGTGTCTTTATGACTGTATATTACTGATTCTTACACCATATCATCAGTAGAATTTAAAGTATGTACATATTTTCGAATTTCATAGTTTAATGTATAATGATAATTTGGTGTAAGAAACAATGAAATGCGATCATATAGACACATTCAAGGAGCAAAAATTGATAAATAGTGTTAAAATAAAAAAATCATCAATTCAACAATTTTCACTATTAAACGCTTATAGTTGGGTAGAGGCCACAACAAAAATATCCAATTTATAAGATGGTTATAAGCAGCATAATAAGCTATAAGTCGATTATGAAAACACTTTTCTGGATTTTTGCTTATAAGTTGGTTATAACACTCTTATAATGTGTTTATGAATTAGGCTGTAATTGTTTTTCCCGGAAACCCTAGAAAAATATCAGCTGACCTAAAATGCGTATGAGTGTTATTTACGTACTTGGTACACATTTATTACTCATACGCTTGAAGGGAAAGTACGTACTCTAACATAGCAGAAATTATTGGAGTACATAATCCGTTTTAAATAAAAAGGTGTAATTAGAACATGGTCCGATGTATTGCAAATGCAGACCATGAAAAATAAACAGAAATTGTTTGGTAACACATGATTATCCTGTGGTAATCCATGGAGTAGTCACATGAGGTAATTTCAAGAGAAATCCTGTGTTAATAGTTATTTGGACTAGTTTTCGGATTACTCTGACGTAATGTCATTTTGGGTTACATGTTCCTCTCCCCGGACATTGTAATGTAAAATGGAGCATTTTCTCTCACCTATTTGGATTACTTTTGGGCTCGTCCTGGTGACTTGTGGAGTACTTTTTACACGCGTGTAAGGAATAGTCCCGATTTCTGCAGGGCATGTTACTTTTTAAATTGAAGAAATCTAAGGCCATGTTTATATTTTTTTCAAAAAATTTCCTGTGTTTATATAAGAGACCAATGTGTTCACAGAACAGTGGTGGCGGAGAAAATATTATATAATATTTATATATTTGCATTAATTCAAGTCCAAAAATCAACCTTTTTAATATGTTTGCTGTCTTTTTCAGCTGTCATTTTGAAAAGGTTCATTTTTGGACCTGAATTAATTGGCTCTTGAAGCAAATAAATAATTAAGTTCATATTTTTATTTATTTGCTTTATTTAAATTAATTTAAGGTATGCCTAAAACAATTACTATCGTGTTTTGGCACATTTATTTTTTGTTGCTATAGCTTAACTTAAAATTAATTCTTATCCATGTGTAAATATTTAGGCTTGGGTATCAAAAATTGACAGTAAGTTGATTAAATTATTTGACTAGACAGAAACTTTTTCCCCCTTTTAGTTAAATTAAACCCTCTGCAAACTAACTTTAAACACCAATAATGTAAGCAGTCAAACATACTATATACACAGAAAAAACCAAAGAGAATGAAATGTATGTGTGTGTGTGTATTAGCTAAGTCACTTAAAATCTTTTATCAACAACATGTTTTAAAGCTTCTTTCACTAAAAAAGCACTTAAGCTTGTTTAATATTGAAATTAACTAAAATATTAAAAACCAAGAGCACACACTCTAAAATATAACAGAAGTCCTTCATACACAGAAACAACAGCTCTAGTCACTGGGCAAAACTAAAGGAGATATTTCTTATCGTTTTCATTATTACTTTGCGCTGAAACTTAAATTTGCGTCACATGTTCAAGAATTATAACGAAATATCTTTTAAAGGGCAATGTGCCACTCTATTAGAGAGTTGGTACGAGTATTTTACAACTGTATATTTCTTAAGCACCGTCGTCCGTATGTAAAGGCATAGAGACATACATAAACAGATGCACAGATGCAAACCTAATATGGTAGTGTAAAGGATAGTCTTAAAATTAATAATGCATACATTTGTAAAATAAGCTCGGGTAGTTATTAGATCAAGTGGCGGCAAGAGCTCTTAAAAACTCACATCAAAAAGACTGAATCCTCAAAAATACTTACAAGGCGTATTTTCCTCTATATCCGCTGATAAAAATTTGGCAGATAAATGTTATACCTCAAAACTGGTAATGATAGTGAATACCAGCACAAACCATTAAGAAATTCGCGCATAGAAAGCAACAACTAACACAGCAGCACTCAGTTAGCCATCGATGCCTATATCACGCAATCCAGGCGATCATGATACAACTAATAAGATAGCCTCGTCAGCTAAACCGTTAATCATCTAACTACTTTAGGTTGTCAAGAGAATGTAGAGATAGAAGTCAGCCAGAACGAGATACCAAATCAGCGTAACCTCAGTGCATCTCTCTTCTGTAAATGTAGAAGCGGCATCTTTTTGACAGTTTGCATAAGTTGTACAAAAAGAATATGCATGTTATTTTTATTGAAGTTGTTGTTATTGTAGCGAAAAGGTTACCTTATTAGTTGTATCATGCAAGCGATCTATAGAGCTCGCCATTGACTGTGATGCCAGACTATCGCTGTCATTTACAAAGAAATAAGTATGTATCGACGGCTCGTGCAGCGTACGATCAAACCAGACGATGACTTTTTAAGAATGCATGGGACAATCTCGAAAACTACGCTGTCATGCCCCAAGTTCAATAATATTGGTATCTTGCATACAAACTAATAGTGAAATGGACTACATATATAAATATGAATTTTCGTTGATAAGGAAAGTCTTCTAGAGCCCATTACTCAAAGAAACGTCAGTTTTGGGGATCCATTGAATTTTTACGGCTACTCGCTCAAATTAAAAGGCGAACTTCGTGGTCTGCTTCAAGCAATTTACTGAGCCGATAAACTAAACATTTTCCATATCAGTAGAATAATGGCAAATTTGGCGCTTAAGCTTTTTCCCTGGCATTCTGATGACCAACTGGCAAATAAAAATAAAATATAAGTGCTTACATTTATATACAAAGGTATTACTTGTACTAGAAATTAAACTTAAGTTTCTTTCACCAAGTTAACTTTATAACTTACAAGTGCTACTTTATCGGATCTTAGTTCAATTTTACTTCCTCACAATTGAGAAAATGTCGGAACTACATCCTAGATCGAACTGAGGCCCGGCAAAGTAGTTAACAATTGTTAGTCATTCAACTATAAGGTTAAATAAATGTTTCAGAATTTTAGGAAAATTATTTCTTTACCTCTGTCATATATTATAATTACTTCATATACACAACGTATGAGAATATGGGTATTGTTTAGTTTAAACGACAAGTCGAAGTTTTCACAGTGCAAGACAAAATTGTAAAATCATAATGTAACGCAGTATGATCACTAAATATTTACGGATGGTGCAGATCATGAAAAAGCACTTTGTGAAAAACAATGAAGCTGATTGAACTCTTACTGCCGTTACGACACGCTTTGACAGATAACTCTTACACCGAATGTGGCTATCAACTATCAAAGTGCAGAAGGAGGTTCAACACCTTAATAAATCAATGCAAATAAGTTAATTGATTTTCTTTTTGAAACATTTTAAATTTACTGCTAATCATTTATTTTTACTTTGGTCCTGATATTTGTTGGATGGTTTTTCTGACTAAACTATGGCCAGGTACTTTCTAATTGTAGCCCCAAACTATCGCAAATTTTAGTGAATCCTAAATCTGTGTAATCAAACACAGCAGAATATGCTTCATTTTGTTTCTGGTATTTCTCATTAAACTGCATTTTACCAAACGAACTGCGTTAAGAGAGATGAGCCCATTTATTTTCATTCGAATGAATGTGAATGAGAGAATAAGAAATATCTTAAGGAGTCAAGCAGGAAATGAGCTAATGAACTGATTGAAAAATTTTATAAAAAGGGATTTCTATAAGCAAATGAAGTAAAACATATTTATCACGTTTTGTAGAAGAAGATTTCCAAAAAATTATGCAATAAAATATATTCTGGGTATCATAAATAGCATTCTCTACGTGACATAATTTTACTTCAAAGTATTTCATAACAACAAAAAAAAATATAAAAATATATTCCATACGGCTTCATATTAGATTTCATTTTTAGAACATATGTTATATTTCTCACGCTGCCAGTGACTAAGATCATCTCACTTGGATCCTAATTGGTCCCGTTATGCTGCTTTAGGAAACAGTAATGATATAGATCTACATGGCACCCACTGCAGCTCTACCTTGAACCATCCAGACGAGTGGATGAAACATTGCACCCTATTTACTTCACATTCCAATGTCATTAATATTTGAAATTAACCCATTGCGAAAACCATTATAAATGTCACACTGACAAAAAGCCTTCTTTAGCTTTCCTCGTACAAAAACCCACACACATTCTAAAATATTGTTACATAACTTCAATGCAAGGACAATCACATGTTTATACCATCAGCTCCTCTTTCTTTTTGTTTTTCCTGAAATTGTTCCTCTCTATAAGAGACAACATTAGTTAAATTTTAATAATGTCGCTTCTTTAATAGAAAAAACACTACAATATATGGAACAATAACAACAAAATGATACAGTGCAACATCATTTTGTTCCACTTAACTACTTGAACGAACTACAACAGCTTTTGTAGAAAACGAAAAAAGACAAACATCCGTATCCACACAAACACCAAGATGTTTCTATATGTATAAGTATATAAATGTAGTTATTGCATCAACGAAATAATGAATATAAAAATAAGCGAAAAATGTTGAAAAAAGTACAATAGCAACAGTAGCGGCAGCATCAAACTACAGAGCCAGTGACAATATTTAAGCCTCAAGTAGGGAAAAATATACTCAAAAAAGCGTCTGCACAGTTGTTGGCAACTGTCCGGGTACAGCGTTTTTATTATTCTTGATTTTGCTGTTGCACAAGGTATGTATGTATATATGCATGAAAAAATATGTACGTTTTTTCTCTCTTTTAAAACAAAACTTTTTTTTTACCTGATTTTATCTTTTTTGTAAGCTAAAGTTTTGTTTGTTTTAACAGTGCATAAAGTGGCACATTGAATATTGGGTGCGAGCTTAGTTTTCATTCCTTGTAAGTACTTCATTACTTAGCGAATTGGCAGTAAGCCGTATTAAATATTAATGGGGTTAGATACGTTCTGTTTCCTTGAAATTAGGTGGGAAATATTGTTCCTTTCCGTATTACGGCAATAAACAGGAGGAATTAGTATCAGTGTATGTGTTCCATAATATTATCATATAATATATATGTATATATATATATATATATGTGTATATATATATATATATATATATATATATATATATATATATATATATATATATATATATATATATATATATATATATATATATATATATATATATATATATATATATATATATATATATATATATATATATATATATATATATATATATATATATATATATATATATATATATATATATATATATATATATATATATATATATATATATATATATATATATATATATATATATATATATATATATATATATATATATATATATATATATATATATATATATATATATATATATATATATATATATATATATATATATATATATAAATATATATATATATATATATATATATATATATATATATATATATATATATATATATATATATATATATATATATATATATATATATATATACAACTCACATTAGAAACAGGACCCTTTATCCTTTTTTTAAGAAAATCCACAATCACTATATTTGTGGCATCCCGCGGCAGGGCATTGATTTAAGTATGCGTAGATGGAATTATTCACATCTATACATATTTCTCAGTTTCAAACCAAGTTTCTTAATTTGAATGAAAAAACATTTCGAAATTAAAGTTTGAAGTTTTGAAATTTTTCTCATTTTAAGTAAAAAATTTACTTATACCACTTATAGTTTTTCCATATTTTTTTTATTTTTCCGTGCTTATTAATAGCCAATATGCTCAGAAGTTTTTTTTTTCATTCTTCTAGCAGAAATCTAACATGCAACCTACATGTCAGCTAATCAACTAATTCAGGCACTGCAGGACTAGAGAGAAAGAGAAAATAACTTAAGATTGAGAGGCCGCCATTTATTAAACAGTGCAGTTGATATTTTGTTATTTGAATTTTTTGTGTGTAGTAATGTGACCTCCTAAATATGTAACTAGCTGTAGGTCCGTCCCATGAGTACTTGTGGTCCAAAATAGAAGAGAAACATATTCACGTTAATGAAAACGGCTCCAACGATTTTGATAAAACACGGGATTTTTTAATGTTTTTAAGTACGAATAGTTGATATACGATGGTCTTGGATCCCGAGTTAAATAAAAAAGGGACAAAAATCATTACAGAGGGTAAAATCGGTAATTCAATATTTCTTGTTTTTATAAAGCTAGAACAAATATTCAGAAAACACCTGAAAGTATGATAAAAGTAAATAGACATGTACCTGGTACATTATTTGAAAATTTTAACACCAACTGGACAAAACGGGTAAAACTGACTTTTTTGAATTGGTAGTTTTTTGAAAAGAATAATTTAAACTTTAGGTTAGTTAAAAAAACCTTGAAAGCCTACTGAAAATAATTTTGAATTTTAGGGGAATAAAAGGGGTAAAAACAGAAATTGGGTACTTTTTTGAATTCCAGAGAAGGATGGAAGCAGGAAAAAAAATTAAAGCAAGAATTTTACTCCTTAGAAAAAAAGTGCGTATACACTATGCAATTTTTATACTTGTCCGACATTTACGGGGCCAAAAAGGATAATAACGGAAAAAGTCTTTAATTCTGTATCTCCGGGCATATTAAAAGTAGCACAAAAATTCCAAAAATTTCCATTGCTCTCTAAAACCTAAACAATGCAGGAAAAATGTAGTGTCATATAGCCCTAAGAAAACGATCATGAAAACACCATGCTATTAAATAGCAACATTTTTCTATTCTCAAAAATAATAGTAAACTATGAAAAATGAAATAAATCTGGTCAGTGAAAGAGTATCTATTCTTGAATTAGTCACGTCCCAATTTAAAAGTATGCAGGATGAAATAACTTCTTTAAAAACAAAAATTATGCATCAAGAAAACAATGCTGTGTCGTGCGAATTGCGTATTAATGAAATACCATATCATGAAAATGAAAACCTAATGGATATTTTTTACTCGATTTGCAGAACTATTAATACTTCAGTTCCGTCAGTAAAGAATATATATCGTCTACAGAATTTAAACAATAAACATGAAAACTGTTCAAAAGATGCAGTCATTATTGTAAAAATGTGGTCCCCATATGACAAAAACTTTTTCCTTAAAATACTCAGAAATTTCAAAAAAACTAATAAAAATTTCTTTTTCTGCTTAAACCATCTTGGATTTAACTCTAACCGCAAATTTTACGTAAATGAGAATTTAACAAAAACTAATTTTCAATTATTACGTACTGCCACTCGTCTCAAAAAGAAAAAAATCATTCATACCGCTTTCTCAATGCGAGGCTTTATTTATATTAAAAAAACTGTCAATGATAACATCATGCTGATTAACGATATTGGGCATCTGCAGAAGTTATTTCCTGGTGCTGATGAATTCGACACCGCTCAAAATAGTACTGATGTTCGAAATACTTAAAACTCCACACGTTCAACACGATATGTTTAACACTTATCCATTTTGTAACTTAAGTATTAATATCATTTCTCTAAAAAAATTTAAATTATTCCTTGTTCTAAATATTATCTTGTTTGTATTTATCAACACCAATTTATATTTAAATCAATTATGCATGTTTAACTCCTTTCTAAGTCTGAAGATACCTTACCTCATTTATATAAAATCGCCTTTTTTTGCATGCGTTGCCAATTTCAAAATAATACATGTTCGATTCAAATAGCTATCGTTCCACTGACTGTGCGTATAATATGCTCAGAGTTCTTTCTAGACAAAAAACTGGTCTTAAAATCGTACATTTAAATGCACAAAGTTTGAATAAAAAAATGGACGAATTTCGATATCTATTTGCCTCAAGTGATATAGATGTAATATGCGTCTCTGAAACTTGGTTTCCTTTAGATATAAATGATGCCACGTTTAGTATCAATGGCTTTAAAATTTACCGTTCTGATAGGAGGATTATTGCTGATAATATTGAAACAAGAGCTAGAGGTGGTGGAGTCGCTGTATATGTTCGTAATGGTGTATCGTGTAAGGAGAAATTAAAAACTATTATTGGTAGTGAAATAGAATATCTGTTTCTTGAGATCTCTTCTTTGGATGGGAGGAAAATGCTGTTGGGTAGTGTGTATAGGGCAAGAAACAATATGGATGTAAGTCCTCTCATCGCTATACTAGAGGACTTATCCGTGCGATATGATGATGTCGTTGTAATCGGTGACTTTAATAATAACTTATTAACCGAAAACACGTTAACAGAACCCATGTGTACTTTAGATCTTCATCCCGTGAATACTCACACTCCAACACATTTTCACACTTCATCCAATAGTCTGATTGATCTAATATTTGTCAACCACAAATCCAGGGTACTCTTATATAATCAGCTTTCAGCATCCGCTTTCTCATTGCACGATATGCTATTTTTAACATATGACTTGTCTCTAAGCAAGAATGACACATTTATTTCATATCGTGACTTCTATAACATTGATTACGTTGTGCTAAATAACTACATCGACAGCACTCCTTGGGATCAGATTTACACTTATGGAAATGTTAATGATCAATTATTTTTTATTCAAGAAAAGGTTAAGCACATGTTTGATTTATCTGTCCCAATAAAGACAAAGAGACTAAGAGCTAAACAAAACCCTTGGTTTAGTCATGAGATTAAACTTTTAATAGAGAAACGTGACGCTGCTTACAGACGTTGGAAAAGGTTTAAAACCAGTGATCTTGGAGAAGATTTTAAATCTGCTCGAAAGGATGTCACGAAACACATTAAGCTAGCAAAATCATTGTTTTTTCAAAGAAAGTTCTCAATCGCTATTGAAAGTAAATCTAAATGGAAGGAAATACGTAAAATTGGCATAGGAAAGAAAGGCCCCTCATTATGTATAGAAGACGTTGACGTCAACATTTTGAACAACAAGTTTGTTAACTGTAGTGTGCCATTACCAACATCTACCATTTATGATGACCTTTGCCATGTTTCTATAAAAAATCCCTTTAGTTTTCATTGTGTAGATCAGAGTGAAGTCCTTGAATCTTTTTCAGCAATAAAGTCAAATGCAGTTGGTATGGACGATATGAATCCAATTTTCCTTAAGGCTATAATTCCCAAGTTGCTACCATACTTCACACATTTATTTAACTCTATTCTAACGACATCTTGTTTTCCAGTAGAGTGGAAGCTTTCAAAAATAGTACCCATTCCTAAAGCTAACAACGAATTTCGTCCAATATCCATTCTTTCTTTTTTATCCAAAGTGGTTGAAAATCTTATGGCAAAACAGATGAGCAATTTTCTGATCTCCCGGAACTACTTATCTGATAGACAATCAGGTTTTATGAAATCCAGAAGTTGTATTACGGCGCTAGTTGATGTAGTAGAAGACCTTAGATCTAAACTAGATATGGACATGGTAGCCTTTTTAATTCTTCTGGACCACAGTAAAGCATTTGATACTGTTGACCACAGAGTTCTTATAATAAAGCTTCAGAAGTTATTTCACTTTTCTAGCTCGGCTTGTAGTCTTTTATCTTCTTATCTTAGCAATAGATCACAAATAGTTCAATTTAAAGGGAATAGATCATATCCACTTAACGTCAGCAGAGGAGTACCTCAGGGCTCAATACTTGGGCCTCTTCTCTTCTGTCTGTATATAAATGATCTACCTGATTTTGTAATTAATAGCAAAGTGCATATGTATGCAGATGATGTTCAGCTTTACCATAGCACTAATGCCAGAGATATGCAACATTGCGTAAGGAAAATCAATAAAGATTTAAATGAAATAAATAACTGGGCTAATGCCAATGGACTATGTATCAATCCCCTGAAATCGAAATACATTCTGCTTTCTAAATCAAACAAAATGTTCGATAATGTAAATATAAGAATTCATGATAAAGACATAAGTCGTGTTAGTTCTGCATCTAACCTAGGCGTTACGTTTAACGATAAGTTGACTTGGTCAAATCACATCAATGTAGCCGCGGGTAGAGTAGTTGGTATGCTTCGTAACCTATGGGCTGTTAAAGATTCAACTCCGTTATCTATACGCATGCTATTAGCGAAAACATACCTTATTCCATCACTTCTATATGGTTGTGAGCTTTTCGCGAACTGTGGCCATAATGACTTCAATAAGCTAAATGTTGCATATAATAATATTGCAAGATATATATTCCAGAGGGGGCGCCGTGATCATATATCGCTATACTCCAATCAGATCTTTCATATGGAATTTAGGAATTTGTTAAAATTTAAATGCCTTACCTTTTTGCATAAAATCGTTACATCTGAACAACCCCCGTATTTATATTATAGGATTCAATTTGCCAGATCTAACCGTGGAAGAAAGATTATTCAGCAAAGATATCGAAGCCTTTTGTCACAACGTCAATTCTTAATATACAGCACAAGTCTTTGAAATGCTCTACCGAATCATATGCAAAACTTAGGCAACGCAAACACATTTAAAAGGGAGTTAATTAAAATGTTTATGTAATAAATGTATGCAAGTAGTCTTAGTTATTCACAAATGCAATGTTATTATAATGATAGATTATTATGTTTTCTTCGTTTGTTTTAACTAAAATAATTTTAATTTTTTTTTTTTTTTAACTAAAATTATTTTTCAACGCTTATAACAACTTAATCTAAATATAATTGTTAATTTGTTCTTTTTACTAGCACTCCCATTTATAAGATTATTACCTTGTTGTGCTAGATTTTCACTTAATAATAAATAATAATAATAAAAAAAAAAAAAAAAAAAGGTGAAAATAACCTGCTGAAAAATTTGTCTCGAAATGTCAATTTGAAAATTCCGAGTAAAGTTTGGTCTACCCGGTACTTGGCTAAAATACCTGGTAGCTTAGCGATTAAATCTCAAATTCGTAAAGATCTGAAGCAAATATTATCCAGAAGTCACAAGACATGCTATTGCAAGTCCACAAAATCAAAAAAAAAAAAAAAACTGTAAGTAATGTTTAAGTAGGTATTTAAATTTTGAATCCAGTGATCATACGATTTCATCCTTGCCACAATAAAAAATATTTTGGAAATCATTAATACGTACCAGTTTCTTCCGCACACGCACACATACACACTTATGCATGTAATATAATTTAATATTGCCTTTGGTGGAAATTCTATAATAAAATAAAAAAAATGCCAAACACTTTTTGCAAACGAACACAAGCACACAAGCCCGCGTCTAGAAATCTAAAAAAAAAAAAAAAAAAAACTTAGCAAACTGGTACAAAGGAGAAACAAAAACATCAACAATGAATATAACAAACTGCTGTTTGCATGATATTAAAACATGTTGTTCTCATATGTTGAGTTGTTTCATTTATGTGCAACATCAACGTTAATAATAATGGGAACAGTCAGCCAAAGTATATGCATTTATATATACCTATGTATGTAAATTTGTGCAGAAAATATTTAAACTTTTTTTTATTTCCTTCAGATGTAACAGTTTAAAAGGGGGAAAATTATAAATGAAAGAAAAAATGTATTTCCTGTTGTTATTTTGAAAACAACCATAAAACAGAAAAAAATGCAACACTTGCATTATGAATTGTTACCATGTTGCTTCTGCTTTCTTTCCGCTTTATGTTTATTTTTTTACCATTAAACAAGTAGATAGCTTTGTATGTACTTAGTTCTGTATGTATTGTGCAAGATAAAGATATATAGTAAGAGATCTTGTTTAATAAGTGAAAAACACGTTGTGTGTACATGCACACATTTCTGCTCAACAACAAATAGATTTTTAATCAAAAGCGTATCGAGAAGTCGACACGTGATACGAGGGGTATACATATAATTTTCCAAAAGAAGGTTTAAATCAAATCAATCACATCAATTCGCATGACGAAACAGAAAGGGGGATCTAGAAATTGCGTCTAATTGTAGGTATATAAAGTTTAACATTTGAGGCGTTTGACTGCAATAATAAATTCAACCCAAGTTAATAATAAGTTGTCCATGTTGAACATTTAATTGCTCCTTAAATATAATAAGCAAATAAATTTGTGGGTTCTAACTTACATTTTTTCCATTGTAATAATGGTAAATAATTCAAGACAGGAAATTTTGGCAAGGCCTTGCAGTTTTCAGTTTCATACGCATTAAGAGGATTTAATTACGGTCTCAGTTCCTCCGAAGATAGTTGCAAGCGAAAATCTTTTTTATCTTATATTTGTAAAATTATTTGTGCTATATCGAAAACAAAACGATAGTTCAGCTCCCTCACTCTAACATCAGAGAGGATGACGTGAAAATATTTATTAATAAATAAAACAAATTACGACAAAGCAAGAATCAAAAAACTGTAGGCTACCAACTTCTTCTATGTAGTTGAATTCGTCTTGCAGCAGTTGCGTAATTATCATTAGCGGAACTCACGGTTCTTTGCAAATTACCCTTGCAGACATTGCAACCGTAGCATATGTGCCATAGTCTGAAAGACTACAAGAACAAAATGTATGAAACCGAGATTTGCATCACTTAAGCAAATATGCATAACCAAAAACCATTGCAGATCCGTATTTGCAAATGTTGCTAAATGCTAAAGCAACTGTTTGTTTTTTACAATGCGACATGTAAACTCCTACGCTCAAAAAACTATACGACGGCAAGGCGAACGCAAATCTCATATTTTAGAAGAAAAAAAAAAAAAAAGAAATGCGGTCGGGGGACCCCCATTAGGAACGAAGTTCCTTACGTTTTTTCTTCATCTTCGAATGTAATACAAGGTGAAATCTGTATGTTTTATTTTGCGTTGTTTTTGAAATTTTATATACTTCTTCAAATTTTTGTTTTATTTTTTTACTTTTGACACATGCAGTATTTTTTTTGTCAATCTGCTACAAACCGAAGAAAAGCAACTGTTGGTCAATTTTTCAATATTGCTGTTTTTTGTTGTGACATACTTTACTTTAGCGACATCTAGCAACTGGTAGCGACAGTTTTCGCAACTAATTAATATTTATTGGTTTGTGTCTCCGCTGACGTCAAATAGTTTCGCTACATGCCGCCCGTCATACACGATTGTTTGTCGAAACCCTGCCGGAAACTCAGTTAACTAGTAATGAATTATAAGCTAACTTTTTTACAACTGGTGGTGGTTGACACTTAGATTATTTTTAATGGAGATGACTGACTATCTTAACATTACGATGTCCTAGGAGGTAGTCAATTGTCCGACGCTGCATTACTTTTCAACTAACGTTAAAGTTAGCTACTTAAAAGTCAGCACATACAGAAAACAATGTACAAATCAAGGCTGATGATTTTACACATTTCGGTGGTAATATTTTATTTTATTAAATTAAATTACATCCTACTTTTTTTTTTGTTAGCCTCTGGTGGGAATCGAACCACTAAGACTCAAGACTGGTGAGCAGCCAACTTAACCCCCCATTCAGCCATCGCAACATTTAAAACGAATGCGACAATAGGCAATTTAATTCAAGAGTTATTTACCGTGTATGTGTGTATGTTAGTATTTGAATTTTGGGTTAACTCTGCACTACGTTTCAGCTAGCTTATAGCCAGTACACAAAAAGTGAATTACAAATCGATTGTATTGTAGCTAATTTGAAGCTAGTCCATAAAAGTTAACGTAAAGTTAATTATTTTAGTAGTCGATTACTCAATGTCCGACTGGGATGAACTATAAGTCGATTTTATTTGTAGTCGACTACCAATTTGCTTGCAGGGAAGATACACCAATCCATATAAACAGCTCACACGCTTTCGCGACGTGATTTCTACTAATTTGCCCTACCAGCAAGCCGCATTAAGGAACTTCGTTCCAAAAAATTCTAAAAAAAAATTGATCCATAGAGTTTGAAATTTTTTATGATTTTTGTACTTAGATAGGCATAACACATCAAACAAATGTAGTTGTCATCCATGTTTTTTTTTTGCTGTGGGTTAAATAATAAGTAATAATTTTAAAAGTAACTCTTAAAGACATTTTTATAATTAATAATCTACAATTGCAGAAAAAATTAAAATCTTTTATTTGTATGCGATTTCCTTTGTTACTATATAAATTTCCAAGACGTTCGTTTGCAGAATGGCTTGTGGCAGTCCAAATAATTTTTAACTGCGTCACTGAACTACGCGTGATTACACTTTGCTTTATTTTTTTGCTTTTTTAAACTACAAAATATTTTAGTTGCATCAAACAATTATGTATTTTTAATATAGTTTTTATCAAAACGACAACGCTTTTTAGGACAAGCACTTTTTTTAATCTTGCAAAATATTTCATTCAGCCGACTAATGATGGTGCACATAGCCAACCGCCCACGAATGTTTCTATATCTTTCTACAAAAAACAAAAAAATAGAACACGCTCTATTTAAAAGTACATCTTACGACTTTTACTCATGTTTATTTTTACACAAGTAATGTTTTAAAGGTAATACACTGTGTGTAGCTGCTTACATGTATGAAATTTGACAGATACAATGTGCAAAAACACGTCGTCTGTGGGTTACTTAGGTAAATGTTTGGATGTTTTTCTACAAGTTTTTCCGTCTACTGGCAAGTTGGGTTAAAATATTGAAATGTCGACTGGTACAGAAAGAAAAAACCAACTATTTTTTTCTGTCTGTTAAGTATAGAAATTAATTTCACTCAGAAATAAATTAAAAAAATTACATGCATTAAATAAATATTCGCTTATGTCATGTAATGGTTACTTTGTTCAGCGCATGCATTTAAACATCATAAACAAATAAATGATGTTATAGTGTGAACATAATTAATTGAATTAACAAACATAGTTAATGCAACAATCAGTGTACGCATATTTTAGAGGCATTCATATAAAAACATTCCAATGGATCATATTACTATTTTCTATATATTACTATTCTTTGCAAAAAGCAAAAAATACTGTTATTAATCGTTTAAATGTTTAGCTGTGTGATTGTCTGTCCATCTATCTATTTGTCTATCATATTGCGACCACTTGTCGTTCCCAGAGTCTTTTCAATTTGTTATAGTTAAATTAAACGCAAATTTGTTTCATAATGACACTTAATGTTGTTTCAACCGACAAGCCAATGCATAATTATATTATTTAACTGTTTATAGGTTTATTATTATAATTTTTTTATTCTTTATAAATTTTGTGGTTGACTGAATGAATTGAATGGTTATAAAATAAAACAACCTGAATTTCATCCGACTACTGCAGTTTGAATGAAATAATTTCAAGTGGTTGCAAAAAAAAAAGTATATATTTATATATAGTACGCTACTACATTAAAACGATTCGCTTAAAAATTAATGTTGAGTTTAATGATTCCTAATGGCGAGACGAACTACGGAAGCTTTAAGAAACGAGAAAAGTTTGTAAACATTTATATTTTTAAAATTGCTTTAGCCTCAATAAATCAATAGTATTATGTTTAAACCCTTCTTAACAATATCATATTACAAATTCACTAAAAAGTCAGCATAAGTTTCTTGGAGTTTTTAAGCAGACAACTGCCTGCCAATCCGTGAGTTGTATGTTCCACTCACGCTCAATAAAATAGATGTCGGCCTTGTTAACGTTTTGTATATTTGGTCCTTTCTAGCAATGGCTATTTCTTCCTATCAATCCTATACACATTAGGTTAGGTTAGGTTGAATGGAGGGGTTCGTCTGCCCATGTATTACGACATACACCTAAGCCAATCTGAACCTGTTTGACTTGTAGGTCTATAGGAACTCCGTGTCATTCACAAAGTTCCTTAATTTCCTCCAGCATACGCCCCTTAATTGGGTTAAGTCTGGTAAGGTGTCTCTCCCAAAATGTCGGGATCGTATTTGTGAGAAGGCGGGGCACTAGCATAAATAGTGCTATACACATTAATGAAAGAAAAATGAAGTATCATACGGGCTTAAGCCACTTGAGCAAAAAGTTAGATATCGCGTTGGAGAGATATTGTGCGAAATGGAAAGTAAAGAAACTTCCCTTTCGACGGCAGAAAAAGAAAAGCGTGAGTCAAAACGATGCCAAAACTTTTTACCAACGAATAAAACAATAGACTGATAGCTAATAGGCATTTTCCCCTGTACTTACCGACAAGAAAATGCAGATAAAGATAGTGATAGTGATAGAGTTCTGGAAATCTGGAAGGATTTCCATATCTAACTCATTGCCCCTTTTCAATCAATGCTGATAGATTAAAATGCTCTCCACCAATGAAAACCTCAAAATGACAATAGATTAGTTAATAGATAATAAAGCAGCATCGTTTAAGATCGACTACAAGGAGCTGGTGAGGCTTAAGCCCGTATGATACTTCATTTTTCTTTCATTAATGTGTATAGCACTATTTATGCTAGTGCCCCGCCTTCTCACAAATACGATCCCGACATTTTGGGAGAGACACCTTACCAGACTTAACCCAATTAAGGGGCGTATGCTAAGGACTAAGGAACTTCATGAATAACACGGAGTTCCTATAGACCTACAAGTCAAACTGGTTCACGGTTAAACCCACGGAGCGCACAATAAGCCTATATTGGCTTAGGTGTATGTCGTAAGATACGGGCATACGAACCCCTCCATTCAACCTAACCTAACCTAATGTGTATAGGATTGATAGGAAGAAATAGCCATTCCTATTGAAAGAACCAAATATACAAAACGTTAACATGGCCGACAACTATTTTTTTGAGCATTGTATTCTTTTTATATTCAAGAAAGCGCCAGGTGATAAAAATGTTCAAATAAAGAAGCGTTAAATCCAAAAAAAAAAAAAAACCGCTGACGCAGCAACATTCAAGTTTGAACTGTCAATTTTAAGTTAAAAAAAATTTTTACATTTTTTTTTACAAAACCTGATTTTTTATCGATAACTTCAACAAAAATGTTGACAGTTTTGCATTTATCTTAATATAGCTGAACTCTTTGCACATACTAAACTCTACTATTACATTATATTTGCACTGTTCTCCAACACTTTAACAATGCAACAAGAAAAATGCAGTACCATACGGGCTTTATGAGTTGGTATAACGCTCAATCGCGTTACTGGTGAGCCGAAGCAATGTTTGTTTTACCGATAAATCGCACACGTCACACGCTTAGTGAATGGCGCCCATCTGTAGCAGTCAATAAGTCGCCATTTGAATATCACGATGTTGAAAACTGCCTTGTTTGAGCCAGGGTGGGCGAAATCAACTTCAAGTTTTTTTTTAGACTGGGACCAGTATTCAGGAAATTACCCCTATATATGTATGCATTGCATTGTACTGGAACTAGGAAAGAGGAATTGGTGGGTGAAAAAATGAAAATGGGGAGTGTTTGTGGACGTTTTTAATTAAGCAAAAAGCTATAACATAGAAACAGAACATTTATATGTAAAAGCAGAACGTCGTGTTTTTTGTTTGGATAGAATTAATGTGATAGATTTTCTTTACGCTCTTGAATTGTAAAATCTACCTGTTATCTATACCATAATCTAAAACTGGGCATAATATCAAACTTTTCATATATCCGTAGTGATACGCCTTGAAAATGAGGGATTCCACCTCCCTTGAGTTTATACCTTAAATTTTAGACTTAAATTCAGTAATACCTTACATAATATCTAGAATCTGCATGAAGAGTGAGTGTCCTAAGCATCAGAAAAAAAGTCAAAATATTATATTATCATAAAACAAATCAAGTTACAGTTTGATTATGTGAGTCGCTAAAATGTACTTATGCGTATCGTATACATTTAATTTATTTATTTAATCAATGAGTTTATTATTAAGCACAAATGAATTGCAAAAAAAAAACATTTTTCATACAACAATTAATATTTATTTTTACTGATGTTGGGATAATAAGCATAAAGTATTAAAAACATTTAATTTGAATATTTTAAAGCTTTTAGCGATTCCCGTCTAAAAAAGGCATAAAAAGAAAATTTTGATCAGCAGGTTTAAAGTGTACAAGCAACAACATTATAAGGCAATTCAAAGTGAGAATTGGTGAAAAGAATAAAGTAATTGTAATTCTTCCCGTTTTTTGTTAATTACGACTGGGATACTTGATTTGGGTGCTGCAAATGCGCCTGAACGCAGCATAAGCAAACCGCAAGGAATGTCAAGCCATATGTGTAGCTGTCCGCTAATTTATTCTCTCAATAATTTCTTAGAACACAACTACCCATTGCGTCCTCTTTTTAAGGGACTCTCATACAAAAATGTGCCTGACACTTTTTTTCGTATTCCTAATATGTCATGATATATTTCTGTCCTTCGACGATAGTTTTGAAGTAAAGCTGTTGAAGTTATGGTTGTTTCAAATATGAGGGGGTTGAGGTAACCCTCAGCCTCTACATATTTAGCAGGCTTTTTCTCATAATTTTTAATGTATTGTAAATAGGATTTAAGAAATGTTTAATAAATGTACGTATGGGTCTTAATTATTGTTAATAATTTCTAACTAATCCATCATGATATATTTCTATCCTTCGACAATAGTTTTGAAGTAAAGCTGTTGAAGTTCTGGTTCTTTCAAATATGAAGGGGTTGAGGTACCCCTTAGCCTCTACATATTTAGCAGGCTTTTTCTCATAATTTTTCCATCAAAATCCAACACATAAGTGGGTGAGACTAGGAAAAAGCATGCTTTTTTTTAGGGCCGCCCTAATGTATTGCAAATAGGATTTAAGAAATGTTTAATAAATGTACATATGGGTTTTAATTATTGTTAATAAATATCGCCGTAATCCCTTTCAGTATTATTATGAATGATGGAGAGTTTTAAGAATTAATTATTAATCAACACGATTGCTATCACTTAAAAGATGAGAGCATTAAAACATATAACATGTATTTATGTATATATTTATAGCAATTTAACAAACGAAATCGATACTTCCGGCAACCGTTTTAATTTCAGACATTGGTAAAATATTTGTTTTTAATAAATTGTAATAGAGTTAGACTAGCAGTGGTTGTCGTGAAAGTGTTGCAAGGAAGTACGAATAATTAAGATACTGCCCTTCTCAGCAGCCTTGACTAAGGTACTTTTATACCTCAATGTCTATGTCTATAGCAAAACTCGATGGTGGGAGAAATTGTGTAAATCTAGTTTTGTAAGGAATCCGCTTAAGGAGGGAAGATAGAAGTTTGATTTGTTCCTACAAATATCCAGAAAGAAAATTAATGCGGCTCGGTCAAACATTTTGTATCTCTAGAGGCAGACTAAAACTGAAAGGATAATGGGCAAAAAAAGTTCTGGAAAAATGTTAGGATGGAAAAATTAATGAGAGTCGGTCATCACTTTTGGATCCTGCAGAAGCCCCCTAGTTACAATCTAGTTACAATCAAACATAGAACTCGTTTAATACAGCATTCCAACATGGAACTTAGACAGTTGCCGACTAATGAAACACTGGCACCCGGAAGACTTAAGTGATATGCGCCATCAGAATTAGTTACCCGTTACTAGAACGGCCAAGTTGCTGTTTAAAACAAATTTGATTTTTATATTTTTATATGTACATATATCAAGTTTTTATTAACATACGTATTAATAATCTTAAGTATTGATTTACTGTCACTTTGCTGACAAGTGTAATAAAATAGGGTTATAAAAAAAATTATAAGGCTACGTTTAGGTCACACTAAACGTATTTTTCCCCCAATATAGACCCCGAATTTTACGCTGTCATTCCAATGCAAAACACCCTCTATACCCACATACACCATTTTCTCTGCAATTGTAATAAAACGCAAACTATGAAATATTTCAGCATACACGCCCATTGGGGTGCCTTTCTAATGCTACACCTTCTAATTTATCGTTGATAATTGAATTTCTTAAAAATACTCACTTGTATAATGTAATATAATGTAACTATATAATCTATACATATAGATGAAAAAACACAAAATTTTAAAATACGTAACAAAATGCTAAAATAGCTAAACACAATTTTGTGCTGAAGGCCGAAGTTGCCATTGCCTAAAAATGTTAGCTTTTAATTTTAATTATAAGACTAATAGAAAAATAAATGTATTTTTATACACTATTACACTCAGGGCTGGGCAGTATTTCAAATACATGTATTTGAAATACGTATTTAAAATACAAATACGTATTTTGTATTTGTATTTTAAATACGTCTCACGAATGTAGTTGTATTTTAAATACTAAGCAAATACTAAGCGCTTGAGTATTTTGTATTTCAAATACTTGTGCTCTCAAAATACATTTTTCAAAATACATTTTTAATTTATGTTAGAAAATATGCGCAAAAAATTATTGCATTCATTCATCAACTAAAAGCGCAAAACTTTGTTACTGTTTTATTTTCAAAAAAAAAAAAAAAAGGCAATACTACAATTAAATTACCAAACGCAAAGTACATGTGTAAAGTAAACGCAACTGAAGGCATACACATTAAGAAAGTCGCCAAGCTTTCAGAAAGTTAAATAATGAACAAATAAAATATAAGGAAAAAACAACTTTTGACATTTTGATCTAAAACAAGAAGAGAAAAAAATGTCAATCAGATTTTGACTTTATATAGTATTTGATCAAACGTTTTTTCATTGTCACTTCATTCTTAATTCCGTTATTTCTCTTTCAATAAAATATCGTTTTTTAATAATAGCGCAGTTCATTATTTGGTGCAAATGTCTTGCGTAAGTGCGAATGCAAGAAATCGTTGCTTTTTCTTTGCAACCCAACAACAAAATATACAAGGTTGCACTCGCAATATTTTTGCATTTACGCACCGCTAATTACGTGTTGCTTTTTTCCCATGAGTATTGCGTTTGCAACACTGACACTCGAACAGCTGACATTTTAAAACAAAGCAAACAAAAAATTGTAGAGATGAAGCCAACAGCAATTACCAAAAAAATAAAACTTGAAAAATTAAAAATTGTGTATTAATTTATCAGCTGTTATTGGGAGTACAATAAAATTTGAAAAGTTGTTAAAAAGGGTGCTCAATATTAATTGCAATATAATCGCAAATGCAAATAGTCGCAACCAAAAATGCACCAAACGCTGAGTACCGCCAATAAATCATTAGGTTTTTTCGACAGCTGGTTTTATTAATTAACCATCAAGAGGTTGTTTGTCTGATACCACATTTGAAAAGCTGGTGTTTATGAATGGAAATAAAAACTTTTTTGCGTAAAAGTATTTTGTATTTTAAATACATATTTTTGTTACACTGTATTTTTGAATTTCAAATACTTGCTTTTAGAATGCAGTATGTTGTATCTTGTATTTTAAATACGTGGAGAAAAAGTATTTGTATTTTGTATTTTAAATACACAACTTTCATGTATTTTGCACCAAAGCATGTATTTTGCCCTGCACTGATTACACTACATACTTATCGCTATGTGAAATGTCAAAAAAAGGCGTTCGGAAGGCAAGTTAGGGAATCAAAATGACATGGTTGCTTATTTCATAAGATTGTATTTAATTAACTTAGTAATTAACGTAACATGAGTTATAATAGTGGGAGAGAAAAATAAGTAATATTCATTGTTGAGAATTCTTCGATGTTTTAGCTCAACAACTGTCTTCCTAAAATTGTTTTGAGAATCCGCAAATTCCTCTGTAAATCGGCATTAAAAAATTTAAGTGCTGATTAAACGAATTCCGCTATCGAGTATAATAAACAACAATTTATGTTTCCATAACTCTTTAAAGGAGTATTTGACAGTTAAATTTTGAGCTTTTTGATAATTATGATTTGTCAAAAAATGAATAAAACTAAATTTAAAAAAAAAACACTTCAACTTTTACACAATTGCTCATAATTGTTACGCTCCCTGGTCACTATTATTTAAATGTTTATAACAGACATACTAACTAACACTTCATAAATACTTTTTTTACGACATTTACAGGACATTATGATTCACGGGATTCATAACTTCATGGCTGTTGTATACAAACTTTTTGTGAACAAACATTTAAAGAGCAAAAAAAAAACTTTAAACACAATTGTGGTTATTTAATTATGTGTTGGTAGTTACAACTTATTTTTATGGACATTTTTTTTTTATCCTGTAGTTGATTTAGTTAACATTTTTATCATATCGTGAGTATTAGCCGTTATTAAAAACTTAACACTTAAGCACACATAAACATACACATGAGCTTAAATTAACATAGATATTAATTATGTTTACATATGAGTACACTGCAAGAATATTTAAGCTTTTTACTTCATGAGTTGTTTAAGCATTTACGTTTTATTTTTCCTTTTTAAAGATTTTTTTTTAATAAGAGGGAAATTATAATTTTACTACCTGCATTTGATGGAGTTGTAACTCACACAGCAATATATCAAATTAGTGATTTGTTTATTAGCAGTAGAAATAGATTTTCAATTGTTTCTATTGTAAAGTTGACTTCTTATCCTGATTTATTTTTCAATGTAAAACAAAACGCATTTTAAAAATAATGCTGCCAAAAACTTTTTATGTGTATTTTGACCCATCCCTGTTATATTGAGTATGTAAATGCTGTCCGCAATTTGTTTGCTTTACAAGAACGTTGCCAACACTTGCATCAACATAAATTTATATCTCATACGTCGAAATAAGAGCAAATTTTCTGGCCTGTTTTTTAACGAACAATATTTAACAATTTATTTGAGTTTATTACAGTTAAAAAAGTAAATTCATATTAATATGAAAATATGCTCAAGTTCATTATTTGTTGGAGCAACAAGTGCTTTTGTTGTAAAGTTGCTCTGCCCTGTCATTTGATTTACATACAGGAATGTGTGCATAAAGTATTGCCAGGCTTTTGTATTTTTAGATGGAAAATTGTCAAGGAACTTGGAACCTGCACTGCGACTACAATTGATTGATAGTTGCAGAATATTGCAAGTAAAATCGAGAGTTTGTTTTTAAACTTGAGAATATTACAAACTAAATTGAAAATGTTGAAAAGGAAAAGGGCCTAGCCAGCAATTTCCAATGAATTTTGAATAAAACGCAAATGCAATTAAAGCACTTGATTAATATGCAAATGTGTTTGTATTAAAATTCCTATAAAAATAAAACGCATTAGGAAATAGTTGAGCTAAAAATAATAATATATAATAAAATTACTGGAAACTATTTACGTATGAACATTCGTATTCCAAAGAAGTGCTAGGTGACCACGCAAAGTTGAAATAGAAAATGGCGAAAGCTTCGTTAAATAAAATGTGTCTTAAATATAGTCAAACTTATAAGTCGGTTCTTTTTAACTATAGTCAAAATTAAAGTTGGCTCTAAGTCTTAAATGGGTGCCACATAATTTATCGAAAATACCAAATTATTTATAATGAAACCATATACTATTATATAATGCCTCTCAAAAATTGTGTATAAATGTAAACACACATATACAAATGTAAGATTGTATTAGTAAGTAAACAAAAAACATCAAAGCGAATTGAATAAAAGTAAAATTTCAATCAAAACTCTGTTTCATAATAGTTATTAAATAATCTTTAATTTAATTATATAATATAAAAAATGTACATTAAAAAGCTTTTACGTTCAAAAGTCGTATTTGTTTGAGCAAAGCCATTGCTAAATAAGTTATAGTCAACTTCTGCTGGTTTTAAGTTTAGAGCATAAAGTCTGATTTGTTTAGTCTATAGTAGACAAAAAAGTTTACTTATATTTAGCAGTGACTTAAAATTACTTAAAGTATAATTTTTCGATGTCGGTAGTTATGGCCCAATATGTATAAATTATATTGACAGAAATTATATTACATGTCAACTTGTACTAAAAAATGATGCCGACTTTTATAAAACAAATTGTGGAGATTTTGGGAGTTGTGCCAGTAGAGAAGTACAATCCGACATTACAAAAAAATTACAAGATTTCGCTTTTAATTGGGAAAACTCTAATAAAATCGAGATAATTTAATTGTATATTGAAAGCATTTGAAAACATGCCTGAAATTAGCTAACAGCGCCCGTTAATGCTTTCTCGCTTGTTTCGTGTTACACGCGTTGTACGCTTCATACGTCAAAATCAAACAAAATATAAATTGAATAAGAAATCTGAACACACGTTAAACTACGTGGACGAAAGAAAGTCATCCAATATGGTTTGGCTGTCAGAATCGGTTGTGCCGCTGCTCCGTGCTGTTGGAACCATGTGTCCTCCAGACCTAATTCGTTCAATTTTGGCAGAAAAAACTCGATTAACATGACCCTATAGGGAGTTTGCGTTTGACCAGTGGCGTTCGTGAAAAAAATGGCCCAACGACACTTGCAAAAATAAAGACAACTTCCATTAGGATGATTTCTTTTGGCCCACCTTGTAAATGGGTAATCAATTCGTCTAGGGCACCTATAACTAATGGAGGGATACACAAGATACAACACCATTTAACCCGCCTGCTCTAGATCTGGAAGATACTTCACCAATAGCATTATATTGGCCAAAATCGTTATGTTTTTTATTTGCTTTCATATTTTCTCTGTTCCTTGTATTGTGCTATGTAATATATATGTATGTATATAATTACTTAGCAAAAAATTTATTACTTAGAATAAAGATATCTCGAATTTATTTTGATTATTCTTAACTAAGAAATAATATTTTTTCCTTTCGTTTGGAATTTTTCTCATTTAAAACTAATATTTCGGATTTTCCCAAGCTCAAAAATAACTTCTTGGTTCCATTTAGAATTTTCTCGGTTTCTATTTGAAACTGGGTTTATTTGGAAAACTCTCATTTTGAAGTTGAAATTCTCAATTCCTAAAAAGTGACCATTTGGCAGTTTGAGCGACTGAGACTCAAAATTAAATCATATGAAATGGCGGCAACAACGACAGCAAGCGAGTTGGAGTTGGAGCAAAGGAAAATAAAAGGAGTTCGTTTAATTTATAGAAATAATGAAGTGTCTGCTTGAAAATTGTTAAGTTGTTGTTTCTTTTTAAAGCGAAATTATTCAAAAGGTTAAAGTTTGCCTTGATACAAAAAAAAAAACTCTAACTACATTCAACTCTGACGGAAATGTGTTTTTACATTTTATGTTTGTTTTCCAAACATTCCAGTAGTTTTGAAAAAAATGTGAATTTGATAATTTACGTAAACTATTAAAATAACATAAAATTTTTCGTTGTACTTGAAACTTGATTCAAATGTGAGGAAAATGCAGCATGTCAACCCATTGGGGCAGATACTACCCTGCTCTATCTTCAATTCAATTTCCAGTGTCAAAAAAGATGACTAAAAATAGTTTAATTGGCTGGCATGCCACAGTGCCCACGGTCGTAATCTTGATGAAAATTATGTTGAAATTATTATTCATTAATGCAGTGGCATGACATCCTTGAGTAAAAAATCTCTTCTCCCAGCCGAAGGTCGGTTGTACAGAAAATGAAACCGGTGGCCTACAAATTGTTAAGTAGAGCTATAAAGTAAGTAGAGCTATAAGAGCTATAAAAATTCTAACATAGTAAACTTCGTAAAAGTAAATGTTTAATTTTTCCGTTATTATATTTAATCAAACTTTCAGAAAGACAGTTTCCTTACATGTTTTCCTATTTTTCTAGTTCTGGTAATAATATATGTATATATATATATATATATATATATATATATATATATATATATATATATATATATATATATATATATATATATATATATATATATATATATATATATGTATATGTATATATTTAATTTATTTATTTATTTATTTCATCTACAGAAGTGTTTCTTAAAGATTACTTAAATAATTTGTACTTAATTGAAATACTTGAATAACATTAGTCTAAAATTTTTCCGATCTAAATTAAAATTTAACGGTGGATTGAAGCTATTACATATGTGTAAGCATCTTGCAATTGGCTCGTTTTCCGCATAGTTTGTTCTATGAACGACCTCTGTAAAGCATCTATTTCTTCTCAAATGCCTAATAGGATTATTTAAAGCAAAAGAGTTTATAAGCTCCGTACAATCGATTTCATAAGATAAAACATTATAAGCGAGCATAACCGAAAAATATGTTCTGCGATCTTCAAGAGATTGTAATCCTAACAGTTTTCTTCGCACGTCATATGATGGAAGAGTTCATTATTCCAGTTGAGTTTTAGGGCGAATTTGGTAAACATTTTCTGCACTCGTTCAATACGTTTGGATTGGCCAGTATAATATGGGTTCCAAATTAATGTACAATATTCCAGATTGCTACGTACTAGTGCAACGTATAATGATTTAAGAGTGTACGCATTTTTGAAATCTTTAGAGTTTCTTCTTATAAACCCAAGCATAGAATATGCTTTAGATATAATGTAATCAATATGGTTATGAAAATGTAATTTATTATCGAATATAACACCTAAATCTTTTACCTGTGATTCACGTTTGAGTGGGGTACCATCAATACTATATGTATAAGCCACTGAGGATAAATTGTGTGTATATGAGACCATACAACATTTTGAAACATTAATTATTATATTATTTGCGGAACACCAATCGGAGAGCCCATCCAAATCTGACTGTAGTTTCACACAGTCATCTGTCACTGCTATTTTGGAAAATAATTTTAAATCGTCGGCAAATAGTAAGCACTTGGCAAACTTAAAATGTTGTGGTAGATCGTTAATAAAAATAATAAATAGTAATGGGCCAACATGTGTTCCCTGTGGTATACCAGAGTACGCATCAATTAATAATGAAGAAGAAAATTTGCCGATGTTAACTTTCAATTTTCTATTTAGCAGAAAACTTTTAAAAAACTTCAATAGATTATTCGACAGTCCAAGTGAAGCGAGTTTATTTAATAAAAGCTTATGGCTGACAGTATCGAATGCTTTTGCGAAGTCTGTGTAAATGACATCACATTGGGATCTGAGCTCCATGGCGTTGATAATATTTTTGGTTACCAGCAATAAATTAGTAGCAGTGGACTTGCCAGGCATGAAACCATTTTGATATGGAGTAATAAAGCGCTTAACATGTACAAAAAGTTTATTTTTAATAATCGCATCAAATATTTTAGCAAAAGTACATTGTTTTACTATAGGCCTATAGTTCGTGATCTGACTGCGGTCTCCTGATTTAAAAATTGTTGCTACGGAACACGATTTCCACATATCTAAAAATTTACCTTTAACAAGACATGATTTAAAAAGTTTTGTAATTGCAATGGCAATATTTTGGGAACATTTCTTAAATAATACAGAGGGATAGTCCGCCTCTGAACAGTAAGTGTCTGTATTCAATTCGTTTATGGCTGCAATAACGTCATCAAGGGTTATATCAAAATTAATTTCTTGGCTCAGATCAATCGAATTAGGTTTATAGTCACTGTTATCATTTAAAGGATTAATAAAAGTGCTTTGAAAGAATTTAGAGAAAAGATGACAGGACTCTAATTTATTATTAGATAACATAGAATTATAATACATTCGCTTAGGTATGTTATTGTTGTTGTCTTTTTTACTATTTAAATAATGCCAAAATGCAGCGGAATTTGTTTTTTATTTTTTCCTCGATATTTAAGATATATTGTTTATAGAGAAAATTTCTGAAAAAGTTATATTCATTACGAGCTAAAACAAACTTTCTTCGATCTTCATCACGATTGGAAGTAGTAAATTTTTTGTAAGCTTTGTTTTTTAGATTTCTCATGTGACAGAGTCTTGAATTATACCAAGGGGGCTTATTATTAATCCTACGTTTAAATTTTGGAACATAAGTATTAATGGCAGCATCAAAGTTGTCACAGATAAATGCATAGATGTTATTTGGATCATCTAGGCAGGATAACATGGACCAATCGACGTTTTTAAAGTATTCATTAATGCTTATAAAATCAGCCTTATTAAAATTATATATATATATATATATATATATATATATATATATATATATATATATATATATATTGCAAAACAAAGTGACTATAGGAATTATCAGTGTTAGAATAATAGTAATTTTGGAATAGAAAAGTATAATGTATTTCGTTTCCTCCCAAGAGAATCTGTATAAAGCATTTTTAAAACAAAGCCTCAATAAGCCTAATCTCCACCAGTTAAATTTTAACACAGTTTTAATAAATTTTTCATAAAATCGGTACGATACGAATTATAACAGCTGCTTGCCCGATTCTTCAGTTTATGTATATATCCATAGTTTTAGTGTGTGATTAAATTTTAGCAGAACTTTTCCAACCCATAGAATATATTGAAAATTAAAAATTTACACACAAATCCTTAATCCAATGTGCAGGTATGTGTATTTGTCCATAAACACGTAAAAGAAAATAAAAACCAACGTTTTCAACAAAATCATTTAAGAAAACATTTCTCAAGTTAACTTTTAAAACTCCTTTTCGTTATAAAAGTAAAATTCTAATATAATAAAAAATAAGACAATAAACGTTTAAGAAATTATCTCAAGCTATTTACTCAACAACACTCCTCTTTCGAAAAAACTCTCTTGTATATTCCAAGGATTGTGTCTGCAGACAACAAAAAATCATCATCATAATTTTTAATGGATATTGTTATGCAATTTAAAAGTTTTTTCAGATATATAAAACTTGTATACGCAAACATAAAACTATTAAGAGCTACAAGAATTCTTTTCTTCTCACATCATCATCATCATCATCATCATAGAAACCAAACACTGATACTCATAAAAGAAATGATTGTGTTTGTGTCTTCAACTTTTTCAATATTTTCTTTCACAATTTATTTTTTTTTGCAGCACCAGAGATATAGTGTCATCGATAAATTCTCATCACGTTCTTTAAATATTTTTCTATCACCTCTGTTGTTTACAAGAAATGTGTTTGTATGTTTGCAAGAAATAATGTAACGAACACAAACCTACAAATTTTACACAAACCCAGCAAACACGAAAATTTATAGCAGATTAAAGTAATTAAAAGTCTGATTGTGTTTTGAAAAATGAAATAAGTGACTTCCTTCAATTTTAAATATCGGTTCGATTTACAAACGCAAATTAATGCAAATTACACCGTGCGTCGCAAAAAAAATAAAAATATTCTAACAACTCAGAACAAAACTCATCTTAAACGTGAATGTGTGCCACTATTTATACTGCAACTTGGTTGCCAGAGATTTCTAAGTCAAGAACCATCTATGCCTGATTCCAGTATTGCAATATGTTTTGTATTCGTCTAGATCTTTATACTTCCGTTAACTTGCGATATGGCAGTGTCATTGACTGCAGCCGTATGGCGATATCCCTAGCTATTTAGATTAGACCTCTGTACTGAATATGAGGCATACTTTCAGCACTTCATATTTGATGACTTGATCTTGAATTCTTGAATGAATTCTATCGCGTTTTTTATTTTTTACTTTGAGGATCAAAATCATTTAAACGAAAGCGTTTTCAGATATTTTGAGCCCTGGAGGAACATGACTTTCCATTGAACCTTCAAGTAATTTTCTTGTCCTGTCTTGCACACAATGCAGGTGGCAGCGGTGAAGGGGGTACTCTGTCAAATAAGGATTGTTCAATATGTATTCTTGACGAGGAACCACGCATTGAACAATAAAAATCCTGTTTTTTTGATCAATCACGTCAAACATTGCGTCGAGATGTCCCTACAGGGGACCAGCCGAGCATTTCGCTATGCGACCAGTTTGAACATATCTTTGGAAAGGCATGACTGCTAACTTCAAAGCTGAGACGTAATAGAACCATAATTATTTTCAACAGTCGTAACAATATCTTTAAACCCTTTTAAATAAATTAAATTACTGAAATTTTTTTTAAGTCAAAGCTTATGTTCTCTGTAACGGTAAAGTTAAGAACATAAATAAACATATTTATTTATTTGCTATATGCTCTAATCTACATGTATTATTATAGATCTTAAAATATACCTTATTAATATTTTCTATCTTTTCAATCGTCTATAGGCAGCCAACACTTCGTAGCTTCTAACTCATCAGTAGACTCGAAAGGTTCTTAAAAGAATGTTTGAAATTTAAATACTTATTCCATAATTCCCATGAACAAAATGAGAATCAGGAATGTTCAAACAAACCTTTGACACAGCAAACATTTCTTTTCGTTTTGCAACTCTTTTACTTTTCTTTGCAATATTCTATACAACGAGTAACCATCGGTTACTACGATTTGTATTTTTGAAAGTATCTAAGAGTAAAAGCTTTTTGAATATTAAAATATTAATTATTTATTTGCTTTAAGAGCCAATTGAAATGTTATTATTTAGCACCAACGAAATGTCGTCGGCATATAGACAGCTGAAAAAGACAGTAAATTTTTTCAAAAGGTTCATTTTTGGACCTGAATTAATACATCTCAATTGACTCTTAAAGCAAATAAATAATTAAATTCATATTTGAATTTCGCTATGAACCTAAAAAAAAATTATTGATTAATTTACGCAATGCGTTTAAGCAGTAATGTTAAAAACTCACAAATTATCACAGGAAAAAATATTTTTGTTTGGTAATACTCGTAACATACTCTTTGCTCTATAGCACTTAGCTATTTTTGGAACGAAGTTCCTTAACGCGGCTTGCTGGTAGTGGAAATTAGTAGAAATCGTCACGAAAGCGTGTGAGCTGTTTATATGTATTGGTGTACATCGACAAGCAATTGTATATGATGGGCGGTGTCTCCGCTGACAGCAGCAGAGACACATACCAATAAATATTAATTAGTTGTGAAAACGGACACTATCACCTGCACTCTCAGTCGCTAAAGTAAAGTATGTCACAACAAAAAACAGCAATATTAAAAAATTGGCCAACAGTTGCTTTTCTTCGTTTTGTAGCAGATTGGCAAAAAATACTGCAGGTGTCAAAAGTAAAACATAAAGAATCATAAAATTTAAAAATTTCAAAAACAACACAAAATAAAACATAAAGATTTCACCTCATGTTACATTCAAAGATGAAAAAACGTAAGGAACTTCGTTCCTAACGGGGGTCCCCCGACCGCATTTCTTTTTATGTAGCTGCCAGACTCATAATCGTATAAAAAAAAGCGGTGAAAAGTTTAGCCTTGAGATTTTCATAATACAACGAAATCACTTCCATGATTTAAGTCCGTTCGCGATTCAAGTTCACCGCTATTTCAAAATAAAGGGAAAAACTCCACACTCGTTATTACGGCACAAGTTGGTCGACATTTTATCTTTGCTGCGACGTAATGACCACAGACATTATGTCCATGCCCACTGTTAGTGCAATATGACATGCTCACCTGTTCTTTTATTCATTTAGGACAAAAAATTTGGTTCCTGCAGATTCTGTCAGTTTTATAAGCTATGTGTTCATATGATCATTATTACAATTTACCAATAGCTAAAGCTTGGACTTTGTTGGCCGCATTTCGTAACAATATTTTGCAATTTGAAACTTTAAGCATGAGTGTAAATATTGAATAGCCAAAACATTTTAGTTTGAAAAATCTAGTTTTAAATTACAAGAACTTGCAAACTTGCAAAATGAACCCATAAAATCCTGCCTCTGACCTTTGGCAAGTTGGAATAACACGCTCTAAAGAAATATACATATTTGTTTAATCTGAAAATTTTCAGGTTAAGGGAACGTAAAACTTCAGCAAATCACACACGAGAAAGAGATCCGCAGTGTTTTCGTGGACCGGTAGTTTTTTTTATACTTATACTTTTTTTATACTTTATACATAAGTTCAAGAATTATTTTTGACAACGCAAACTCCAAGGGTATGTATGGTACCCAAATGTACTTACTAGCCGTACGACTTTGTGTTTGCTGGGAACAAACAAACAACCAAGCATTGAAATAACTTTTGGCATTTATATTGGTTTTTTGTCGTTGTAGCAGTAAACAGTTTGAAAAGTATCATAGATAAACATTATGTATTCCTTAAGCTTTTTCTTCTCTTCGGTTCTGCTGTGCGTTCGACTTTGCTCAGGGGCTTCAAACTTGGAAAGGAAATACCAGCATTTAAAGGAAACAAACGGCTGCATTGTGCACACAAACCATTTATTGCACAGTTAAATAAGTGCATTTGGCTACGATAAAAATTTGTCACGATTAGTTCTACGTATTCTACGGCTAAAGGATTGTTAATATTTTGGCATAGAATACTTTCTTTTCGAAAGCAATACATAAATATACAAATATATGTATCTTTAAATTTTTGAAAAATGAAAAATTTCACAAGAGTTTTTTTTTGCAGATTTTAATGCCCTCAAGAAAAATGAAAAAAATATATATATATGTATATATGTATGTATATCATTAATTTTATAATCAGGATGGCATTTACGTGTAGTTTAATAATTTAACTTAAGCTAAACTCAAATTTATTGTGCTAACACTAATATTAGCACGTGAACATTTGTGCTAAGAATCTTATGTTAGACTAGGTAACTTTTATGTCTACAATATCAGCACAAGACAAATGTTATAGAAACTCTCCAAATTAGGCTCACCGAACAAAAATAGATACATAATGTTATTACCATTACACCTCTGAGAGGAAGACATAACTTGTTCAAACGTACCGTTAAAGTGCAATTTTTTGGTCAAGATCTCAAATGAATAATTTGATCTGCGAAAAGGTCAGTAGGAAAGCGTTTAATTAACAAAAATACTTGTGCTAGAAAATTTGATCATAGAATATAACACATGGAAATATGGTAAGGCCTAGTACGCCCGGCACAGACAATTAAAAAGTCAAATCGCAACTAACTCTTGCTATGTAAGATACAGATACTCAGTTGTAAAAATTATCAATGGTACCACAAAACTGAACATCATTGGTAATTATCAGTCTCCAAGCATGAATTGGACATAGAGGTGTTCTTCAAGACGACCATTTTTATCGGTGTAGAATTTAATATTTCAATATAATTTAGCATATGCATCACACTAAACGTCAAAAGTTGCATAACCTCAAATAGTATTAACACATGAATTCGGTTGTAAGTGTTACTACATACATAACTACTGATGCTGATATGTATTTCATAGAATACAACCTGCCAGTGAAACCATCAATAAATCTGGTACATAAAGTATGTAGAATCACCGTTAATGTCATATTCAAATTAATTTTCTCTTAAGATGTTCATTACTGTTAAAATAACATATGATAAGCATTAAGTTAATTGATCTTCATATATCGAACATATTATATACTAATAATAAAAATTATCAGACCAAACCTGTTAAGCATTACAGTTAAGTTAACATTGTCTACCTTATCATTCGAGTATCTGTTGTAATTAATGTTTGATAAAGTTTTATATATTATGAATTACTGACTTTCAGCACATATCTAACCATATTTTTAGTTACAGTGAACTGGCTGATTTTAGCTCAAACCACCAGCTGGAAAACGAATGAGGTGAAGTAACATTTTATCGCTCAACAACAGCAAAACAAAAATCGTAAGTGATAATATATAACTTTTATTAGCATGCATTCTTTAAAGTTAATAAAAAAACATACATACATTAGAATAGAATTGATCAGAATATATATAGTTCTTGTTTCAACTATATATGTATATTTGATATAATATACAACTTTTATTAACATGCATTCTTTAAAGTTATTAAAAAATATATGTATATGAGAATAGAATTGATCAGAATATATATAGTTTTTGTTTAAACATAAACATTATTATTGACCGCCTCGATGGATGAATTGCTAGAGTCCTACTAAGAGTCCCCGAGGTCGCAGGTTCGATTCCAGCCGAAGGCTTCGGGTGCTTCTGCAGACAAGCCAAAAGCTTCGCAGTTTTGTGTTTGTTTATAAAAAAAAAATTTTTTTCTTCGTTTTTGCAACTATTTTACTTTAAAAACACAACGTGTTAAAGGTTTGTTTGAACATTTCTGATTCTCATTTTGTTTATGGGAATTATGAAATAAGTAGTTAAGTTTCAAACATTCTTTTAAGAATTTTTCGATTCTACTGATTATTATTTTCTGTAATTCTTTTAACTTGTCAAGTATTGAATTCCATTGCATTAGCGAAATAGCGTAATTACTAGTACAATTCTTATATTTAAATTTTAATTATATTCGATATTATACATAGAACATACATCTATAAATTACCAATGATCGGTTGTAATAACAATTAGTTCCGAATCTGCAAATGCCTACACATATTGTGAATTGCTTATGGAGAAAAGCTAAATTGAACGAATCTGTTGGTTTGATTGTGCCTTTTTAAATTTGTGATATTAGTAGCCTACGAAACTTCCGCGATAACGAATCAACTCCAACAGCTTCAGTCAAGCCCATTCCTTTCCTCCAACAAATACTCATATAAGTTACTCCGAAAGAAAACCAATTCAGCGTTTTTAACAGTTTTTAGGGTTCCATATTCATCAGAGTGAAACGGAACCCTATTACGGAGACAAGTACGTCCGTCCGTCCGTCCGTCACAGCGTCCATTCTCCGAAACGGTAAGAGCTAGAGAGCTGAAATTTTCACAGGATGTTGTTGTACCTTGCCGCTACAACAGCAAGTACTAAAAACAACAACAAGTCGAAAACTACCAGGTGTCCCCATACAACGAAATGTTGCAATTAGCTATAACACTCGAACCGTAAAGGATAGAAAGCTGAAATTTGCATAGTGTATGTATTTATAGATGCTTTACAACAACAAATGCTAAAGACAACAACAAGTTGAAAAATACCACGTGTCCCCATACAACCTAAAGTATTAATTAGCCGTATCTGCTAAACTGTAAAATACAGAGAGCTGAAATTCGCACAGTATATGTATTTACATATGTGCTACAACAACAAATGCTAAAAACAACAACAGCAAGTCAAAAACTACCAGGTGTCCCTATAGAACGTAAAGTAAAAATTAGGCATAACTCTCAAACTGTAAGAGACAGAGAGATGAAATGCGAACAATATATGTACTCACATGTGGCCTACAATAACAAATGCTAAAAACAACAACAAGTCGAAAATTACCAGGTGTCCCTATACAACGTAAAGTAACAACTAGCCGTTACTCTCGACCCGTGAGAGACAGCGGGATGAAATTTGCATAATATGTGTATTCACATATGCTCCACAACAACACTTGCTAAAAACAACAACAACTGTAAAACTACCAGGTGTCCCTTTACAACGTAGAGTAACAGCTATAACTCTCGAACCGTAAGAGATAGAGAGTCGAAATTCGCACAGTGTATGTATTCCCAGATGCCTTACAACAACAAATTACAACAACAACCACAAGTGGAAAATTACTAGGTGTCCCCACACAACATAAAGTAGCTTTAAAAAGAGAGAGATCAAATATATAAAATATACATATGTATTCACATACACCATTCCATACATACATTACACATACATACGTACGGAACCCTAAGAGTGCGAGCCGGCCTCGTACTTGACTTAATTTATTTTATACCATTGGGCAAATACCAGTCCTATAAATCTGTTTCGCTCTCATAATTCAAGACTTCTAGCAAATTGTTGATTTCCCACCATTTTGCTTCTTATAGAAGTTGATCAAATTTGTTGAGTTTAGTTTATGAATACATAAAAAAATGATATTATCAAATATTGATGGTTCACATAGTCATTACTCCTATAATTTACTTGACTTATAAGATTTGAACATAAACAGGAAACAATTGAAGCAATCACTGCAATAAACTTATGTAAGAATCACAAAAAAAAAAAAAAAATTTTTTTTGGTTGTTGGCATACAACTTTTAGCCACTGTTTGCTATTGATGTTGATTGGATGATTAGGATTGCCCATGTCTTGTGACATACACTTAAGTCTCTCGAAAAAGTGAATGTATGAAATAGGTAGACATGTTATATACTATTGGAGGTCAACCTAACCTATATACTATTGGGAAGGAAATTTTGTCGTTTTGTAAATTTATGCGCATATTTTAATTTTATAAAAAACTTTGAATAATTTCTTTTTAAATAAAGAGAATAAAAATTAAATTGTAGTCTTACGCACGTAAATGATCAAACTGAAACTTTAGTATCCCAAAGACAACGTAAGATATACATATCTAAAATATTTTAACTGGTAAAGGAACCGTATAATTGTAATTGAAATTCAAAATTTTAGGAAAAATTTATAATTTTAAACGTACTTGTTTAACGATATAAAATTTTCCCCAAAAACAAGTGTTTTTTTTTTTTGTTTAGGATGTCTATGAAATTATGTTCACTAGCTTGCCAACCAAAACTCATGTACAGTATTTTTCGGTTAATTGACCCTACGGTTAATTGGTTTCCACGCTTAATTGAACCACATGATCGGGCAAAAAAAATATTGCATACGAACACCATGTGAATTTCCTCGGATAATTGCACCCGGTTAATTGATTTTCCCGCTTAATTCGTTCAAAATTCATGTCATCAAAAATAAATTTACTCTTACTTTTACCCGGTTAATTGCATTGAAAAATAATCTGGCATTTTTGCACATACATATTTGACATCATTTGTGAAAAACACTGGGTGGCATCTCTACTATACACATATATGTACATTTTTTGCTGTTACTTGCATTTTTTTTTTTCCTTTAAGGTAAAAAAAATTTATTTTGAAAAACTTAAAGTGCACATATGCGATTTCTTTTAATTCATTAGTACATAGTTTCAATTATGCGTGATTTCTGTAATTGAACAAACTGTTCAATTAAATAGGGTTCTTGTAATTGAACGAATTGTTCAATTAAACGGGTATCGGCTAATTGGTTCCCCGGTTAATTGAACAAAAAATTGTGCAAATTTTGATGTGCAATTAACCGAAAAATATTGTAATTATAATTGAAATTAAAAATTTTAGGAAAAATTTATAATTTTAAACGTACTTGTTTAACGATATAAAATTTTCCCCAAAAACATGTGTTTTTTTTTCGGATGTATATGAAATTATGTTCACTAGTTTGCCAATCAAAACTCATTTATAGATTTTTATTTCACTCCCTTATATCCAAGTTTTTAATTACGACCCATTTTACGACTTATCAGACCAAGTCATTTCAACATATTTTAATAAATTACAATTGGTTGTTTAACAAAAACGTTGTAGGTGAAAAACCAAAAAAATCGAGCCAAAAATATGGAAAAAAATGTTGTAATGAAAATATCTTTTAAACTGTAGAAGATATCAAAACTTTTCTACACATTTTTACTTTGACTTGATAAGCAAATTCTAAAAACATTTCAAATCCGTTAATAAACGAGGTTATTGGCTGCAAAATGTTTTGCATACTAGAGTTGGACAACTTTCAGCCCCCACAGCACCGCCTCTGTTTGGCCTGTAAAAACATGATGCTAAAATATGTAACTCCTTGTCTACGACTATTCTAAATTTCACAAAAACACATTCAATGGGTTAGAAGTTCCTGACTTTTTACCACTTTTTTTTTTTGATGGACACTACTGTGCATCGCTAGACGACACAGTATCCGTGGGCATCAATTTCCTTTTGGTGCTACATAATGTCCAAGGGCATCACGCTTGTGAGCGCTATGCCTTCCCATCGTAAGAAGCAATCAAATATAATAATTTATAGTAATTGAAAAAAATAGTTTCATAGTATAATTAACCGATTGTACCTCGTAGAATTTCTTAAGAACAGAATTAGTATTGGTTATGTCGCAATTAATATTTACTTATAAATAACTCTCAACAATACGTGCCGTTTGGAGCTTATGACATTTACATGTGAAGTTGATAATATCAAATTCGGTCACTGGAATAACACAACAATGATATAACCTGTAGTAATATATATTTTTTTAATCTATTATGATTAGGACACGCGCACGATGTTTTTCAAATTCCTAATTTTTATATATCGTGTGAAGCTGAATTTCTAAACGAATATTCACATTCGTATTCGGGGAATATGAACACAAACTCTTACTCATACTTAAAAATTGAAAATAGGCACTCGTACTTTCTTTCACTCATACACACATGCTACATACATATGTACATACTAAATCCTAAAAGCTTTTTTTTTTGTAGACGGCGTTTTCTCCATCTTATTAAAAGTTAGATTTATTTCTCCTGTGGGAAATACTTTATTAAGTACCGATACTACTTTTAGGAGAATCCAATGTCAATATTTTTTACAGTTTCTACAATTTTATATTTATGTGTATATGATTCCTAAACAGCAAACAAACCATGGGGTGGGCAAAATCACTCCGTCGGTTTCTAATTGATTGAGCAAAGTGAAATAAGGAAACTATATACGTAGAACACTACATAGTTCGTAAAATCAATATACAAGCAAATACAAATGAGCAAATATACACGAGATTATTTTTTATTCCGCATAACTTTTGTACTTTCCAAAGCACACGGGATTAATTCATTTGGCATAAAATTGTATACATATACACAGCTTTATGCGTACTAGTGTTGTGTGCATTTATTTGATATTTCTTTTAGCTTCAAAATATTCTGGCAAGACCAACAACACTATTCAATTAAGCACATGTGTACACCGCGACAGACCATCATAGACTAAATTTTTTCTGTAAAAAGAAGAAATTCGAACTTGTTTTTTTAAAAGGTGTGTATATGCTAGTTTTGTTCTGTTAATGAGGGGTTGAGTCTCCCACAAGCATAAAAACAGATGGAACTTATATACGCCTTTAATTCACACCTGCTCTTGACTTGTTCTTAGAATGGTAAAATGCAAAGTTAACTCCAGCTAACTTTTCTTCGCCAAAATTCTTCCAAGTGTGCTCTCTTTAGGGGCCCCCTATGCAAACACTACATTCATTTTCGATGAAAAAAATTAAATTTTTTGCAAAAGTTCGAAATTTTTTGTTCTTTAAAACAGCATAGAAAATCTAAAGATACAGTTATGCTGATGAATTTCCAGTTCTTCATAACAAATAAAATTTCAAACAAAAAAAACTTTAAATGACTAAAATCGGTGCACAACTTTGGAAGTTATTAATAAAAAATTGCTGTTTCTAACGGTCACCATACGAACCCCCTTACAGTTATTGAAAGATAACTTTATTGCTGAATTTCGGTTTTTGTGTTCTTTCCAAGATTTTAAATCTTTTTTGAGGTAAGGGAATATATGTTATTCTACCTCCTCCATTTTTAAAATAACGGTATATCTCAAGAAAACGAGCTAACCTAAAAAAAACCCCTGGATTCAGCGCACCCGAATTATGTATTTGGTCACTGGGTGCCCCGTCTGTCGGAAAAAAAGTTTCAAATTCAAGCACAGTGTCATTATTAATATCAGTAAATCCTAATATTCTGCTCCAATTATCTTCTATAATTGTAAGAGCAAGGTCAACTCGTATACGCAGAAAGAGTATATTTTTCGCTGCATTGTCCTGAAGAAGCTTCCGAAGGAGAGCGCAATATCGACAAAAATATTTGAATAAATACACAAAACATATACAATAAAAAGACCTGCAGACCTTCAGAAAATAATATTAAATCAACTTAAGTAACACGTAACTTGGAGGCTGCTCACAAAATGAATGTATTAAAAAGAACTAGTTCTCTTAAAGAATATTTAAAATTTAATAGCTGAAGCTACTTAGGTGGGGTAATAAAAGCTGATTTAATAAAAACGTTAAACACAGATGTGAAACACATACGTTCATAATCATAAAAAATTAAAATTTCTTTACTTATTTAATATTGCTTAAAAGTAACAGACCAAGGGTTGAGCTTGAGCCTAAAAAAGTAATTTAATATAAATGTATTACAATATCATAGTTCAATAAAATTAAAATTTCAGTAAAAATATTAACAAACAGCGCATGGCATGGCGTTAATGTTCAAGTTGTATCAGTAAATGATCATCTAGATCTCATTGACACAAACACGAATATGTATGAAAAATCTCTCATATAAAGAGCAAACAACAGTCTTCTGAGATGACAAAACATCATCCATAAAAAAGACTGCAAAAAGATCATTGCTTTGGTTAATGTTAATTAAGTGTAAAAATAGAAAGTAAAATTGTGTGAGCTTTGGTTGCAGAGCGGTTAAAGCGGCTGTGCCAAAATTGTGAAATTTGACACGTCCAAAGTTCATAGGGTGCTGATGAAGGGTGTTGCCGGTTGTCCACCTCGCTATAAAAATTTTACTTTTCTTTACTTAATTAATATTGATTAGAAAGTGACAAACCAAGGGTTGAACTTGAGCTTGAAAAAGTAATTTTATATAGATGTAAAAAAAAATGTCTTTGTTCAGTTTTGAAAGCAGTTAGCATAAATGTTATTAAAGGAAATTACCCTAAAAAGTACAAGGTGCAGTCTTTTGTATAAAATTTGTATTACTTTATACGTATATTATAAACATTAGTTACTAATCTTCCAATTTTTAATATGCCGATTTTTCCCAAAAATTATGTTAAGGAGAAAAGTTAACTGGCATCACTGTTTACGACACATACACACATAAGAATCGTCGGTTGTGTCTTTCCAAAGGCAAGTTCTATGTTTTATGAAAAATCAAACCTATAAAAAAAGGGTAAAATTCTAACATGAAACTATTTACATGTATACATCTGAAATGCCACTCTCACCAACAACCGGCGATGGCTGTATGGTAGTGTAAGCTGGTTATCAATCTGCACGTTCTAGTTCCATGCAATTTGCTTCCTTTTATTTTTTTTTTTAAACAATAAGTGTGGCAACAAATTGTGTGATGTTTTTTTTTTTTTTTTGCCTATATCTCAGTAATGATACACCTAATTTTGCTTATTTTCAATTCCCATGCAGAGGGGACATTTATAAAACGATTAAAGTAAAATTTAGATCAATAAATTGTCTGGTGGCTTCACAAAAAAAGTTTTTATGACAAATCTATACATGTATATCCTTTTGGCAAGGGGTATAAAAACTAAATTTAAGAAACGGTTTATAAATTGAAAAGTGAAATACTGACATGAATTCAGTTGCCAATATCTAACTTTTCTAAATTACATCACTACCTTTTAAATACATGTATGTATGTTAGTACCATACCACTAATAACTAAGATTTCCTCCAAGTGTACACGAAATTTTTTTCTAATTTTTTTCGAAAACAGCAGTAAAATTTTTAAGCAACATTTTTATTTGGTAGATGCGTTAACATGTTAAGCGAAAAACTTCTCATAATTTTTTAATGTATAAGCGCACTTGTGCCCATATGTCCAATGACTAACGTGACAAATGCTATTTTTCAAGCATTTCCAGCAGGTGCAGAAATAGTTCTGCAAGAAACTTCTTGAGGTAAAGATATTATTCCCCAATACCGATTACTCCCGAAACGTGGCGCTGAATGATTGAAACTTTTTTAGTTTAAAAAGTAAATATTCACAACTTAAAAGAATCTGCTGCTTCCTTGATCATTCATTTGTTCTTTCAAAACATTTTAGAAGATTAAATAGTGTTGACAGTAGTCCCTGATTTATTTGTTACCTGAACATGTAAAGAACACAAACACAAATCCAAAACAAAAATATTATTAATGTAGACAGAAAAAAGTCGTAAAAGATATGCACATTGAAACAAATTAAGAAAATTACTGCTGGCATGACGCGTTTTACGTTCTCACCGCATGTGAGGAAATGTATTTAATAAAATTAAATATAATAGCATTTCATTTGGTGATTTTTGATATTGTTATGGCTGTTGTGAGTTGTGTTGCATGTTCATGGTTAATTTGTCGTTTTGTTGACAAGTCTACAAACAATGTGAAAACACGGAATATGTATTTGTAAAAGAGGTTTTAAGGTAACAAAACGCTTTGCTTCTGCTTATGAATGAATAAAGTCAAGGGAAACAACTTTTTTTATTTGAACAATGTTAAACATAAACATCTAAGATTGATATATTCGGGTGGGCCGAATATTAAATCCCCTTCATAATCAACACCTCTGGCCATCTAATCCGATGTATATAAATCGATAACAAAAGTTTTTGTGTTTTAAATTAAATACCGTTTTTAGTAATTTTATATTATTATCACATCAACTTTTTGCTGCCAAAACTTGCTTATTTTCGCTATATCTCAGCTATATGTGGAGCAATGTCGTCATTATTATGTCCTGTACTTAAATAATTATGTATCGGGACTGCGTTGCAAATCACGGAAGCTCAAAAATAAGTATTATTATCAGTAAAATCTGCAGTAACATTTTAAGCTTTTTGACCAAACAAAAACGATCATAAAATTATAAACTACGTGAGTTCAACCAAAGTGTTTTTCAGAACGAACCTGTACATCTTATTAGTATACGAGTACATATATTCTTTCATAAAAACTTGTATAAGATGGCTTACAAGCGCAACTTCCCCAGAAAACGGCTTTCACTATATCTCGGCTATATGTCGACTGATGTCGAAAGTTTTTATTTTTTACTTATAGCTATTCTTAAATGAACTTAATTACTTATTTGCTTTAAGAAATTTAATTTTTGCTTTTAATTAGCTTATTTATTTTTACATCAACTTCTTGGAATCGAAAATTGGCCTTTTAGTAAACTTATTTAACTGTAGCATTGACTAGTTGGCACCAAAGAGTGTTTCCCCTAGCTAACTTCTTGAAAAGTTGGTGTTCGCTATGTCTTGACCATACACGGAAGGATGCCGGATGTTCTTTTTTTTGCATTAAGCAATCTTATTTTGTTAAAAAATTAACTTTTTAGCTCCCAAACTGTTTTAGTTCGCCTACAGGCCCATCATCTTGATTTTAATAGCAAGCACATAACAAGATATATGAACAGTTTAACATAAAAAAATATGGTATTTAAACAGATTACAGACGGACATCGTTAAATCTACTTTTTTAACAGTCAACATCCAGAATCTTTATATATTTTATGGAGACAGATATTAAAATTGCGGGAATCGCAAACGAAACCACAAGCTTATATATACACTTGAAGAATTGTGAAGAGTATAAAATATTGGTGTTTTGAAACCTAAATCTATTTGAAAAAAAAAAAAAAATTTAGTTTAGGTAAAACGAGTTCTATGTATTTTATTTCACCTAGAATTTTTTCCTTCCCTTATTTTAATTACTGGGTTATTGTCATTGACTTTAAAACTTGTGGTGATATTGGAAATTACTGCTTGAATACCACAGCAAATTTTTAATTTTTACTTTATTCAATGTTATATAATACTCAGGTTTTCGAAGTCGAAATTCAAAAAATAAAACTAGTAACAAATTCAAACTTTAGAATAAAAGCTTAAAAAAATTCGATTCTATTGATGCAAGTATAATTTATGTAGGTACTAGAGCAATACTGATTTACCGTAACATATTTGATCAGTTTGTAGTTTTCAGCGGCTTGATTAAATGCAATACTTTAAGATTTCGCTGACAAAAAGCAAATATTAACATTGTTACGACTTTGAAAATTTTGATGGTGTTATAAAAATGAGAGCTTAAGTTTGCATAGAATACATACATACTGACGACCTGCACAGTTCCGTCAGTTTATACCCAAACCCAAGGCAGATTAAACAGGTAAAATCACTAAGACAGCTGCTCGTTGTTTATTAACTGCTCACTGTCAAAAGTTTGTTTACAAGCCGTTTAACGTTCTCTGATTTCTAAGAAATGTGCAAGTGATTTTGTAGCTACTATTGAAGAAAAAGTAAAATAAGCCAGTGATTTTGCATATTTTATTCCATAAAAAAGTAAAGTAATAATTTTTAAGTGGTTTAAATAAATTCATTTTATGAAATTTGTGTAATTTCGTTTTTTGTATACACTCACAAACCAGTTTAACAAAACATATGAGAGAAGAATTTGACAGTATGCAGTTATTTTCTACCAACAACTCTCGTGTATTTTTTATGTTCTGCTAGTTCTTGTACCTAGTAAATCTGCCTTGCCAAAACCTATGCATTTTTCGCTTTTGATAAATACAAGCAAATATTTCTATGTCATTTGTAATTCCTTGTATTTTTATTTCACAAAAAGCTAATGCATAAACGTAGTTTCAAATGAAATTACTAAATCAATACGGGAAAATCAAAATATTAAAAAAATCATGCCAATGGCAACACTTAAAGCTATAAAATTGCTTTGCATGTGTTAGTAATTAAATTGTTAATGTGTTAGTTTCCATCAGCTATTTTTTTGCAGGGTAACTATGCGAACGAACACACGCATGCGTACATATGTGGCTGTTTTATATTTCATGCTTTTTGTTTTCTTCATAACAAGTGAAGGTGTTGGAGTATAGATAAGTTTGTCATTCAGAATATCGATTCTGAACCTGAACATATATTGATGATTCTGAACAAATAACGATGTCGAGTCGAGAAATGTGTTGAACTCAAGTTAACAGGACATACGTAGTTCATGTAATAGACTGCAGCGTAAAGTTTGCAACTCACTATGCTAGTACATAGTAGTACGATTCGTTCATAAAAAGTCTGATAAAATTTTGTCCTACTGAAGAAATTATCCATTAGCTGCTCTATAACATTCCATCATATTTGTTCAGCTCCGCACTCCGTTTTAAATTAAAAGACTTAACTTTACGCAAAACTATTTTATTTTACACTTGCAAAAGTAACAACAAAATAAAAGAATGTATGAACTAATTGCAAAATTTTCAATGTCATAATATATAATTTAATGTCACAAGGTCCGCCAAGTTATGCAAGAAAATAATATAGTTTCACATTGAATCAAAGCTTTTAATTTAAAATTATTCATCGAAGAAATCGAAGGCCGAAATTGTTTTACCAAATAAACGTTTTGTCTTTGTCGCAACTTTGAAAACAAGCTCTAATCGCACAGAAACAAATGACTGGTAAACCAGGAAGAAAAAAGTATGTCGCACCTCATACTGGATGTGTATGAGGTGCGACATTTTTCCGGAAATATTATTGCTTCGGAAATTCACAAAGAGGAAAAAGAGCTTCGAGCTCGTAATTAAAACCATGTTTGAGGTCACAATTGTAAGTTATTGTCTCAACTGCCTGTTCCTCTAAATGCCATCGAAGTTTTTTTTCGCACATTTGTATTGAAAACAACAAAAACAAACAAAAAGAAACTTCATTCGCATTTCGAGGAACAGACAGTAAAGATAATTTATTTGGTTAATATTCATTAGGTATATATGTAAATGAAATGCCATATTGCATGAGCTTTAGCAGCCGAGTGGTTGAAGCGTCAGTGCTAAAACTGTTGTGTTTACCACTTCTAAAGTGCATAAAGTTGCTGATGAGAAGTGTAGCGACTTCGAGTCTGCAGGTTGTTTGCCTACCCATAAAATATTTTTTTTACATAACTGCCACTGAGAAGTAAGTAATCAGTCTTGAATTAAACTTCAGCCTATTTAGAATAATATGAATAAATGTTTTGCATCATAGTTCAATATAATCAAAATATAAGTAAATTTTAAGAAAACTGAATTTTAAAAATGTAGTTGATATATCATTAGTGGCGCAAGAATTTGGTTTAATTCTACAAAATGCAGAATACGGTTCATTAAGCAATATGCATGAAAAAGAAAAACTTTTAGCTGGCCTGTCAGCAACCGCAAGCTCATGAGCTACGAATGTGTTCGAACTGGACATCTACACCGGTACAACACCGACATTTTAGGTTTGTCGTTATATCAGTATCGGCGATATTTAACTTTCAATGCAAGGACTCACTCAATCACAAAACGTTTTTTTAATAAGAGCTCTAATTTACAAAGGTAAATATCGCCAATACCGATGATATATTTACAAAATTGAAGTATCCACGGTATACCGATATATGTATACATTCGACATTGAATACATTCGTAATAATAACCATTATGCCTATAACCCAGAACACATCAGTCACAAAATAAATTTCTGTTCTTATTCCAAATGAACTAAATTGCTTAAATTTGTAAAAAAAAAGTGAAATATATTTACATAATAAATCAAATAAATTGCACATAAGTAATTGTATGAGCAAATTTAACATCAATGTGAACTTTAATTGGCCACAATTAACTAATTATTTATCATTATAATTTGACACTATTCAACTTTTATTTTAATTCACTTTTTTACCCATTTTAAGTCGGTCATAAAACATACTGCTTCATTGACAAGTTTGTCAATTTTTAATTGATGACGTACAAAAAATATGCGGCCAATTTTTATAATTCAAAAAAATGTGTACGTATGTAAATGATTTATGGATAATATCAATGTGAAATAAAATTGTGAAAAATAAACCTTTCAAATGCAATTTTGCGGGGTCAAAAAATAAAATACTTTATACGTACATAACAGAGAAAATACCAAATATTTTGTAAAAAAAAAAAAAGAAAATGCTAAAAGCCAACAACATAAATTAACTTTGCAAAACAATATTTTTTCCTTCTTTTCTTTTTTCTTTTGTCGATTTCATGGCTCAGCTGTCAATATGACAATATTTGACACATACACAATTTATTTGTGTAATAAAAGTGGAAAATTGCTCAACAATTTATGGTCGATGCGATGCACATAAACAGTTGGTTAAATCCCAATGTACAAGTTAAATACTTCAAAAGTAAATATTAAATTATATTTGACCTTAAATACAATTACAAAAGAAATTGTGCTCGTATACACTTACATACATACATAATACATGATGTATGTATGTATGTACATAAGTATAAGCATGCACGCAAATATGTATGTATAAACATACCCTGAAGAATACTTGGAGACAAAGGAATCCAAAAAGGTAGTATATGTATATATGTATATATAAAGCGTCAATATATTTTTATTTACATTTGACTAGCAACCAGCTGCCGACAGTTCTAGGAAGGTACGAAATGTGTAGACCTCAACTACTGCAGTGATTTGGTGAATGCCTAAATTTTTACTTACAGCCAGAGTCACAAGGCAAAAGTGATTAGAAGAGGGAAAGGAACGAAAGCTACTTTTTTACCAATAGCTAGCAACTAGTTCTGATATACCATTTGTACTAGGAAAGTCATTTTGTGTTGCCATTCGCATTGTTGAAAACAGCTTCAATAGCTCTGAAGCTACTCTGCAAAAACAATTCAATCCATTTGTACTTAAATCAATCCCAAGCGGTGTCGATAGTTCGGTTAGTATATATTTTCTGAAATCAAGTACGTTGTGCTTGTTTTAGGTACGGATTTTTTAAGCACTATATACTTAATTCTAGCCATATTCAGTCCCATTTTCGGATTGATTTTAGTCATATCCAATCCATGCTTTTAAATCAAGAATGCCGCTCTTGATTTAAAAGCATTGGCACTTAACATACTTTTGACACCGTTTGGAATTGATTTAAGTACGAAAGGATTGAATTTGTTTTGAGTGTAAATGTTGATTATGCACTTGATTCGATGTATCGAAAAGCTATTCAATTCCAAATTCGTACCTGAAATGTTCCACTTTAATTCCTTAATTTAATAATAATTTATAAATTATTATTTTGTCTCTTTGCCTATTTGAACCTGGAACCTAACTACTGCCAGTTCAGTCACTCTACCAATTCGGCCATCGTAGCAATTAAAAAATTTAAAAAAATTCAATACTTAAACAAGCATACACAAGTGCTGGTTACAAATACATCCAAGAATTGTATACACATTTTTAGCCTTAACAGGATTGATTCTCTTTAATAATTCCTATTCGGCTTGTTTTCAGTACACTTGTGTATTATAGGTACTTAAATTTTGAAGTATGCTTTGTACTAAGACCATTAAAAGGTAAGATTAGTAGAGAATACTTAAATTTAGAATATAGGAAATAGAAAATTTCAGATTTTTTGTCTCAGAATATTTATTTCAATTCAATTATGCGTTCATTCAACTGTGCAGAATTAACTTTTAAATTAAGATTTTTTTATTTTTATTAATTCTTAGAGTATGGTAAATATTTTTAATTAGAATGCTGAACACAATTTTCAACACTTATGTTAATTAAATTTTTCTTACAAAAATATTTTTTATTAAACAATCTTAGCACAATGTCTCGTTTTTCTAGACAAAGAAAAATTTTTAATCTTTCTACTATGTAGAACTTATGTTAATTTTCAGTTTAATGTTTTTAATATGAAATATAATGTTTTAATTTTTCCTTACAAAACTATTTTTTTAATTAAACAACCTTAGCACGTTGTTTCCGTTTTTCTTAAATAATGAAGAACTTTTAATCTTTCTACTATGTAGAACTTGTATTAATTTCCAGTTCTATGTTTTTAATACGTTATACCATTTTTTCACTTTTCTTACAAAAAATATTTTTAATAAATTTAATTCTTCAATGCTATGAGGAACGCCTGTAAACGTCCCTAAGGGAACGGAGTACAGATCGTACTAAATTTAGCTTTTACAATCAAAAATATGAAATCAAAATTCTTACTACTAATCGACAGAAAGAAAAATCAAAAAGAAAACAAATTTACAATTACTTTGCATAGTGACAAAGAAAAAAAAAGAAAAATAATATTTTACAATCTCCTTCGCAGAAAGAGGGAAGATCAATTAAATAATTTTACAATTTATATGAATAACGGTAAAGGGACATGAACGAATGAAAAGATCAATAAGAAATTTACAATTGCTTAGTAACATGAATGAATGAAAAGATCAATGAGAAATTTACAATAGCTTAGTAACAATTAAAAGTATGAATGAAAAAGGATTGAAAAACATTTTACTTCAAAACATTAAGCAAAAGAGAGTATGTCAATTCTCTGACAAAAATATGAGCAAAAATTCGTTTATTAACCCGTTCGTTAACTCGTACAAACGTCACTAGCAAATTTACAATGCACTACTGCGGCATACACATCTAAAATGTCTTAAAAAAACACATCAAATGTTTAGTATTGGTGTCTCAATATTATATTAAGTATTTTCCGGGAATATAATGCGAAAATATGAAAACTGAACGCAATATGCTTACACAACTGAGTGTAAAATTTATTTTTGGCTTTATATGTGGCCTCATTCAGCATTGCAATTTTTTTTCGACGTGGCCACACTGATTGTATGTTATATCAGTATGCAGTGTTAGTATTAAAATGACCTTTTAAATATTCCTTTTTAACACCAGATACAAGTATACAAATTCAGGTGTGCTTCTAAAAAGTATAGTTGTAATATATACCCAGTGGTTTATAAAGTAGTCATCGCCAACAATGACTGATAAAATAGCTAGCGAGTTTATTTAATTTCTGCTAGAGGCCACTGATGTGGCATTCTAATCATAAACAAATATTTCTCCAGACACCACAGCCTAGTGTTGGTATAGGAGAAAGAATACTGACGTTTCGCTAGTTATAGTTCTATAGGGCCAGGTAAGGCAGAAAACAAATTTTTCGACGACATATGCAGGACGAAAAAGGGCGCCTTAGTATGTATTAGCTAGATAGAAATAACTAATACATATTACGTTTTTTATGTTTGGTGTGGCTACACAGAGCGAAAACGTCCTAATAGATTCACTAAGATTTTCTCTTTGAAACGTTTTTAGGCTGAGGGGTATCCCAGCAGAGAGAAAAGAAGATTTTTCTATGAGTATTTCTTATTATTTCCATGTTGCAAATCTTATTAATTGTCTCAACAAGAAAAACACATAAAACCAAGAAGAAAACTTGTTACTCACGTTTGTTTTTACTCAGTTTCCGATTTGCATGGTACCAAAAAAAAAATTCTATAGAGAAGAACTTATTGATTCTATTAGGTTTTCTTGTAAATTGTATACAATAAGGATTTCTTATTGATTTTATTAGGTTATCCTATTAATTTTTCCCTATTGGTTTTATTAGTTTCCTATATAAACACACGTAAATCATCTTTTTAATTTCATTAATTGTTGTTTTTTCAATAAGGTTTTCCCATTTAAGATAATAAGGAAAAAACCATAGAGATATCTTATTGATTTTGTTCTACTTTATCAGGTGCTTTTTTCTCTGTGTAATATTTAAGCTGAGACCTCTTGGCTTAATGGACTGCGCTCTAAACATTTGAGCCACAGCAGCCCATTAATACTAGCAATTATGCTTCGGATTCTGGAGTGGTGAGTTTACTAGTACTTTATTTATAGGGTACGGCGAACTAGCGACCACGCACAGAAAAAAATGCAATGTAAAATTAACATTAATTAATTAAAATTAAAAGTAATTTAATATATAATAAATAAATAATAATAATTTAATATAAATGTATTAAAAATCATGTTAAGTCTGCACAAAAATAATAAATTTATTTAAAATCCACTGCAATTTAAGTATTGATTCATTGTTCTAATTGTTACAATGGCTGACTGTGTATGACGACTACTGAGAAGTCACAAGGTTTGGGGTTCGAATCTAGTGAGAGATAATGAAATAATTTGTAGAAACAAATAAAATAAACGAAATGCAAAAAAAGGAATTAGATAGAATAATAGAATATAAAAACAAATATGAAAATAACGAAAAAAAAAATGTTAACCATACCAGTACAAAAGTCGATATTTGGGACTAGAGATATCCATTTAGCTAGGTAAAGGTTAAACATTAATTACCACCTCCATAGGACCTGCCCATGTTAAATTCATCAGTTCAAAACATGTGGGTAGATTGTGGTTGCATTAATTGTAGTTCGCAGATCAGACTATTATACTATGTATTAATACTTGTCAAAAATTCAAATAATACGAGCAAGTGTGATTCTTCCTAATACAATGGCTAAAAATTTGGATATTAGTAATCATATAGAATTATATTTTGTTCACGCCATGTCTTATAGATAGTGGGATTTTGTTATAAACATTTTTGCGACCTCGAACACAACGATTACTTTAGCTGTTCAATATTTCTAGTGAGCGGCACATCTTCCGCCTTCATAACGATAGATGTTCGTATAACTGTGGCTTGCACTATTTTTCATTTTATTTGAAGCGTGATAGTGTGAATGCAAAATGTAATTTATGTTCAATTTTTTGACAGTCGCAAGAAATGTATTTAGACTTTTGTCTCGTGAAGTACAATGAAAGTCATAATACTGGTATAATAGTCTGAACTGACCTTTAATACTAGTGATTATACACGTGCGAAATTAACCCAGTAGGCCACTGGGTAAAGTTTCGCCTCCATACAGTGAATAGAATATGTATACTTGTATGCAAATACATACATACTACATATGTCCATATTTCCGTAAGGTTGATTTATAGTGGTCATTGAAGAAATGCAGGAATGACTTTTAATTATGAGAAATGGCATTAGTTTGGATATACGTAGTACATATACATACATACGTACATACTATGTATGTTTGTTTTGGTCTGTTCTATAAAACACTTTTATGTAAAAATCCATACCATTTCGTTAAAATATAGTTTTTATAACAAAAATATTTTAGCTGCCCTTAAGCTAAAGTTTCAAATTGCACATTTTCTTTTCATAGACTAAATATTCATGTCATCTTTGTTATTGTTTATTTGTAATGCTGAAATGTAGAAAGGTTAATATTTTTAGTGCCTCAAATATGGCGGACAAATAGTTGCAACACATTTTTGTTAAACGTTTCTCTTAACAATTCCTGTAAAAAAAACAAATATTCTTGAGCACAGGAAGTACATATGTATATAGTACAAGTGCATATAAGAGGAAACTTATGCATATTTGCACACACAAACAATGTTGTACACAGAAACAACCTATGAACATATTTGGCAGCAAAACATGAGTTTACATGTTGGCAAATAATGAAGCAAACATGTTTTAATAGAATTTACCGCACTTGAGGGAATTTAAGAATTGGGGAAAATTAGGCTGGTGAGAAGCTAAAAGGTACATACCTATGTATACATTTAAGAATTTACATACGCCAATTTATAAAATGCAACTACACAGCAAAGTGCAAAAGTTCTTCTCAGACGTTGAACAGTTAAAGGTTATACTTCTAAGTGTTAGGAAGTAAGGACGTAACTGCTTTGAAATTATTACAAGGCACCTAGAATCTCATTATTTTCAAATATGTAAATTATTCTACAAGTGTGGTCGGAACTCACTCACTAATGGTTCTATACTATTAGAGTGCATAGACTATAACACTGTGCTTGAATTTGAAACTTTTTTTTCCGACAGACGGGGCACCGTCGCGACATGGGAAAAATTTAATTGAATATCAGTGCTTACCAATTAGAGAAATTTGAGAAGAAGCCCAGGAGAGTAGAAATAAATACTATAAAAAATTTAGACACACGAACACTTGCAACATTTGACGCATTAGAGAAAATGAACATCTCTTCAATATATTGCTGTCATCATCAGATCCGATCATTTCATCACAAAGATATGTTACATCACAAAAGTATTTGGTAAAAAATAACTTTAGTTCTGAAATGCTAAGTTTATTAGATATTGCTCCCAATGTAGATGAATACTTTGTAAAAACTAACCAGTAAAAAGTTCATATAACGAAAATCTTTTACCATTATTAAAAGTTAAAAAAGACGGTATTACATCAAATAATACAAAAACTATTTATAGCTTAGTCACTAACATTAAAAATATTTCAATAATTTAAATCTTTGACGCCAATAAGAATTTCAATAAAAATTAAAAATATAAAATGTTTACCAAAACTATTATTTTATATTTGACTGTAATTTTTGCAACACTTTGTACTAATTGGAACACATGTTGTATACAGTTTAAAAGCAGAAGATGTTTTCCTTTATTGCCTTTTTGAATTTTTAAAATATCTCCATTACCGCAAAAGTTATGATTTTTGCAACGGAAAAAATCAAAACGAGCCACTGTGCGTCGACGAAAAAAAATTAAATTTTTTGCAAAAGTTCGAAATTTTTTGTTATTTAAAACAGCATAAAAAATCTAAAAATAATGTTATGCTAATGAATTTTTAACGTATTCATAACAAATAAAGTTTCAAACAAAAGAAGTCTTAAATGACTACAATCGGTGCACAACTTTGGAAGTTATTCGCAAAAATTCAAAAATTGCATTTTCAAACAGTCACCAGACGAAACCTCAAAAATTAAAAAAAAAATTTTTTTTTCAAATATCAGTATAATTATCTAGCTCATTATTTATGCATGAGGTTAATTGAATTACTTAGCAATAGTTTCGAAGCCAAGACATAGTTCTGGTGTTTACAATTTGCGTCCAATAAGCCCTAGACCATTGTAATGTAAGACGGAATAGTGGTAAGGGTATAGGACAGGACTATGCTTGTTTTGGAAAAAGCGGACTATGCCGCTTTATTCTGAGCATTAAAATGCCCGCGAGAATTAAAAAGACTAAGTGGTTTAGTTTAGTTCAAGTTTAATTCTAAAGTTTATTATTATTTATTACTAGCTTATATACTAAAATTGATTCATTCATTCATACCAGATTCATAGCAATCAGCATAATTTCATGTTATTGATTTCCCACGAATTATGCTGACGCTTAAAATTAATTAAAATTTAAAATTGCTTACGTCTATGGGAAAATAAAAAGAATGTTCGCAACTGCACTGAATAAGTAAAAGAATATTACATTTCAATTACAGTGGTGTACATAAGTATACGCACACTACACCATTTCCGTCTTGAGCAATTGTTTTACCTCAGTTGCCATCCTGATTTGTCAAAAGAAGTTGCATCAAAATAAAGTCGCACAAAGAAGTTGTTTAGGAAAAAATAAATTGAACACCATTTTTGAAAGATTTTTATTTATACATATAAACAACACTAAGAGAGTAAATACAGCTTAAAACAAAACATTCATTGCAAAAATCAAAGTATAGTTTTTTGTCTCTTGTTACTAAAAATTTTTGTTGAAACATTTTACTCTTAATTTCAATTTCTATTTAGAAGCAATAGAATATAAAGCTGGATGTTTGAACATTGTTCTAAAGTTTTTGATTTGTATTAGTCTGTTTTTAAAAATTCCATTCCTATATTTTAGCAGAAGCACATCGCATGAAATCAATCTTCTATATTTATGCACTACTAAATTAACTACATATATGTATGTACTTTGTAAGCTTTTAAGCCACACATGTTTACGGTTTTCTTTTCTATACCCTTCACAATGAGAATCAATTATTTATCTTATTGGGACTTGGTTCGATTTTGCTTCCTCAATATTGAGCAAATTTCTTTTTACACCCTTCACAACATGTGTTCCAGGTTTGTGATTTCACTTGTAATTTCTTATAATTTTCCGACCCCAAAAAGTTTCGTCAGTGTTGACGGAAAAGTCGATTGAACAATCTCCATCTATAGACCGTTCAAATACCGTTTCTGAGAAAATTACTTACTACTAAATAATATCCATATTACAAGGCTTTGCTTTTATATTTCGGGATTAGGCAACAAAAACAAATATTAATCATCAAATATCAACACTGTTTCTTAAAATACACCCCATTTATATACTTTTGGTTGCGTTTGAATCAATTGTCGCAGCACTTTTGCCACTCTGATTGAGGTATCTCCAAAATATGCATTCTGAATGCAGCAACAGTGACGAAAAACATTGTTCTCTCATTTTGTGTTTTACGTACGAGAAAAAAAAGGAAACCTTCGGGGCCAAGTCAGGACTATGCGGTGAATGACTCATAAAATCAATGTTTTGGGTGCTTAAAAATGCAGTTGTTTGAGCAGATGTGTAAGAGCTCGCATTGTCGCCCGAATTTACCTTCATTTTTAGGAAGCCTACATATGAGGAGTAGTGCCCCAAAAGTTAATTTCTTTCAGAGCCTATCTAATTAAACTAAGCCACAGCTATTGTATTTAAGTATGGTGGACTATGTGCTTCTCTATTACGACTACCAAAAAATGTTCATATTTCTCCAAAGTTTTGGTTCACAGCATATCATTCCAATATGTCTCTCTTATACCTGAAGAATGTATGCTTGGCATCATCTGCATGGATGTCTCCATGAAGACAGTTAAATAAGTCATCATTTCTGATCTTGTCAAGGTATTGTTGAGATCACATATATATCTCACTGATCATCTACTGACCGTAATTTGCCGTTCCATTTATCTAGTCCCTTTGTAGGAGCGGCATTCGAGCAGAAGTTGTTGCCCTCGTTCTTGCCCTCCCAACTTGTATTCGCTCGCACTATAGTATCCGTCATTGCTCATCCATCTTATGACGAGAACAACATTATGTGGCACGCAACTGTAAGACGCTGTTGTAAGTCGTAGACATCTTTCCACGATTTTGTAACATTTTAAGCTATTGCGAAATAAATTTATCACCAATCGCGTCTGGAGTATGCCCTGTTGATACCAAATATAGATCATGTTTACCTAATTAATTTTTGGAAACAAAACTCAGTTAGCACAACTCAACACTGCTCATCATGTAACTTCAAATCATTGCTCCTTTTGAAAGAAATAAGTGCCGGAGATACCAACGGGTGTAAGCCGCACCCCGCACTCCATTTGAACGGATATATTGATATTTTTAAGAGAAAAAGGGTTCTTTTCCCCCGCAATATGGCAACTTTTCCTCAAGTGACGCAGTGACGTCACTTAATTAACGAAGACAATTTTCGTTTCAAATTAAATTTCCTGGTTTTATAGTTTTCGTGGCAAAACTTCGGAACAGAAACATGAACACAATTTTAAATTCTCAGCTGTCAAGCTATAGCTATCCATATCGATAGTTCTCATGCAGCTAATAAAACACGCTATATATTCACTCCTATGAAAATGAAACATTTTTTTTGTATTACCTTTAACAAAAGATAAAAACCAACACAACTAAAAAAAACTATTAGTCCTCTGCTGTAATTTTTTAAATGAGAACAACTTGAAGCTTTTTTTGTTGTTTTGTTTTCAATAACCATAACAGAAGTTTCTAGTTATTGACCTCACAAACAATAAGAACGTTAATTAAAAACAACATTGAACAATAAACAACAAAATGACCGCTTGAATTAATGTCAGCATTTGAATCTACTAAAGTATATTTTCCCAAAAATAAACCTTGATTAAAATAATTGCTAAAGCGATACAAAAATGCCGCACATTTTAGTGAATTCACATGAATGCAGAGGATTTATTTTATTAACAATTCAATAAGGAGGTGCAAAGAAAATATATATATTTTTTTGTAAGTGAATACAATGCGTGATTGTTACACAACTACGTCAGCTGAGGCTATTTCACATGAATAAGGTTTTCGAGTAACAGATTTATGAGATAGATTCTCTTGAAAATAATAGTTTTGGTCATATTATAGTTTTGTGTTTACCGCCTTAATAAATTGCTAGCAAAAGAAATTAAAGGAAATTTACGAATTTTGCTAAAAACAAAACAATGAACCACAATAAATTTTTTATAACAGGAAATTAAAAGTATATTGTAAACTTTTATGTACATTGTAGCTGCCTTTAAAATTGTTTTGAAAACAGTTTTAAGTAGATTTTTTTTGTGAAGTTGCTAGTTTAATAAATGTTTATATGTTTTACACTGTAAGAAAAAATATTTTTTTTTTCATTTTTAAAGTTACAAAACTCAAAAACAATTTTAAAGTACACACTGAAAATAAACATCGAAAATACATAAAATTGCATCGAATCGAATTGCTTTTTTTGACGAGACCTTTGTGTCTACACTGAATAGTGAAATATAGTACGACCAAGTTCGTATGGGTGTTGATGAGAAGCGTGGGGACTCGAAAACAACTAGCTGTCCAACTTGCTACTTTTCTTTCTTCAATTGATATTAGTCATAAGAAAGGTGGTTGAATACAACACATATTGAGAATAATAAATACTAGAGATGTGCGCGTGAGTGTTTTCTTGCACTCTTACACATATATTTTGCACTTTTTTCCTAAAATACCACTTTTAACAGTTGAGTGGAACTAAGATCAATAGAAAATGCTACCGAATCCCAAAAATACACGATTTTTTAATATTTTTGCCGTATTTTTCGTAGTTTTTGCAAGATACAGATGGAGGTATGGCGAAGTTTTTAAAACACGCTAGGCCTTAGGATCGTATAAAAAATTATTTGTTTCTAGCTTTGGAATTGGAGAAAAATATCCATAAACCAAGAACTTGTAAAAATTACTCTATTTGACAATAATCTTCTTTCTTAAAAAAGAAATTTTTTTCATGTTCTTCTCTGTCGTAATATACAACATAGTATATTCTTTCAAACAAATATAAACATAGCGTAGATATTCTCGGAAAGTTTTTCTATAATTCCGAAATAATGAACGTACTTTTTTCCACAAAAAACGGGGAAAATCGATTTTTTTTTAGGAATTTGAACTTAAGCTGCGTATAAATTTTGACTAGATAAGTTTTTCAAAATAAATCTTTCTTAACAAAATTGAAAATTTTGTTTTAAAGTCAGAAAAGAAAAGATTTTGCAAATCCGACTAATTTTGTCTTTGCTATTAGCGAAACAGTCGGCCACAACAGGGAAAAAACTAAAAATTTCAATAGTATTCGTCGTATATCTCCTAACCTGCAAATGAAAATCCATCTATATTGCACATTTTTTTAAAGCTCTTGAATAGGAAAATTTACATGCAAAATTTCGTTTTATTTGGATCAAAACCATAAGTTTGACATGCTTTCGAATTTTTCACATACCCGTAGAGGCCCTTTTTAGGGGCAGAGAACTCCGCCCGCTTTGGGTGTATATAGTTTAAACTCTTAACTCATCTCAATCTCAACAATACTTGCTTAAGATGTATGTGAATTTTTATTACAATCGGCTTACCCGTTTAGAAATTGCATTTTTTTTCAAAATCCCCCACAGTGCAACGTTAACTTTGAAGTTTCTAAACATTCGTGGGTTTTTACATGTTGTTTCGCAATAAAGCTTTAAGTGAATAAGAAGTAGAAAATCAAAGTGATTTTAGAAGTTGGTATATTCCAAAAAAAAATATAGCAAACTGGGTTAAGTTAAAATGATGTCGGTTATTTTATAAAACAGGAATTTTATTATGAAAAACATGCACAGAGACACAACACAAACTCAAGTTCTAGCGATTGTGCTGCAAAAATTATTCAATCAACAGGTGTTAGTACAAGCGACTCCTTAGTAAACCACATTATTAGGAGTGTCAAACTCTTATAAAAGATTGAAAATTTTGAAACTGCCTCTAAAAGCTGCTCATAGCGAAAAATAACTCCGGCCCGCTGGCAAATAAATGTTAGTTTTTCTGACGAAAGCAAAATTAGTTTAGAATATGCGGATGAATATAATTTTTATTTGTGCCATTTTCTTGGAGAGGGCCGTTTGCATAAATGTGAGAATAGTGTGATGGCATGGAAAGAGATTTCACATTATGACACCACTGAGCTAAAATTTCGATGATATTTCAACAGAATAATGTCCCGATGCACAATGCAAGGGTTGTAAAAGATTTGAATCGGAGCCAGATTATCAATATTTCGGCGTAGCCGTCATATTTGATCTCAATATGAGATCAATAATGTATGTAGATTGCTTTCCAGCAAATAGTAGAAATTGGAGCACAGCATTAAATGAAAGAAAACCTAAATGAAGAAATAACATCAGCGTGGGACGAAATTTTAATATTATTAATTAGTTGTTATTATTAAAGATTAGTTTGCTGCTTTAAGCTCTGTTGTTGTAATAACTACAACCATAAATTGCTTCTTTGCTGTTAAGTCTCGTTCTACATCTATTTATGATACGAAATAACAGCACTGTCATTCGGATGAGTTTGTTGGAAATGGAATATCGTTCTAACAAATCAAAAACATCGATTTTACCCGAAAAACTTCCGTATTTCTTTGAGGTGAAAATTTTCAGAAATTTTGTGTTTATGATGATAGTCAAATGAGTTTTCTCGTAAATGACAGAGATAAGACAAAGGTTTACCTCTAGTAGCTAAATCAGCTGGGCTTTGCTTAGACAGGATGTGATGTCATTGATTAGCAAACATGTTGTAAAATTCAAGGTATCGCTGGCAATGAGAGTTTTCCATCATCGAAGGTGAACAGCTAACCAAGACAACACAAGAGCAGAATCAGTCCAACCATATGTTGAACCATAGTTAAACTACAAAGCATTTTTTAGCTTTTGTATAATTTTCACCATTAATTGTGCTGCGCAAGGTACAAGGCACTGCAGTAATATTTATAGAACCAGTTGTTCTTTGCATCATTTGCTTACTCCTGGTTCCAACTCACTCCTTGTAACCAAAACTTTTGCATAAATATTTTAATTTAACAATTACAGGCGCTTATCATCCTATAAAAAGATGATGGTTTGAATAATATATGACGTCTTGTTATTAAGTCTGATGATTGTGAGATTGATATATTTATTATACTGAAAACAGCCAGTTGATTATTGACTAAAGCAGTTGCTCTATTTTTGATGGATTCAGTAAATTGCTGAAAATTTAATGAATATTTGCGTTGATTGTGACAATAATAAATATAGTGCCTTTATGGGCGATACCACTGGAGAACTGAGAATATAATCATCTACATAGTAATAATGCAGATGTTACCCCTTTTTCCCCATAAAATTCAAAACTTCAAAAAAGTACCAAACAACTATCCCATTTATTTTTAGTGTTCTTTATTTTTATTTTTTGCTATTTTTGCTAAGTCCGGAGGTATTGAGTTACCGATTTTACCCTTTTTTAACAATTTATAACCCTTTGCGATTGGAATTTTTAAAATTCATATAGCCTATAGTTCTTTCCAGATGTTCAGAGATATACTGTAGAAATTTCAAGCAAATCCTGCCCTGCCCCTCCACCCACAGATCGAAAATCAGACTTCACAGTGTCACCCGCCTGAATATTCTGAAGATTCCGCGAAAATTTTATAAAAATCGAAGCAGCCGTTTTGGAATCCATAAGGTTTCTCTATACATTTGTACACATTTTAGTTTTTAAATTAGCTATAACTTTCGAACCGTAAGAGACAGAGATTGGTACTGTTACAGCATACATACATATGTAGTTGCTAGGAGTCTCCAACAATAACTACTGAAAACAACAAAAAGTTGAAAGCGAAAGAAGGTTCTGATACAAGAAACTACAACCATGTTAGGGCTTCGCACTCACAGTGTAAGGATTCGCTGTCTATAGAGCACAACCTCCCAAATGCTAAGAGCATATGGTTACCCGGCTTCTGCAGCAATAATCAAATAACAACAAGTTAAATATTAAAGGGGGTCCCCATGCAAGAAGCTGTGAAAATTTTTAAATATAGCTGTAGCCTTTGAATCATAAGAGATACAGACTTGAAATTCGCATAGGATACGTGGTTTCGTAGATTCTATAGCAGAAAATACCAAAAACAACAAAAAGTTGAAAACTAAACGGTGCTTCAATACAAGAACCTGAAATCAGCTGCATGCAAAAACTGAAAATCTAAATGTTGGTCCACACACGGGGACAACCTTACAGTTGAAAATTAACTTTAGTTTTTGAATTGTAAAAGATAGAGATTTAAAATTTTCACAGTCCATGTAGTTCGCAGGCCCCTACAACATCATATACCGAAAATCGCTAAAAGCTAAAATTTAATTGCTGTTCATAGACGGGGGACACCATTTAGTTTGAAAATCAGCTATAACTTTTGAAGCGCAAGATATAGAGCCTTGATATTTACTAGATGTATGTAGCTGTCTGGAAGTTTAAAAATAAAAAAAATGCCTAGAGCTGGAACGGTAGTGCGGAACCTTTGTTGTACGAATCATTCTCGTTCATGGCTCAATTTATTTTGTATTTCTAAAAAAAAATTTTTCAAGTGCGTCGGAGAGCAAATATATGAATATCATGTTTTTTTAGTTTTTTGTGTTTATACATGCATCTTTATATAACAGGAGAATATGTGCAAAAAGAGCATGTAGTTTGTTGGCTTTTTTCTTCTTTTTCAAAAAGCGAAAAAAATCCAATTGTTATGGGGAACTTCTTACGGAATTTGTTGTTTGAAATGAGAGCAAATAAAGCTATTTATTAATATGTTTATAAAAATATGTGGCTTTGCTGTGCTCTTTTTTCAAGAGTCAATTTTTGCAACCTTTGATGCAGCACACCAACACTCTTGCAAACCATTTACTGCTGCAAAAGCGCCGCTACATTGGCGCGAACTTGGTGATGCAAGCATTATTCGTGCTATAATACGATGACAATGACACCGGAAATGAACACATTTTCCGGTCTTAGTGAATAAAAAATGCATGTTTTTCTGCATGGCTGTGTATTAAATACAACAATAACAATTATATATTACACATTTGTGAACTCGTAAGGGATTTCTAGGATAATAAAAATGGTATTAAAAATCTACTGAAAAACTCAACACGGTTTAGTCTCTCTTTTTTCGAAGTGCATTATTTAGCACAACCGTTGTACGGTTTTATTTTAAACAATACTGAAAAAATGCAATTGAACATAAATATTTTTGTTCTGTGGAATATTCCCATTTATTTTTGTTTATCCTTAAAGTTTATTGAAAGTTAAACAACATAATTTTAAACACTCGTTTTAATTACAATTTAATTTATTATCCCTTCCACTTGTTACTGACTTAAGAGTAGCTATAACCCTCACTGCATATTTCAGCTCATTAATAAATCATTTTTTTTTTTTGTTGCAAGTTTATAAATAGAAGTTCTTGATACCGACAGTAAAAACCAAACAGGAAAAAATTGAAAGATACATAAATGTGAAGTAAATAAAGTCGGTAGGTAGATAAATAAGTGTCGGTTGTTGTGGCGAAATCACAATTTTGTTAATTACTTGCTTTTTGTAATTCATTTTATTTTAAGAAGGGAAAGATTTGTCTTAAGCAGAGAAGGGCAATGATTGGAGTTTTTAAATTGGGCAGAGGTGCAGGAAGCTTTTTAATTGAATTTTCTTAATTGCTGTGAATATAAAAAAAAAACCTTTTGAATATTATCCAGTTAAGATTATTGAAAAAGGGAAATTTTCTTTATTGCCACTAGCGATACCAAATGAAAGATTTTACTACAGGGTCCGCCATCTAACTTTTTTTTCAACTAGTGCTTATTTCGTGAATGGTAACCCTTAGCTCATGTTTGATCTGACAGATAATTAGTTTTATCCTTCCGCTGAACGAATATAGCTTCGCTAAGTGGGACTGCAATCGACTGCGAGAAGATGCCGATTTTGCCAAAAAAAAAAAAAAATCATCTTTTCAGATGAAGCTCATTTAGATCTTGGCGGGTATGTAAATAAGCAAAATCGTCGCATTTTGGGCACAGAAAACCCGTACGCAAACATTGAAAAACCGACGCGCACAAAAAGGGTCACTGTTTGGTGCGGATTTTGGTCCAGGGGCATAATTCGGCCATTTTTCTTCAAAAATGAGCAAAGAATGCCCGCTATGGCGATTATTATCGGTCCATGTGGAACGAATTTTTGCTCACAAAAATAGAAGAGGAGGATATTGGCTACATTTGGTTCCAACAGGACGGCGCTACATGCCACACAGCCAAAGCTACACTCAATGTTTTGCGCCGTTTTCAAAAACAAAAGTAGTTTGGCGAACCCTTTATAATTTTCAAGTATGTATTTCTCTCTATTTTTTCCATATTTCGTTAATACTGATGCCTGGTAAAGTTTCTATCACAATATGTCGGGACCGCATTTGTGAGAAAGTGGGGTATTGGTATAATTAGTGCTCTAATGTTTGGATCTCCTCCCCACGTATAAGGAATTTTCCAGTGTTTGAAGTTGGCACATATTAAGACAAATTTGTAGTTGCTCTTATCAATAATTAGTATTAAAATCCAATGCACAATATTTTATTCGGTAATGCCTCCCTCATACTTATTAAGTAGTCATAATAAAAGTTAGCAATCGATTGGTGTAACTAATTTAAGAATTTTCATCATTAAAAATGATGTTTGATTTGGCTTCTATCAAAGCCAGGGAAAAGCGAATACATTTTTTTATGTTTCAAAAACTAAGCTCCACTGCAGTAAACTGAAGAAAGGCATCTACAAGGCAGCAAGAATATTGTAAAGAATAATCGTCCATGAAACAATAAATCTAGATTCAATATCAGCCACATATAAATTTTTTATAGTAAATAGTATTTTAAGGAAATGTCAGTAGTACTCAATCGTAAATCACATTTCCCGCGGGGTAAAAACAAACTTCATATCTATATGTATGCATAAAGAAACACAACGAAGCCAAAATTACGCATTTTGCTTCTATTTTTTCTTTTCTTCACCCGCACGTTTATGTATCTATCCACTAGGAATTTTCAAACCAAATGAAGGTTTTTCTGTCGTTTAATAGTAGAGACATACGAAAAATAATGACTTAACAAAAAGGTCAAAAACCTATGATTTTACCTTCAAGCTGAGCCGATCGCATGTATGTAAGTGTAGCCGAACAAGCACTACCCCATTCTTTGTTTAGGGTGTAGCGGAGAAAATTAGATTATTATTTGTGAGACTGGTTGAATTGTTTTAGGCGTGGACGCGACCTGTCAACTAGGCACTTGATTCTGTGCCATTGCTTGGCCGTAAGTTATTAAAGAATTTACACTACCTGTTACGATTTGAGAATTCTGAGCTTTTTGTGCTTGGTGTTCTTGGGTGGATATTATTTATTTTTTTCTTAGCGGTGGGAATTGTTATATTTTAAGTGACTTATATACCCTGCAGCCCTTGTAATTTGTTGTATGATTTATATTGCCAGTTTTGCTTTGGATAGTTGATCTCCAGCACATTTAACGCAAACAGGATTTTTGGCGCAAAAACTTTTGACGTGGCCATATTTCTGTCAGTTTTTACCCTTAGGCAAATTCCTTTTTGGACCTGGAGGCTCAAGACTGATTTTGCAGTGCAACAGATGAGTTGATGCATCAACTTCCTTATTATTTTGGCTAGATTTATCTTCAATTGAAAATAAAGACAATGGTTTTTGAACAGGTTTGAAGAATATTTTTGATATGTATTACTTCGATGCCAAGGTCACACTTAGCGCTTTTTATACACTTTGCCAGAAGTCATAAAATACGTATTTTCGGGCACCGATTGTGAAGCCACCAGACAAGATATTGATCTAAATCTTACTTTAATCGTTTTATACATGTTCCCTCTGCTTGGGAATTGAAAATAAGTAAAATTTGATTTATAATTACTGAGCTATAGATAAAAAAAATTTCAATTTTTTACTACAATTATTGTGTTATTTAATATTTAGTTATTTTGACCCCTTTTTTTCTTATATTTTATATATGTATTTACTTGAGCTTAAGGTCTTTTAGAATTTGAGTAATTATTTTTGTCAATATTTCGCTCTCCTTCGGACAGCTTCTTGAGGACAATAATAATTATTATATTAATAATAATAATTATTATTGTCCTGAAGAAGCTATCCGAAGGAGAGCGAAATATTGACAAAAATAATTACTCAAATTCTAAAAGACCTTAAGCTCAAATAAATATATAAAATATTATTGTGTTATAGTAAAAAAAAACAAAAGAAGCAAAAGGAACAACAAGGACTCGAACAAGCAACATGCAGGTTGTTAAGCATCTAATAGGCTTTTTACACTTACTCACATCTTACATCTTTCATCATTTTGGCAAGATGTTAACATTTTCCTATACAAATTCTATATGAAAAAAAATCCACATCTCTCAACATCTTTACAATATGTTCATTTCTCATTTCGCCGTATTCACATCTTTCGATTATTTTAATGTCATCACTAAAAAGAAGTTAAAAAAAATGATGAAAATTCATATCATCACTAGAAAATATACAAGTGTCAAAAATTTTTATAATGAGCGTGAACAAACAATGTAATAAAATTTTAATTAAACGAAACATATTATAAAATTAATAAGACAATACTTTTATTTTTACTAAAAAAAACTAAAATAATAGCGGAACTCACCCTTCATTGCAAATTGCCGTTGCAGACCTTGCAGATATTGCAACCGTAGCAAATGTGCCATAGTCTGCAACACTACAAAAACAAAATGGATGAAACCGAGATTTGCATCACTTGAGCAAATATGCATAACTAAAAACCATTGCAGATCCATATTTGTAAATGTTGCTATATGCTAAAACAGCTGCTTGTTTTTCTACATTTCAACACGTAAACTCCTGCGCTCAAAAAACTGTATGACGGCAAGGCCGCCACAAAACATGCCTGTGCTGGAATTAAATTAATGCTAACGTTGCTCAAACAAGCATTTACAAAATAGTAAAAAATGAATATTATACCTATTATTATGCATAATTTTAATTAAATTTTATAAAATAAGCAAAAAATCGGGCGGTTGCTTCACGTGCAAATTATATCGACGGCGTTGCTTTTCAAATATTGGCTGCGGCTTAGCTTATCTCATGCGGCAAACTCGCTTTATTACATTTTGTAAACAAATAAATAAAACAGGGAGGAAAATGAATACGGAAGAAAGTAAAAATAAAATTAAGGCAATTAAACAAAAAGTCAACAATAAAAGACGGCCAACGAAAAGATGAATAATGAAATTTTTGCAATTTGTTTTCTAAACTTCCTTCTCAATTTGCAAAACAAAAATATTTATATTTTCCGTTACTCTAAAATCAGCTGATATAATTTTGCTAAACACTTGAAAAAGACACTCACGCTTTGTAGCAAAAAATCATGCTATATCTGCTAAAATTGCAGATGTGCAACCAAGGGTGATTTCCGCTAATGTTTTTTAGTTTGTGTGTGTAATGTTTTTTAGTTTGCTCAAACACGTGAAATAATATTTGACAGATGAAAGATGTTGAAAATGTAATGTAAACAGCTTTTTTCAATTTTCAACATCTTCAACACACATCTCAAAGATGTGAGTAAATGTAAATCCGCTATAGCACTACCACTGAGCCATCGCCAGTTGTTGAGGAGGGTGGCATTTTAGATGTATATCTAAATACATGTAGTTTCATGTCAAAATTTTACTCTTTTTCTTATAGGTTAGATTTTTCATAAAACAAAGTCAAGTTTTATGTTCTAACACATACACACATGAGACGTTGTAAACAGTGATGCCAGTGAACTTTGCTCAAAAACATCATTTTTTGGGAAAAATCGGCATATTAAAAATTGGAAAATAAGATTCGTTGTTGATAAAAGCCTGTGTATTACTTTGCAAAAAAAAAATTACTTAAAACAACAATATATTATTAGTAATTTATTATTAGTAATATTTATATAAAATAATAAAAATTTTATACAAAAGATTGTAGTTTGTACTTTAGGGTAACTTCTTTTAATAACACTTAGTAGTTTATGCTAACAACCTTCAAAACTGAAAATATAAGTTTTTTCAAAGTTTCTTATGTGTATGACGTATGCGTATCTGTGTGACGTTTATATTAAATCAGTTTTAATATCCCCACCAACTCAACTTCAGCTATTAAATTTTAAATATTCTTTAAGAGAAATAGTTCTTGTTAAAACATGCATCTTGTAAAGAGCGTCTAAGTTTCGTGTTGCATCAGTTGATTTAATAATCTTATTTTCATTACCCGAAAGTCGTTTTATTGTATATATTTTATTTATTAATTCGAATATTTTTGTCGATATATCGCTCACATTCGGATAGCTTCCTTACGACAATGAAGCGAATCATCGACAAAAATACTTATATAAATACGATATATCTCAAAAGTAATGCATTACAGCAATCCAAAAATACTTGCAAAAATTTTTTCTAAAGCAACTGTTTTTTCAAATATGAACTTAATTATTTATTTGCTTTAAGAGCCAATTGAAATGTATTAATTCAGGTCCAAAAATGAACCTTTTCAAAAAATATTTGCTGTATTTTTCAGCTGTCTATATGCCGAAGACATTTCGTTGGCGCTAATCAACTCAAAAACACATTTTCCTGAAGAAGATACACAAAGGCGTATCGAAATATCGAAAAATTATCAATAAATAGAAAATATATTTATTGAGAATTAGGTGACCTTACGCTCATTTATAAAACCTAAGTTTCAAACAAATTTTTAAGAATTTTTCAAGTCTACTGATGAGTTGATTAGCACCAACGAAATGTCGTCGGCATATAGACAGCTGAAAAATACAGCAAATATTTTTTGAAAAGGTTCATTTTTGGACCTGAATTAGTAACTGTTTTTTATTAATTTTTTTTATCTTCGACCTTATTTTCTTTTGTATTGCAAAGTTTTCTGTTTACCTCTGGTAGGACTTAAATCGCCATCGCAATAAAAAGGTACAACAAGCAATCTAAATAATGTTGCTTATGAAATTGAATCAAGTTATTATTTCTATATGAATTTAGCATGAGTTTTAGTCAAATTTTTCTTATGCCAATTTCAGTTATCAAACTTCAGTTAAACGCAACAAAAAAATAAAAACTATTATTCATGTTCGGCCCATCTGGGATCTCTTGGCTTAATACTTGGCGCTGTATAATAAAGGTTAGTAAATTTAAAGCATTATTAAGGTTGTTTATGAATTTTTCATTTTGAATATACATTGGTGGAGGCTTACTTGGTTTTTTATTTTCTGATTGTTTGCGGGAACCATTATCATTTTGTATTTCTCTGTTTTCGTCATTATCGGCAGATAATATTTCAAATCCATTTGGCGTAGAAGGTTGGCTTTGTTATGTTTTTGGTTTTATATGCCGGAGTATTAATTTCATATAACTTAGTTTCAGTTATTATTGGCATTGTTGTTGTTATTGGTGTGATTTTGTATGCAGTTGGCGTCAACGTTGTTACTGACAGTTGTGATGAGTATTTTATTTATTTGTTTGTTTATTATTTGGTCAATACAATACAACAAGAGCATGTCTTATATTACAGTATTGGGTAGTGATTTGGCAGATATTTTTAAATTACAATTAATATTACAATTAAACGTAATGATAAAAAGTATATTAATAATAAATAATAATAAAAAAAATATGAAATTAAACAAGAAAACAAAAAAAAAATATTGTTAAAAATATTATAATTTTTAGCTATTTTTTTAATTTTAAGAATAGTACTGACATATGACAGACTTGAATTTGCCTGCATTATTATTAATAATTTGTATTTTCAGGGGAAGCTGGCTCCAGAGGCGTATAGCGTTTATGAAAAAGTGTTGTTTAGAGATAGCCTTATTAAATTTAATGTTATTTGTTTTGTTACCTCTGTTCGACCTGGTGGTTATTAGTCTACCATAGAGGTAAGAAGGTGTTTTATTATAGATCATTTTATGCAAAAATAATAGAGTGCGGCAAATCAGTAAGTTGTCGGAAGTAACATTACAAATTTCTTTCGCATAATGTGAGATGCTCCTGTCCCTTGTAATACCGAATACATATCTGACAATGTTATTATATGTTACGTTGAGTCTTCGTTTACTTAAAGCATCACAGCTAGAGAACAGCTCCCAACCATACATTAGGGTGGGCAATAAGTACGTTTTGGCCAGAAGCATTCGAATATGAATGCGTGTGTAGTGTTGAGAAATATAAAGATTTCTTAAAAGTCTTCCGGCAGTTTGTTTTCATATGATCTAACCGATTTAGATGTTTATTAAAAACATGTTGTTGTTGTTGATGGGAATATAATTATTGTTTGAGTATTACTTGTTGGAGTTATGCATTGCGAACTCCTAGAGATCGATGTTGATTGCACTTGTCCAGTGAGATTATTATGGTTAATATTTAATAAAGCGTGTTTCGTTTGTAGATGTACGAGTAGTTTGTGCAGGAAGGGAGTTTAATCTTATTGTTAGTTGATTTTTTGCACGTTTTTCACATGATTAATTTTTTTTTTTTGGCAATCTATGCTTTGTTTCTATTGCGATCTGCACATCAGCGATGGGAAAAGCGCTCGATAGGCATCTTTTTTTTTTACTTAATAAAATTTGTTTATGAATTGTAATTTATTCTTTTTTTTAAGACTGTTTTGCAGAAATAGCAACATTAATAATGTTAATGTTTTTTAGATTATAATCTTTTATATGTAATTTTATTGCTTAAAAGAATTTTATTGCTGCGGAGCAAATGACGACACGACTGCGCTGTTTGAAAACAAAATATTTGTATGTAAAAATAATTTTTTTCTCTTTAGGGCAGCTGAAGACTGTTGGCAAATTCAGATTTTGAAATTCAATAGTGTCATTTACACAACTGTTAGTTTGTATGTTTTACGGTGAATTGAATTGCACCTAGACTATATGAAGTCGCCTTGCATTTACTCTAACGACATGATTATCTTATTTTTTTATGATGCACCAAACATATTAATCGAAAGGTAAAAATTTCAATGGCCCCTTTGCTTCATTTGAAGTGGACGCACCAGTCAGCTTTTAAAAACAAACTCAAACTGGGTTAATGAAAATTGCAACAACATAGAACTCCGAAGGGAAAACAATGGCGAAGACGGACAGATTTCGCACAATAAAAAACAAAAAATAAGATTAAATTTTTTATAACCACATCTTGCAAAATTGTTTTTAATTTTATTTCAATTTGTTTAAAAGCTTTTTTATTTTGAAGCGTTTCATATTGTTCGTTGCAGCTGCATATTAAATAAACTTCTTGCCATTGCTCATTTACCAGGGGGCCATAACAATTCTCGTGTTGTAGCAAAAGGACCACAGGACCAAAAAACCATTGTAAGCAGCTACAATGAGAACCATTTCAACTCAAAAATGCTTAACTGTAACCTAAAAAAAAAAATAAATTTAACTTAAAACGCTTTAGAAAAACATGTGGTTTACAAAGCAACAACAGCCACAATTACATCCACGACAAGGCTCCATTTCATCCTTTTCAGTTTTGTTTTGTTTTTTGCTTTGTCACCTCAATCTCTTTCACACTTTCCTCGCTTCGTTATTTCGGTTTCTTGGGGTTGCCTCAGGAAAGAGGTTTTCTATTGTTTCTTATTTTAATGAAATTCGCTGTATTATTGTTGTAGCTGAAGCATGTAACTGCATTAAAGATACCGAGCTGTATGTGAGTGTGTAAGTCGAGCAGGACAATTTCTTGCAACCATGTTTAACTAAAACTTTACAAGTATTTAACATTTCGTTTACTTTCGTCAAACAAGACAAAACAGGTGTTCAGGTTTTTTTCCCGGGGTTTCTTTTCTCTGCCGCTTTATGTGTTCAAACAAAGTGTTCATTTGTTTCGCAAACGAGGTAGCGTCGAGGAAGTCACAATAATTTATTTGCTTTCTCAGAAAGTACAGCGAAAATGTGTTAATATACCCAAGAAACGCTCAATAAGCTGATCACCCCTTTGATTGTGTGCGTGTCGTTTATTTTAGTAATTGCTCCAGACATACAATAAAAGACATCCAAAATCATAATTTTTGTGATTTTGTTTTCAATGAATCGTAAAAGCATTATTTTTTCACCCACTCACTTTTCTATCGCTTCCACTATTGCATACCTAATAAACTACTTTTTATACGTCATGCATACTTTAAATAAAAAAATTTGTATTCTGGAATGCATTTTTAGGGTTCCGTACTCAACAGAGTGAAATGGAACGCTATTACCGAGACAACTACGTCCGTCCGTCCGTCCGTCCTTCACAGCGCCCATTCTCCGAAACGGTAAGATCTAAAAAGCTGAAATTTTCACAGGATGTTGTTCTACCTCGCCGCTACAACAACCGATACCAAAAAACAACAACAAATGGAAAACTACCAGGTGTCCCCATACAACGAAAAGTAACAATTATCTATAACTCTCGAACCGTAATAGATAGAGAGCTGAAATTTTCCCAGTGTATGTATTTATAGATGCTCTACAACAGCAAATGCTAAAGATAACAACAAGATGAAAACTACGAGGTGTCCCTATACAACCTAAAGTAACAATTAGCAGTAGCTGCTAACCTGTATAAGACAGAGAGCTGAAATTTGCATAGTGTACGTATTTACAGATACCCTACAACAACAAATGTTAAAAACAAAAACAAGTCAAAAACTACCAGGCGTCCCTATACAACGTAAAGTAAAAATTAGCCGTAACTCTCAAACTGTAAAAGCCTCTCTGGTTTTGAAATGTACACAATATATGTACTCACATATGATCTACAATAACAAATGGTAAAAACAACAACAAGTCGAAAACTACCAGGTGTGTCCATTCAACGCAAAGTATCAATTAGCCGTTGCTCTCGAACCGTGAGAGACAGAGTAACGAAATTTGCATAATATATGTATGTACATATGCTCCACAACAACAAATGCTAAAAACAACAACTGTAAAGTTACCAGGTGTCCCATTACAACAACGTAAAGTAACAGCTATAACTCTCGAACCGTAAGAGATAGAGAGGCAAAATTCGCACAGTGTATGTATTCCCAGATGCCGTACATTAGCAAATGACAACAACAACACAAGTCGAAAACTACTAGGTGTCCTCATACAACGTAAAGTAACAATTAAACGTAACTCTCAAGCTGTAAGAGACAGAGAGATGAAATTTATACAATATATGCATTAACATATGCCATTCCATACGTACATTACAGATACATACGTACGGAACCCTAAGTATGTGATCCAGGACCGTACTTGACTGAATTTATTTATTATAACCCCATTTAATCCACATGCCATATGGCAACCCTCTATCCACTGATTTCTTAAATAATTATAGAAATGGAATTACAGCTTCCAAAAACATGAAATACGATAAGAAAAATTCTCAGTTGTATTGGACAAAGCGAAAATTATGCTTCTCTAAGAGTATTTTCCCAATGTTGGAAACCTCTGTCATGGCAAGCAGCTTAATATGTCTCTTCAAGAAATCGGTCAGTGGTTTTCAAGTAGTTGAATGAGATCCCGCCACTTACGTGATGAAACAATATCCGAAGATGAAAATACTCTGATCGAAAAGGATGTACAACCGTAAATAGCGTATGAGCTTTTTTAAGGCTTGCATGGCCCACTACGTCCTCACCACGCCCCCTTCTTGTGAATGTATAGATAAATGAATACATTTACGTGGACAGAAAAGAGCATGTGGTAAATTTGTATTTTTTTTATTATTTATATATATATTTTTTTCAATTAAAAAATAAGTGAAATTGGTCTAGTAGTTCTCGGTTTTAGATGAATTAAAAAGGTATAAAATAAGGGTGGTAAATTTGTCTTTTCGTAAAACCCTAAGTTGGTATAAACGTATTTATTTGACATCCAGTTTTGTAAACTAAAGAGTGTGGGCGTAAAAGCAGGTATGAATCTAAAAAATGCATTGCGGTGAGCATTTGAAGAAATATTAAACCGATCGGCTCAGACGTTCTATGTTTTAGGTAAATTAAATAAAGTGGAAGTAAGTAGGTGTGGTGAAAATTTGTTTCCGCAAAAACCGAAAATGAGTTACTGCAAACCATTGAAGCAAAACTTAAAGAATTTGATCTAGGAATTCTTGGCACTCGATGAGTTATGAATGTGGTCGTAAAAGTAGGCCTGGTCAATTTTGATATTCATAAAAATTTATGTCGAGCATTTGTAAAAGAGTTAAAAGGCTTCATGCCGAACTTGTCCGTTTTAAGTAATTTAAAATTTGGGGGTGGAAAACCGGCATGGTCAAATTAAAAATAGCCTGTGCTCACCCTATATAATGTAGCTTTCCAACGCTGATCAAACAATTTTAGAATATTATTTGTTTGTGTAGTTTATTCATCTACAGAATTGAATTTTTACAGACTACTACAATTTATCAGCTTAATTATAATATTATTTTAGGTCTAAAAATAGACCTTAATGTTTTCTGTCTTTTTCAGTCGTCCATATACCGCCGCCATTTCGTTGATGTAGTTGAGTTTCAAACATTCTTTTAAGAACTAATTTAATTTTAGAATGAACTATACGATTCACAGTTATTAATAATTTTATTGGGCTTTCTAGTTAAATTTTTACTTCCTCAAAATCGAGAAAGATTTTTTGTGATAAAATTGGAATGATAAACATTTTTAAACAAGACAAGAAAAGTAAAGTTGAAGACTAACTGGCTAGAATACAGACCATGGCTGTTTCACGACCACCACGTCGCTCATCAGCATCCAAGTTTGCTTCGAACACAGGCTATGACTAAGTGTATACTGGTCTTAAGCAGCGTATAGCCATCCGGTTTTTCGAGTCTACTGATAAGTTGATTAGCATCCACGAAATGTCGGCGGAATATATACGGGTGAAAAAGACAGAAGACATTAAGGCATATTTTTAGACCTAAAATAGTACATTTCAATTGACTCTCAAAGCAAATAAATAAATTCATTCTTAATTATAACATTTAAATAACAACAATTTAACATTCAAGTTTAAATGTGAGGCAAAACTGTTATATATACATATGTAAGCATCTTGCAATCGACTCACTGCTTGCAGGGTTCATTCTGGAATAAGACTCTTTGAACAAACGATGGAGTCGTTAGGAGACCCTAAGAGGGCTGAAAAAAGTAAAATGATTTTTTTTATTTCTGGGTAATCAATATTATCAGATAACACATTATAGGCAAACAACAATGAGGAACAAGATCTGCGGTCCTCTAGGGACATGCAGTTCTTAGCAATTTTCTTCTAACTTCATATCAAGGTAGTCCATGATAAAACGAATGTAGTCTAATTTAGGTAACATTTTAATTGATATACAATATATAATTAATTGAAATAAAGCTAACCTTTTGCTTATTATTATAATTCTGAGTAATTTGTGTTATCAATTTGGCAATGGGTGCAAAGTTAATAGTTTTTTTTTAATGATTCAATTAATTTAGTATGGTTTTGTTAGCTGAAACTAATTTTTAGTTTTGTGTGGACTGATGATTTCGTTATGTCTTACGTCACGTCAACCGTATGTATACTTATTCAGTGTGTAATGCAAAACACTAAATAAGTCAGCAAACTTAAAAGTACATGATCGTAGAAAAGTCCACCCCGTTTCATTTATAATTTTACTTTTATTTTGCTTAAGTTTATTAAAAATATGATTTTCTTTGACTTAACAGAGATTTCAAGTAACTTTTGTAACCTTACTACATTTTTTAAGCTCACTTTTGCAAAATAAATAATTACATATAAAGTAAATGAGTAAAATATGAAATATTTCTGCAAATTCCACAACGAAAGAAAGAAAAAATGTCTACACTAAAATGTGCCAAAAAAAAACAAATTCTCAAAAGTGCAATCTCATTAAGTAAAATTCTTCTTTTTTTTTCTCCTTCAGTCATTTTTAACATCTAAGATTTAAAGAAGCTATTGCAGAGGTTGTACGTATGTAATTAAATAAATTAGAACTTAGTGGGGAAAAATTTAATTAAATTTTACCAAATTTCTAAATGTTTGGGGAGTCTACGAGCCGCATCACAAGGCTACAAGCTACTAACTTTCACTTCTTTTTGGCATAAACCAATATTGACGGTATTTTTTCAAGTCCTAAGTCCATATTTGAAATCTTAAGGATAACATTTTAAATTTAACTTAGAAAAACAACATCTTGGGAGAGACACCTTACCAGACATAACTCAATTACGGGGCATATGCTGGAGGAAATTAAGGAACTTTGTGAATGACACGGAATTCCTATAGACCTATGGGTCAAACTGTATCACGGTAAATCCACGGAGCGCACAACAAGCCTATACTGGCTTAGGTGTGTGTCGCAAGACATGGGCAAGCAAACCCCTCCAATCAACCTAACCTAACCCTAACCTAGAAAGACAAACAGTTACAATTTTCGGATAGATTTTGAAAGTTCTAAAATGCAGTCACATCATCACTACATTTGCTGTAAGTAAATACTAGGACCCAAGTGGGCCGGTTTCATGACCGGCGGCCCTCGTAAAAAATGCTAGAGATGTGCGCGTAAATGTTTTTTGGCTCACGTCACGCAGGCTCACGAACAGAATAACTTTCCTCACGCACGAACATTCTTTGGGCCTCGCGACACGCATGCTCACAAGCAAAATTTTTTCAATCACTCATTTTCACTCACGAACCTTTTTAATCACGCAATTTCAAGCAGTTTGTATTGACACATAGTTTCGATAATGCCGTGTTTTCAATAAAAAAGTGAGTTTTTTGATAAATTAAATATTCTAATATTGAAGAATTCGTACAAGATTAATTAAAAGCATGTCTTCTAGGACACTTTGGCGCTTATTGTGAATAGGATATAGTGTATAGGATTTTAATTAAAGATTATTTCAATCCTGTTTTGAGTGTATCTTTTTAACAAACTTCCTTAGAGACACAACGATTTCACTTGAATACAACTTCATATTTATATGAAGTTTACTAGGTGTGAAAGTTAGTAGAATATTATAGCATATACATATAACTTGACTTTGCCTTAATTCGACTTATATTGCTATTGCTTGTGAGCACAGACAGTAACGCAAGCAACGGACATTTACACGGACTTGCTCTCCATTTACTTTTACTATCCGCCCTGACGTCGAATAACACCTTCACTAGTTACATTGCTACAGATCCTGTTGAAGTGCTAACATTTTTTCCTGCTCGTTACTTCAAAAGTAGATTACCACCCACAGAATACAGATATGCCAACATCATCAGAAAACTCTCTAATAATGATTCGACGATTATCCAAAATCATTTTATTCACTGCTTCAATGCTTTCATCAGCTATTGACGTGCTCAGAAAACCAGGACGAGCATCGTTATTGACATCTTCTGGGCCTTCCTGAAACCGGTTATATGTTACCACAATTGAACTTGTGTTCTCGCCAAATGCCATAGTCCACATTTCAAATGTCCTTGCGCATTTAATTTCATTTCTTACAAAAAACTTAGCATAGTTTCGTTGATCCATTTTTTCGAATAGTAAAACATCGAAGAGCACACAAAACACTAAACTTTCATCTGCCAAAAACAAACTGACAACATATATAACAGACATGTGTACCAACATAACAGAAAAAAATGAGAAAATCGTACATACGTAACTCACGAAATTAGAAAATCACGATTATTTTTTTGATCAGACCTCGTATCATAGTCTCCTCTTCTAACATTTCATTTAATTTTTGCAATCCATGTTTTCTGAACTTAATGTCATTAAACTTACAACTTCAGAGTGTTAATTTGTATTCATAAGCAAAAAAGTTAAGTAGGTTTTGAAAAAATAATATTCGTAAGTTTAACTAATGATTTAATTTGTGTTTTTTCACTACATATGTATCCCTTGTGCCAAAGATCCGTATGTCTCTTATGACAAAGATTTTGACGAGAGAAGAAATAAACTGAACATGCTTTCTTAAATTTTTTGATTTTATTGATGTTCGTATCTTGGCCTGATGAGAAAAAATTCAGTTTACAATATACATCGGCAGTGAATATGTACAATGTAGCAAATGTTTAGCATGATGTGTTGTTTATTTCACTAAATATAATAAATTAATTAGTAAAATTCATATTACATTGTATATCATAAAATTAGTTACATCCTGTATTTTCCAATAGCTAGAAATTTCCTGTGAGAATACTGATATACGTCCTGACTGGCTCAATAATACTTTGCAATAAGACATGCTCAATCAAAATTCCTCAACACGTCGTTAATTCAATTTTAACACACATGGGTGTATAATAAAGTATAAAGCAAATAATGTTTAAAAGGCACAAAAATCAGTGTTGACAAGTATTAGTTCCACTTGCTGGCGCAGCAGAATTATTTCCCCAACTATTTTTTACATTTGTTTTCTTCCATAAAAATCTACCCAATCTAATGTGTACGTGTGTATTACAAATTGAGCTAAAATAATCTGCAATAAAAATAAGTCAAGGAAAAATGTGTAAAAGTTGTTTTGTAAACAAAAAAATATAGTGTTTTAAATTGTTCGTGCAATTTCGCGAATCTTCGTGAACTGCCCTAAAATGGTAATCACGCAAGAAATTTTAATTTTAAATCACGCTCACGTACTAACTCGTGATTTTTGAAAACTTAATCACGAACTTTTCACGACAACCGCACATATCTATTTGCTACAACCAACAATTGATGAATTAAACTTTTTGTTTCCATAGCCAAATATCAGCGCCTGTTGCAAACAATATATAAGCATTAAGGGTTTTCACGATAGGTAGTGTAAACCGTGCAAGCTAAGCAAATGTGAGCAAAAATTATCTGCTTTTTTCACACAACAATAAAATATCTGTATTTGCACTTTGCTTTATTTTTCATTTTCACCAAAACAGCTTGAGCAAATAGAAGTGTGCACAAATGCTCAGTTGAAAATAAATAATGTAAACAACAACAGAAGCCTACTAATAGTTTTCGCGGAGTAGATGAAAAATTAAAAATAAGGTTTTTTTCAACAAATGCAAGCATAAACTTTAATTTAATAATAACAAAAGAATACATCGCTTTTTAATTTATATGGGTGTCTTATGTCAAAAACAAAAAATAAGATCGGCAGCAGCTGAGTGTCAACTTGAATCCGATGGACTTCGCCCTCTGTCACATTTCGTGCCTTATTATTTACATATTACAGTAGCGTTATCTAGAATTTTGAAATACATAAAAGAATTTAACCAAAAAAGCAACAACGGTGTTCTTAAAAATAAAATAAAGAATTTGTTAAAGTTTTTGCGAATATGATGCTTCAATAGTGAATGATGCTTCAATAGTTTGTCTATTTTTCTTTTTGTATTGTAATGACAATACTCCATGTCATTTTCAAAATGCGAGTAGTTAACTTTCAATGCATATAAAATAGAAGAAATAAATAAATGGCTTTCAAGATGCGCATATTTCTGTCAGCTGGGTGGTGCTGGGAGACGTAATGGTATAAAAATAACAAAGAAAAGTTAAAACTGCGTAAATCATTTAAATTTTTCATCAGTTTGCAATGCTGATGATGCAGCTGTCAATTTCATGTAATGCCAATGATTGGTTGCTGTCATAATTATGACTTTTGCAGCAAAACGTTGCTTCAAAATGTAAAAAAAATATATGTATATGGAAGAAGAGTATTTGAGTCTTCAACATTTTAAAGGAGCACACAGTTTGATTTATGGCACATCATATAAAAGGCAATAGTAGTTTTAGCTAACTGTGTTTAAATCAAGAGTGGAATTTTTTCAACAGCTTTTCTTATGGGAGATCATTTATTTACTAAACTATTTACAAAAACAGTGTTCTTGATTAACAGATACAAAATTATAAATATTTGGCTCAAAAAATTCAATAAAAATTACTAAAAAAATTTAAGAAAAATTGAATGTCAGTAAGTAAAATGGCTGCTTTCAAAACCAAGTTATTCTGCATGTTTTTATTCCCAAGGAATTTATAATTGGAGGATGTTTTCATCGAGAAAAATGTTTTTCCATGGAGAAAAATTCCGCAAGAGTTTCATAATTGGACTCAATATATTTATATTAACAGTAGCTTTCTATTCTTCCCAACAAAACGTGGTGCTGTCGTAATTATGCTGTCATTACGAAAAGCACAATACTCTACCTACTGTATGCTAATAGCCTTTCCGAGTGCGGCTAATTATGAACTGCGCAATTTGAGCAAACGAATGCTGACGTTTATCCTTTACCAAGCTTTTATCTGAAATATTTCTATTGTTTTCTGGCTTATGTTTATACAGAAGTTTAAATTTCACTTTTGCACATAAAATAATGGTTGTCATAAAATCATTTCCGTTTCTCGTTTTTAATAAAAATGTTCTTTTAGATTTTATTTCTTCTTAATTAATTCCTCAAATTGCTGGCCAAACTTGTCTGTGAATTTAAACAAAAGGACGCTGTGAACCAACCAACCAAATGTTGTCTAAATCATTTAACAGCATAATTGCCAAGTAGATACGTACTTCCTGCTTTAAACTTAAACGTGCATTAAATTTAGATTTTGTTTGAGTAGGGAATTTTATGCTTCTTTCCTTTAACTGCGACTCTACAGATATTGAATATTTGTATGTTTAACTGAAATTTTAAGTATTTGTTACATTAAGACGGATATAAATGGCAACATAAACGACATAATGGCTTAGACGTTACAACACGTTACGATTAACACGAATCTCAGCGTGAACGTGCTGATAATATAAATCAGCAAAAAGCAGCAGATTGGCATTTTTGCCATTTTATAATGTTGGACAAGCTGCAGCTGGCAGAAGGACAATGAAGTGAATATAGAGTTTGATATAAAAGACATTGACTCTTGTCTTACAATTCCAGCAATAAAAGTAATCATACAGCGGGCGAGCGATGGCTGGATAATAAATGAGAACAGGTATTTTAGCAAAATGTTATTTTAACTGACAACTTAAATGTTGAAATCTATACGAAAGATTAAAAATCTGCCACCGTTGACTCTGTGTACTAAAAGTTCAGCTTTCTAGTTTTGTTAAGGATTAGAAAAGACACAAAAATATTCTTTATTCAATTGCGTTGTTTTATTTGTGTTTCAGCTCATTTTTCCTAATGCTGCAGTAACACTGTGACTTTTTTTTTATTTCTCAAGGCTCTTCCGAATTTTAGCAATTTTTATTGCTTTGCCGGTTGTATAATTTCAAGCTTCTTTTAGCCAACGAAAGAGACGTGATTGAGATGAAAATTATATAGATTTGAAGCAAGTATTTTGTTTTCTTATAGTTGCTTTTTGTAGTCTACCATGTACGAATTTCACATTATTATCATTACACAAGTTGTTGATCCGACAAATAAAATAAGTCAAAAGGTTGAATTTAACTCAGGCTCAAGAAACAAATATTTTAAATGGTTCAAGTTTATTAAAAATGCAAGTCTTTTTCGAACATACATATGTATTTCCAAGCGATAAGCTACTCATGACCAGTGCTGGGCAAAATACATGCTTTGATGTATTTAAAATACATGAAAGTTGTGTATTTAAAATACAAATACTTTTTCTCCACGTATTTAAAGTACAAAATACTGCATTCTAAAGCAAGTATTTGAAATACAAAATACAGTGTAACAAAAATATGTATTTAAAATACAAAATACTTTTATTCAAAAAAGTTTTTGTTTCCTTTCATAAACACCAGCTTTTCAAATGTGGTATCAGACAAACAACCTCTTGATGGCGAATAAATAAAATCAGCTAACGACAAGATCTTAACGATTTCTTATTAAAAAATGATATTTTATTGAAAGAGAAACAATGAATTTAAGAAATAAGTGACAATTAAAAAACGTTTGACCAAAGGCTATATACATATATAAAGTATATCCAAGTCAACATGTGAGTGATTTAATTTTAACTCTCTTCTTATTTTAGATCAAAATGTCAAAAGCTGTGTTTTCCTTATATTTTATTTGTTCGTTGTTTAACTTTCTGAAAGCTTGGCGACTTTCTTAATGTGCATGCATTCCGTTGGGTTTGCTTTATACAGGTACTTTGTGTTTGGTAATTAAATTGTAGTATTGTAATTTTTTGCAAATAAAACAGTAGTAAAATTTGGTTTTTAGTTGAAGTATGAATGAAATACTTTTTAGCACATATCTTCTAACATAAATTAAAAATGTATTTCGAAAAATGTATTTTGAGAGCACAAGTATTTGAAATACAAAATACTCGAGCGCCTAGTATTTAAAATACAAAATGCAAATACATTCGTGAGACGTATTTAAAATACAAAATACGTATTTGTATTTTAAATAAGTATTTCAAATACTGCCCAGCCCTGCTTATGACTATATTTAATTTTTTATGACTATACTTAATTTTGTGTGAAATTTTTGCTCAGATATAATCTGAGCAAAAATGTGGGCCGGGCCTCTTACGAACTCTAAACTTACCTACATCACGGTTGGTGCAGTTATTGCAACCGAGACTTCTGTTAAGAAATGGCAAATCTATTTGAATACTTCTTTTGAAGTCCCTCACTTCGCTGACTATTTTTTCTGTAATTGTTTCAATATTGATATCGATACATTTATTTCTTAGAAAAGCATCCCTTTCGAAAACTCATAGTTATCGTAGTGAGAACTGCCTTAACAAAGTAATTTACTTGCTCTTGTCGAGCTCTTTTCTTTCCACGAAAACTTGATTAATAAGAAATTAGTAAACATAAGTATTTATGTATTTGCAATTATTCATAGTCGTGAATAAATTAACTGACAACGTAAATAAGCTATTTTCTCCACAGTTATATATTTTAGCTCTATGAACAGACTTATGTATGAACATAAGTCTGTTTAAGAAAACTTTTTGCTTACTAATGTCACATTGCTCCTGATTATACTTCTAACGTTATTAAACGATTTGAATAACGATGCATATGTAAGTGCAGTAGACGAAGTAAGAAAGTTTAAATTAAATAAAACACACCAAAAGATAAAAGTAAACCAGAATTTTATATAGAACGTTTCATTCAAATTATATATAGGCAACTATTCCAACTTCGTTATAGGTATATATAAGTTCTAAAACCAAAACTCTAGCTAAATGTGCTTTACATATCATATGTATATGTTTATTAGAGTAATCCGCCATCGTTTTCCACCGGTTTCGAACCCGAATTTTTCTGAATGATTTCCAACGAAATTTACTACATTAGGTCTAGAAGATTTCTTTTATTGTTTTAGTATAGCTTTTTAGCCACTTATATGCCTTCGATATTTTGTTGATATTACTCAACTCGTCGGTAGACTCGAGTACTTCAATTTTTTCGAATCTACTGAGTAATAGAATAATACTGAGAGCAATAGTATTTGTGAAAATATTTTGTCTATACAAGAATTTTGTTGAGAACAAATGGGTGAATTCAGCTTTAAATCCAACTGGAATTTAATAAATACTTTAAGTCTAAAAAGCCTACATATTTTCTTTTACCGTCTATTTGTTCAGCCGTCTATAAGCCTCCGACATTTTACTGGTGCTACTCAGACGTCACTCGCAAAAACCTCCCAAAATGCTGAAATAAACTTAAAATAGTGAATAAAAGTGTGCAGCTGCTACAAAAAACCAAACCGTTGAAAAACTGTGAATATTTTTTAAGCCCAAAAAATTATATAATCTGTGCCATATAATCTTAACCTAGCACACAAGTGAGCCCAATTATGTGCCAAAAGGTACCCGGAAAAAACCGAAATTAGTCTATTTACAAGAAAGAAAAAGATTGCTCCATATGACGAGCTGTGCTTTCTTGAAAGGCAATAAATGTTTCCGACAGGGTGAAATATCTTGGCGATGGAAGCAATATTATCCGTCGAGCCAATCGAAGTTCGTTTAAAATATAAAGCGGCTTTCATAGCGAAACGATTGAAGATGATGGATGAGTGGATCAATCAAAGATACGAAACGCATCATCAGCAAATCCTTACAGCGGGAAAATGCAACATCAGATCGCATACCGGAGACCAGACCAGAGGCCAATTGCGACACATTGATACCTGACTTTCACTCCTAGTTGACCGACCCTATGAACTAGATACCCGTGAGTCTTCATTGTTACACGCATGGTTCAAGGGCATGGGGAAAACAGTACATATTTATGTAGAAAATACCACCGAACTATTATTACGGACTTTTGCACAGTTTTTCAGTCGAAAATTCCAGCAATTACGGAGTGTATTAGTGAGCTCAATGAAATGGGAAGGCCAGGATCTGTGAACATATTCACGGACAGTTAAATGGCCATTAGTGCGATCTTAGCTGAGCAGATAAAATCACGAACAGTTTGGGATTGCAAAAACGCTATTAACAGTTACTCGACTCATGCTGATCTGCCTTTCATATGGATACCAGGGCATGCGGGAATAACTGATATGAAAGAGGAGACGCACTTTCTTCAAGAACAAGCTGTTTTTGCAAACTACGAGCACAGCCTGGTTTACTAAAAGGTCTCCAAATCATCAGCATATGAAAGAAATCTTTATTTCAAAAGGCAGCTGCCAATATCGTTAATATTAATTATTGAGTAGGGGCCAAGTTCACTATCCTGGGTACCATAAAAGAGAACTCCATTTGTATAACTTATTAGCTGATGACCTCAAAATTTTTGAAGCAATAATATCAGACGATGATGCATTTGTTCTTCTTGTATCGATGAAATATCCCACTGGTGCAATATAAATAATATGTCCTTAAATGTTGTCAAATGTCCTTTCACAAACCTAACATTCCTTCTGTGAATGCTTTCCAGTACAAGTTATTTGATTGCAATTTAGTAGTGGTCAATCAAATGTTAGATCTGGGTATCATTTTGGACTGTGAACTTAACTTTAATGCTCATCTTGACTACATGATACCTAAAGCCCATTCCGTCTGCTTTTTTATAAGAAGAAACTGTCAAGACTTTGCCGATCCCATTACTTTACGAATTTTGTATACAGCTTTTGTACGCTCTAAATTAAAGTATTGCTCGTTTATTTGGAACCCTATTTACGATGTACATACAAATAGAATTGAAAGAGTACAAAAGAAATTTGTTAAATATGCGCTTCCTAGTTTTCAAACTTTGTCAATGCGAATTTCATATAATGCTCGTTGCTTGCTTTTGGGTTTGAAGCCACTTTCTGTAAGACGTACTATGCAATCCACTATTGTAATTTATAACTTGATAAACGGTCATATCGATTGTGAATACTTATTAAAGTTAATAAAAAATTTTGTGCCATGTAAGTTTTTCAGATCCAGTAATTTATTTTATGTTTCTAGTCAAGGTACTAATTATGCAATGCGTGAGCCATTGCTACGGGCCTTGAATACTTTAAATAGCATCAATAATATCGTTAGCATTGATTTTTCGTTGCCGATTACTGATTTGAAATTGTTATTAGAATATAAGGATTTATTTAATATATTTTAACGTATAGTTTATTTGATCTTTTCTTTTATTTTGATAATAAATTAAATTTTTAAGGCTTAATTTAGTAAAACTAAGGATAGAAATAGTAAATGGGATAGTTCGAATGTGGTATATAAAATCCCTTGTCACGGCAATGATCAGGAGAATTGTGACAAAGTATATATAGGAACAACTAAAAATAAATTACGAACTAGAATTGCAGGACATAAATCAGACCAGAGATACAGGGATATTAATACTCAGAAGACAGCATTATCTTCTCATTGTGCTAGATCAAATCATTATCCTCATTTTGAAAACGTTTCAATATTAAAAACAGAAAATAATTATAAGAAACGTTTTATGTTAGAAATGTTAGAGATTATTAGTACTCCAATATCACATAGAATGAATTTTAAAATAGATACAGAGAATTTAGCACAGAATTATAGATATTTAGTCAGTAAGAAATTAAATACATAATGTGAAATGCAATATTATAAGTATAATGTTAAGACAGTTTTTTTCAAAAAAAAATGTACATAGTTCTATGAGTAACATTTGTTCTTTACATTTAATTTAATACACAACATGTTTGAGATATTAATAAAACAAATGTTAGTCGTAGAATTATAATTATTTGGTTTGAATATGTATGAATTTTTCATTAAGGTGTAAATATTTTTAAAAATTTTTCTTTGAGTTTAAATTTTTGAATGTTGAATTTTTATAACTCAAAACTTTTTTCATTGTTATTTTTAAAATAATACTAAAAAATATTCCTGAAGAAGCCAACAAATTGCGGGCGAAATATCGAAATAAATAAATATATTTGTTTTTTGTTACAAACATTTTTATAAAAAGATCTTAAGCCTTAAAAATTTAATTTATTATTTAATATATTTTGTAATTAAGTTATTATTAGCCTGTAAGGATATTGTATTACATAGGCTTAGATGGATAAATAAGTAAACAAATAAATAAATAAGCATGCACAACAATTTGAAAGGGGATTTCTTAAAGAAAGATCACAATAACGCCCAACTACACATGTAGAAATTTTAAACGCTTTCCTGATGATTCATAATGTGTTCTTTATTTAAATTGAGCATTTAAAAATTTTGAGTCCTTCAACTATTGGAAACCCGGTTTAAAAAAAAATCAAGTAGTCGAACATCCTAATGTTTATGTTTACGCATTTGCCACTACAGCAACAAAGTAGGGGAAAAGAAAGCAGGAAGAAATATTTTAGTATCATCATCATGATTAAAAAGTTTCAAGTTAAGACAAACAATCGTACACACACACAGTCATACAATACAAAAAACTCACTATAAATAACGCAAAACAAGCAAATAGAAAAGTTAAACAGCATAAAATTGCATTTTGAGTACATTTTCGGTCTGTATGCACAGGTTGGCTAAAGTAAATTGTCATTTGGTTTCGAGGCAAAGGCAGATCTACACACCCAATGCACCCAACCCAAGAAAATTACAAAACTCCAACACAAGTTGCAGAAGACTCGTAGCATTCAAACGAGGAGCTTAAATGCGTCCTGTATCTAGAAAATAGAAAAGTTTTGACAAACTTTTTGTACTTTTGTTTGCACTCTTACATAAATACCTACTTAGCAAGAAAGAAAGAAAGTAGAGAAACAAATAAGAATTTTTGCTTGCAGTTGTGCAACATCTCAAAGGAACGGCAAGTACCTTCCTCTGCAAATAAAACAATATAATAAACATAAATATAAGATACCTCACTGGCGGTGCATGAGCACCTGTTCATATGACAGAAATGTTTATTTTTCCAAAATATATGTGTGTACACATGTAAGCAAATAAATAAGTGCTTAAAAGCCTTTTCAAAAAAAGGTATTTTAAGAAAAAAAAAACAAACAAAAATTATAAAAAATTTAACCACCGATCCTCAGGAGGAGAATCTCAAGTACCACAGATTATTGTAACAAATAAAGCAAATTTATGTAAGTGAGTTTGAGCTTAAATTTTCACCCAAGCATTTGATTAAGTGTCAATTTCATGCCAACATATTTGTCTTCAGCTGATTTGATTGATATCGAATTTATGTAAGTATTTCAGTAAACTCAGAGTCTTCCATTCAGCTAATTGTAATAAACAGTACACAAATGTTGTTTTTAATTACAGCGATGTTATAAATTGAGATCTCTTTAGTGTACGAGTATTTTTCGACTTCGTAGCAGCTGTAAAGCCAAAGAATGAGAACGATAGAATGGTAAATGGTTTTGCATCAGGGTTAAAATTTGAGGAAAATGGCACAAAATCAACCAAATGTTATTTTACAGCAGTTTTGGCTCGCTCTTGCTCGCCAACATTTTTTCTAAACATATAAACTGGACATTTGCTTTTCCTATGGGGGCTTCCATCCCTTCCCTCCACTCTTTAAGAGTGCTCCCAGATTGGCCGTAAGGGATTCATGAGTATGACTAACTACTAATATTTTCTTGTATTGACAATTTTAGTAAAACTAACGAATCATTTATCTCTGCTCATGAATCCCTCCTCCTAACTAGACCCCGGTTTCCCCTAGTAGATCTAAATGTATGGCCGACCTCCATTATTTTGTTTTTTTTTTTTCTAAACCTTTGGGAAAGCACAATAACCCTCCATCTTCTCTCTTTCTCAGTAGGCTTTTTACACTTACTCACATCTTACATCTTTCATCATTTTGGCAAGATGTTAACATTTTCCTATACAAATTCTATATGAAAAAAACTCAACACCTCTCAACATCTTTACAAGATGTTCATTTCTCATTTTGCTGTATTCAACATCTTTCGATTATTTTAATGTCATCACTAAAAAGAAGTTAAATAAATTAAGTCAAGTACGAGGCCGGCTCGCACTCTTAGGGTTCCGTACGTATGTATGTGTAATGTATGTATGGAATGGCGTATGTGAATACATATGTATATTTTATAAATTTCATCTCTCTGTTTTTAAAGCTACTTTATGTTGTATGGGGACACCTAGTAATATTCCACTTGTTGTTGTTTTTAGCAAGTGTTGCTGTGGAGCATATGTGAATACACATATTGTGCAAATTTCATCCCTCTGTCTCTCACGGGTCGAGAGTAACGGCTAGTTGTTACTTTACGTTGTATAGGGACACCTGGTAATTTTCGACTTGTTGTTTTTTTTACCATTTGTTATTGTAGGCCACATGTGAGTACATATATTGTTCACATTTCATCTCTCTGTCTCTTACAGTTTAAGAGTTATGCCTAATTTTTACTTTACGTTCTATAGGGACACCTGGTAGCTTTCGACTTGTTGTTGTTTTTAGCATTTGTTGTTGTAGCACATATGTAAATACATATATTGTGCGAATTTCAGCTCTCTGTATTTTACAGTTTAGCAGCTACGGCTAATTAATACTTTAGGTTTTATAAGGACACCTGGTATTTTTCAACTTGTTGTTGTCCGTTTCACTCTGATGAGTATGGAACCCTAAAAATGATAAAAATTCATACCATCACTAGAAAATATACAAATGTCAAAAATTTTTTACAATGAATATCCTTTTCCCAAAAATTGCAATTGCGGTTCTAAAGCCCGTGTGATACTACATTTTTCTTGCATTGTTTAAGTTTTGGAGAACAGTGCAAATATAATTAATGAAAGTAAAATGAAGTATCATACGGACTTAAGGTGTAATTTTTTATTAGTTTAAATCTTAATAAATTATTAAAAATTCTTACAAATGGCCACAGGCGTCTTGCACTCGAAACATGTTGCGCATAAAGCAAGATTTCGAATAATTCCGCAAATTGAATTTGTAATTGATTTTAGTCTCTAAGGGAATCCGAGAATTGCACAAATTTTAAATTCCATTTTGTTTAATGTTTTTTAGTTTGCTCAAACACGTGAAATAATATTTGACAAATGAAAGGCGTTGAAAATGTAATGTAAACAGCTGTTTTCAATTTTCAACATCTTCAACACACATTTCAAAGATGTGCGAAAATGTATAAATCCGCTATTAGAAGATTTTTTTACTTACATACATACTAATTTATTTATTAATATACTAGAAGATGATGTCAAAATTAAAAAATGTTTTCATATGGGAGCACCCTTAAGTGTGTTTTTCAAAAATGTTGGAAAGGAAAAAATAATGGAGGTCTATCATATAACTTACAAACGAAATTTTTATAAGAGCGCCCTTAAGGAAACTTAACTACTTATTCAATACCTGATGCTCGTACTAATGACTTGGACGCTATCAATAGACAAATTAATCTCGAAAGTTCCAAGACACCAACCTTTGTGCTAAAGCTTAACATGTGACATCATGGGGCCGAACGTACATTTGACGCCTCCAGATCAACCCTGTAGCTAGTAGGTTCCATGGGAAAATACTAAGCCCCAATTTTCAAATGGGAGAGCCACTATTGAAGATGGATAGGAGTCAGTATGCTTGATAAACAATTTTGCGAAGAAAAACTAATGGCCATCGGTCATATAGCTAACTTCTCTAGCACCAACAAGGGACGAGTCATTACCTTGAGCTGTTTAGAACATATTGTAATTGCGTAGCAACAACAAACAAGTTTGCAGAAGGAAGTACATACATCGTTTGGTTTAACATTACAAGAGAAAACTGTGAAAGGTATACAGAAGTAAATGATGCAGCCGAAAGAGGGGTAAAATTAGTTCAACACTATAATTTAGCTCTGACGAAGCCGAAACCGAAAATGTATGGTAGTATCCTGAGCGTAGGTTGTTTTTTTTTTTGCGGATTCTTTAATTCGTTACCATCCCAATTTGTAGCTTTAAATTATCATGTTATAAAAAAGACTATAAGAAATGTTGTAATTTCTTAATTCAGCTCCAAAAATGTACCTTACAAAATTTTTTTCTTGTTTTTTTCAGCCATCAACTCATCAGTAGACTCGAAAAATGTTTCAAACATTCTTTTAGGAATTTAAGAATCGAGTCTTAAATTCGCGAGCATCAACGAAATGTCGGCGGCATATAGACGGCTGAAAAAAACAGAAAACATTTGTAAGATGTGTCTTTGGACCTCAATTAATACATTTCAATTGGCTCTTAAAGCAAATAAATAATTAAGTTTATATTTGTTCTATTTTTTTTTTAATAATTACTTTATCTAATAATTGCAGTATTAGGATCATATGCAATCAATTTTTAAGATTCCTAATGTGATAACTGAACCACATTTTGACTTTTTAAAAAAACTATTTAGATACAAATTAATAAGAACAAAAGCTTATATGAAATACAAATTCATTCAGCATTTCTATTAACAAAAGTTGATGGGGAAGTGTATTATAGTTTTTACCACTTAATAAAAACGGTTTTTTTTAATTGCAAGCATACTCATCTATTTTATTTACAATACTTTCAATTCAGTTCAAGCTTTATTAATTATTCAACTCTGTTAAAACACTTTGCTAGAATACTTTTCACACTGCTACACCACCTGCTGCTAGAATCGGACTCACTACTTATTAGCTTTTTGTTGATTTTAGCACAGATAAGAAAATACTGCTTTTGAATTCGAATGCGTGCCAGTAGTAATGCTCACTTAACTTCCAGATCTTTATAAGTCGAGAACCATCTTCAATACCTAGTGCTCGTGCTAATGTCGCTTCTAAAAGCACTAATCAACCACTTGTATTATATTAATCCCTGACGCACTGCTACCTAAAATTTGTAACAATAGCATTAACTGCAAAGAGACCTACTCAGAAAAAAAGTTTGAGCTCTATGAAAATAATTAATTAATTTTTTAATTAGTTTTTGTTTACAAAATTTAATGGTTATTTCAAAAATTTAGTAAACGCTTTAACTGAAGTACCTAAAAAAAAATTTGATAAGTCCTAAAGCTTTTTCAGCAACGTCTCGATCTTATGTTACGCGGGCCGCCGGACCTCAGACCGGCTCACTTGGGTCCTAGAAAGGTCCCGTTGTGTTAAACGTCTCGATCTTGAAAAGTCTCCTTACGATTTGATATGAAATGTGATCGATATTTCGAAACAAATGGTCTTAGCAAAAGAAATTATTGAGATATAGATTAATGAGAGTAAAATTCTTTATGAAATAATTTATGTATACTGTTAATACCATCTGGCAGTGAGTGGTCTTACTAAATGTTCCTCAATGTCGACATCGTGCAATTATTCGCATTATACGCGTAAGAAAATTGTTTTGGGCTCCTGTGTGATGCTCTTTAATTCAACAATGACTCGATGTCGTAAGAAAATATAAGCGATCGAAATGTAGTCGCTCGATTTCGTATCAATTTGGACTTCTCTATTTCGATAGCTTGCGTTCGCATGGGCTTACATCATACATTTTTTTCCATCTACTTTACAGACATACAACATGGTTTGGTTGATTTTTTATCGCAGTATTGAAAAAACCCACTAAATTGTTCTTGCCAGGTGCATCTGATAAGTCAAAGCAAATACGTACGTAAATAAATAAGTACAAAATAAAAAAGCGAACATCTTGAAAGTGCGGAAATAGTTCTTGTGAGGTTTTAAAATTTAAAAGTATTTATTTTTATATTATTTGATTATTTAATATTATTAAATTAATTAATCAAGCTTTAGATCGTTGTTTTTTAAAAAGTATAATTTGAAACAATGATATTTATTACTTTCATTATTTTGCCAACAATTTGTTAGCATCTTCAGGAAAATAAGTAATGATAATTAAATATCTAAGGCTTGAATAATTAATTTAATTTAAAAGTGTTTTTAGAGACATTTAATAAGTACTTTGACGCACTGCACACTGATATTCCTCTGGCAAACTCAGGATTTTCTTCCATCCATCGAATAAGTGAACTGTTTCGGAAAACTACATACATATGTACATATTCTCATTTTTTTAACAAATAAATAAATATACAATTTTTTTTACAAATATATTTGTAAATAATTTGTTTTATTTAAACCAAATTTTTTTGAGGTTTCCACAATATTTTTGCATTTATTTATTCAATAACAAATTTGCTTAAATATTTCAGCAAATTTCGAACAAAAAAATTAATTCTTTTGAATAATTTCTTATTTGATTGTGATATTTTTTTCAAATAATGGTCTGTCTAATTCAATCAATATTTTTATCGGGTATCAACAACTTTTCAGCTAAAACTTTTGTTAAATTGATAAATTATTTCATTGGCAAGAGGTGAAAATTCAATAAAAAATTTTATTTGCTTCTGTCAATTTTTTATTTAGATTCTATTTACATATTCAATAAACAATTTTATTAATAACCGTAAAACTTTATTTGAAAAAACTGAGTTTTCTCTCAAACAAATCCCTACAAATTTTAACATTGTATTTACAAATGCCTTTGTAGGACCTAAATCAAATAAAAAAATTATTAAATCAAATTATTTCGTGTTTGAATTGAAAAATTAATTTTTTCTGTGTACGCTCACTCTTTTCGACTTGTCGAGCGAGTCATTGTTCTAATAAAAAAAAGAATTGTGCGGTCGGGGGACCCCCGTTAGGAACGAAGTTCCTTACGTTATTTCTTCATCTTGGAATGTAATACAAGGTGAAATCTGCATGTTTTATTTTGTGCTGTTTTTGAAAGCAAATAATATAGAAGAACGAATTCCATCAGAAAAATGCATATATTTCAGGAGAAATATTTATTCATAAAAAAGAAAATATACATATGTAGGCACATACTTACATATGTATCTATGTTTCATATCAAAAACAAATATAGTTGTTACGGATTCTAATAACTGGCTACTTTCGAATCCAATGTTTCCATTTCTTGTATCATTTTCTGTTTCTTCTGGAATTGTTGTAAGTGTTGAGCATTGGTTTGCCGTATTTTATTTGCGGATGTTAATTCAATCATTTTTAAATTTTATATCCTTCATTAAATTTTTGGAACGTTTTACATTTTTACTTTTGACACATGCAGTATTTTTCTATCTGCTACAAAACGAAGAAAAGCAACTGTTGGTCAATTTTACAATAATATTGCTGTTTTTTGTTGTGACGATTAGCGACATCTACCAACTGATAGTGTCTGTTTTCACAACTAATTGATATTTACTGTCTCCGCTGCTGTCAAATAGTTTCACTGCTTACCGCCCATCATACACAATTGTTTGTTGACAGATACATCAATACATATAAACAGCCCACACACTTTCGTGACGATTTCTGCTAATTCGTACTACCAGCGAGCCGCGTTGAGGAACTTCGTTCCAAAAAAAAAAAAAAAACATTATGGAGGAACCCAAAACAATTTTCTTTCGCTTAGAATGCCAACAATCGGACCACTTCGACATTGAGGAACCGACAGTTAGTTAGTCTTATTTTCAAGCAATAAGAATTAGTTTTTATTGCAACAACAAAGCAGCAAAAAGTCATGCGCTTAAATTACAATCTTCCTATTTTTAACCCACTATAGTTATACAAACTTTTCACTTACATATATTTTTATTTACTTCTTCACAATGTGAAAGTGGATATTATGAATTAACATCGCCTAGTAAGCGCAGCTTTGCTTAGGGGAAAAAAAGTCTTAAAATTCAATAAAATGTCTGCCAAAATGTTTGTGTATTAGCATAGTCACGAACCTCTCTATATTATTGCAGTTTATTTCACCTTCAACAACAGTTTATTTTACCTTCACCAACAACATCAAACACATCTCTTTATTTTTACGATATTGATTTCAAATGCTGGCTAACGATTGATTTAGTGAGGGACACATTTTTTCGGGAATAGTTTTTGTGGTTTTCAATGTGATTTAAGGAGAATTTATGTTGTGCGTTAAGAAAGCATAAAAAAAGGGTCATTGTAAAAATGTATAAATGACTTAATTAAAAAATAAAGCAAGTAATTGTGCAACATTCTATTAAACTTAAATTTTTACCGTCTAATTCATAAAAATTATAACAGGTTTATAAAGCTCTTATTTGACAGATTTTCCATACAAATATGTCAAATGACAGTCTTATAAGCCTGTAATAATTTTTATGAATTAGGGGGTTAGAGTATTAGAATCCATACATGAGTAGAGAGTTTTTACGAAAAACTCATTACAAATAAGTAAGTAACAGTTAATGTTTTAGAATTTTATTTTTATGTGTACTTTGATTATATTCCACAAATATACAAATGTGTACATACATACATACATATGTGCTTATGCATTGCATGCGAGTGTATATTTAGTTGTGCCATAACTTTTTATCTGCAAACGTACAACTTGTAACTTTAGAGTTACACACTTAAAACAATATTATTTGAATTATTTCTGTATTAAGTTTTTTCAGGCTCAAGTTCTTTCTATATTATCCTTGTGATTGATATTAATTGATTACTAATTGGGTAGCTGAGTGGCATGGTCGCTTTAGAAACATGAACCTCTGAGTTCAAAGACGGGTGCTGACGAGAAAGTGTGGCGGCTTCGAAACAACTAGTTGTCCACCCTGCTAAATGTCTTTGATGTCACTCATGATTATTTTTGATGAAAAATCCTCTTAATCTTGGTGGTGATCAAGGATGGCTTGAGCGTATGTTAGACGCGATTGGCGGTCAGCAGCTAACAGCTGATGCACCGTCTGGGCTTTGTACGGAAACATCTTCAAATCTTGTACCAAAATTAGCTGTAAAGACAGTCGACTGATTGCGTGGCACGTCGTCTGGTCGATGTCGACGGCACTTCCATGACATCCTCGGCTACAGCAGCAATATTCTCTGCAGAACGGCTACTCCGGGGACGGACGGGAAATCTGCGACAAAATTCACGTTGTGCCAAAGTCACCGACCGATTATTGGTCAAATAAATAGTCACCAATATTACGCGTTCTGGAGCAGTGTAGCGTAACATTGTTTATTTACGTGTATTTCGCATGTGTTTACTACACATGTGTCAAAACAAAATTTCTGATAGGAGGATTACTTTTGCGCCACCTTGTATATATGTACATATATAATCGGCATAAATTCAGGACTAAACTAGGAACAAATAGTGTATCGCAGAAATTATTTTTTTTACTAGACATTTCTTGCAACTCTTAAAATTTAAAATTATTGCCAAATAAGTTTTGCGTTTTCAAGTCACTTACGAATTAAAAAGAAATGTAGAAGGTCCAACGAGAATAAAATTTTAAATAATCTCACTTGCTACAGAAATCAAAATCAATGGCAAATTATTACAATAGATAAATTTTCACTGAATGAAATCACGAAATTCATGATCGATTTTGAAGTTTCTGATAAAACAGATTATGTGAAGCTATACATACGTATAACGTTAAAATAAAGACAAACCCTACACGATTTCGTTGGATTTCACAATCTCCATATACCCAAGAAAACAAATCCCGATAATATGCCGTGCTGACGCGATTGCTTTTAGCTCCGGCTAGAACTCGCCGTAATGGGGGGAGGTTCTTGGCTAATTATCCGGGACCGAATATCGCTACACAATAAAAACACGTCAGACTAAAAAAAAATATTAAAGGCTCAAAAACAAATCTTCTTTTTGGGACCCGAGTGTGAGTGAGTTAACCAAACTGTATTACCAACACAAACCGGAGTTATGCGCAAAAAGGAACTTCCAGGAAATAAAAAAAAACAGATTAATAAAAAAAGATTTTGGCTTTATTTTAGTCCTTTCATTAATAATAAATGTATTTATTTCAGAATTAAAATTTTTAGTTGAAAACTTGGTATCATTAATCGCAATCAAATGTAAAAATAATTTCAATTCGGTGTAAATGCGTTGTTTAACCTTATTCAGACTTTGGTCAACTTGCTGCATTGCGACAATATTTTATTTTTAACTTAAGTATCACGATGATGTGCGAACCAAAAAAAGGAAAATATTTTTAGTACGGATTTGATGTGAACTGCACATATAACGTTTTTATTTTATTTGTAAGTGGAATTTTAGTTCAAGTGAGCGCTATAATTTTTCTTTTTTTATAACAAACACAAAACTGCGAATCTTTTGGCTTGTCTGCAGAAACACCCAAAACCTTCGGCATCAATCGAACCTGCGATCTCGGGTAATCTTAGTAGGAAACTCTACCAATTCATACATTGACATTAATATTAAAACTATGAATTTAACTGGGTAACAGCTACCTGTTTCGAAGCCGCCACGCTTCTTATTAGCATTCATTTTGATCATAAATGTATTAGACTAAATAAGTTTGTTCCCGTACACCACGTTGGGAGCCAGCGGGATCCCAATTTGTATGAAAACTGTTCCCGTACTCAAAGTTCGGGCAAGTGAGCGAGAATTATTCTTGTTTTTCTTGCACGAAACAGCTCGCACTTATGCTTCGGGATATTTTGTGCAAGTAGTTAAACAGTCAGCTGTTGCAAAAAGTAAGCGGTAACAAACAAAACAGTTCCAACTGAATTAACCAACAGAACAGCAATTTTGATGATTTTCAATTAGTAATTCGTATAAAAATACATGCAACTCACTTTAAAATCTTAATGCGTGCAAAAAACACTTCATCTTCTCAAAATGTATGTTTCAATTTTCATTGCTGCATCAAAACATACCATGTTATTTTTTGGGATACATTTATGACCAGAATGGATGGTGATGAGAAGAGTGACGGCTTCGAACAGGTAGCTGTTCCCTAGATAGTCATAATTCAATTTTATTCTTTATTATCAATAGCAATCGTTTGAACTAAAAGCCCATTTACAAATACGATAAAAACAAAAGTATTTAATTCTCAAATAGTTCACAAAAATATTAAAATGTTCTTTTTATACCGCCACATATATAATTAGTTTGATCATAAAATTGATTTTATTGCGAAGAAATTTGCCATTCTAATTTCTCGAGTTAAAACAATTTGTTTTAATTTCCAAAAAGGTTTTGCTGAACAAAGTGATATTTTAAATGGCATTGAAAGAAATATGTTGCAATTCAATTCAAAGGGAAATCTTTTGAGTGTTTATGGTTTATAATATCATCAAAATTTCATTGAAATTTTCCTGGAAGTCTGCTTGTTGTCTTATTTAACGATCAGTTGTTGTTACGATAAAACGTTGCAGACTGCATATAACTAAATAGAATGTGCTTCATGCATATTGAAAGCATTGACTTAGTATTTGCCTGCTAAGTTTTGTGAACATAAGATCCTCTAAAAGAAAAAGCGCAGCAGCTAGCATAAAATACTATTTAATATAATTAAATTAAACTTTCTTGTGCTCTTTTTCTTTATTTGTTATCAGTACACACGTATTACCTTATTCGAACAGTTTTTAGCTATTATTATTTTTTTTTTTGTAATGAGTTTATGCGTTATCTTTACTCAAAAAGCTTTGCGTATAAAAAATCAAATTAAAATACAACATTGTGAATAAAATCATAGCTAAGCGATATCATTTTTTCTTGGCATCCTTAAGACCAGCACCGGCATTAAACTTAAAGAATATAATGTCACCGTCTTCTACGGTGTAATTGCGTCCCTGTTGGCGATATTTGCCTGCGGCTTTGCAGGCAGCTTCTGTACCTTCTTCTTTGAAATCTTTAAAGTGCATAACTTCAGCCATGATAAAACCTTTTTCGAAATCAGTGTGAATGCGGCCGGCTGCTTGTGGAGCTTTAGTACCCTTCTGTATGGTCCAGGCTTTAACTTCGTCCGCGCCAGCCGTAAAGAAGTATTCCAATTGCAAAGCTTTATAGCCGGTAACAATAATTTTATCTAGTTGTGATTTACATTTGGTTTCATCTTCATAAGCAATCTTTTCCAAATCGGGTTTTTCGGCTAAAGTGTTTTCGAATGCACCAGAGAAGGGAATGATCGTGGCACCAGGATCATGTTTGTCAACCCATTCCTTAATTTTAGGCAACCACTTATTCTTCTTGCGTATGAAATCTTTGTCAGATAAATTAACTAAATAAATACAAGGTTTAGAAGTCAAAAACAAATATTTGTTTAAGATTTCAATCTAAAAAAAAAAAAAAAAAAACAGAAGACTATTAACTGGTAAAATGGACGATTTAATTTAATGATTATTTACGTCATGTGCATTCCAATCAGCAAACCGCAAATGCTTTTTTTCATCAATCAGAATTCCCTTGATCTTCAGAAGGGAATCATATTCTGGTTTCAGCTTTTTATCACCGCCACGAGCAACAACTTTCTCCAATTTTTCCAAATATTGTAAAAGTTTTTCTTCGTCCTTCAAACGCAATTCTTCGGAAATAATATCCAAATCACGTACTGGATCGACTTCACCTTCGACATGCGTAACGTCGGGATCGTCAAAAGCCCGACATAAATGGAAGATGGCATCGCAAGCGTTAATGTGTGAGAGAAACGCGTTGCCCAGACCTTGACCTTCGGCAGCACCCTTCACCAAACCGGCAATATCAACAACATTTAAAAAAGCTGGTACTTTGCTGTAAAGACAAATTTGATTTTGTTTTTACTGAAATCGTGATATTTTTAAAGCGATGTACCTGGCTGGCTTGTGATACTGTACCAAGAAGTCAAATCTTTCATCGGGTACTGGAACCCTACGTAAAATGAGAAAAAGAAGGAGATTAATGCAAAATCGATACCAGAAGCAATAATATCGGTTCTATTGTAAAAAATGTTCCCATGTTTCCAATTGCTGAAATTCCTCTAAACAGATACAAAGTATGAAAATTACATAATCAAGATTTAAAAAAAAAATGTTTCACTTTCTTCATATTTTTTTTATATCGATTTCTTCCAATCCAAACCAGAAAAATGAACATTACAATGTGTTTCAGTTGAAAAGCTATGTACTCTTGAAATGAACCAACAATTAGAAATTCGATTATACCCTCAAATTTGGCTTATCGATAAAATACGATTTTTTAGTACGTTGCTGTTAGCAAATTTTTAGTTACGCAACTTAAAATAAATGAAATTTTTCAAGTTTTTCAACTTTTTCTAATATTTTATATGAAACCCTATATTTTTTTCTTATTTGGTATCGTTTACAAGAGCTAAGGGCATACATATGTTCGTTTGTCATTTCCCAACCCCATATACATATATTCTGGATCAGTATCGAATGAAGTCGATTAAGCGATGTCCGTTTATTGGCTGTTGAAAAAAAATTTCTGAAAAAAACTACTTCACTGAGAGACAATGTTTGATGCCAAGCAGTTCGTAACTCGTGTCGTGTATTGAAAGTTTGCAAAATCGGTGCATATATAGACAAGATATAGCGAAAGACGATTTCTCAAAAAGTCGGGCTTGTACGCCAACTGAAACAGTTTTTGGTACCAATAACTAGACGCATAAATTAAATAAGTTTTTAGTAAACTTAATTAATTTATGAAGCTTGCTTTTTATGTTTCGGGAATTGGCAAACCCTAGTGTTGCAGACTGGCAACTGATTGTAAGTGATTGTAAAGTTGGACATTTTTGAGGTAATACGTGCTCAGAACGTTTTGACATACGAGCGCTATTGGGGTTGTTCACAGTAACTTAAAAGATTCATCTCGGCCCAAAAATGCAATTAAATCGTGAACATTTTCGTGCCATTATTTTTTACAACTATCAATGTGGATTAACTCAGCAACGGTGCATGGTGGACCTTAATTTAATTTTTTGCGATGAAGCCCCATCAAGGATCAGGACCAATGTTATGGCGAATTCAATCGTGATCACAGTTCACTTCAAGGCGAATGTCATTCAAAATTAGTTGTTGTTCTGTAAACCATTGATACTGTGCGCGAACTGATATTGCAAGATCGTCATATGTCCTATCGTGAGATTGACACATCCTTCGGCACTAGTGAGACCAGCATACACTCAATATTGCATAACCATTTGACTGTCAAAAAAATTTGTTCGTGTTGGATCCCACACAATTTGTAAATCAATCAAGAAAAGCCTCGTGTCGACTGGTCGAAGGAAATGCTCAAAGCATACGATCGCGGTGCTTCGAAACACGTCTATGACATCGCGAAAAGTTAAGAATCGTGGATTTATGCATATAAGCCCGAAATAAATAGCAGTCGACCGTATGGGTGTTTCAAAATGAGGAAAATACAACAAAAGTTGTATTCCAGCAAATGGTCGCCTGTTTTTTTTTTTCCGGAAAAACTGGACAAGTCGCAAGCGTAGCGCTAGAACAGCGCAAAACAGTCGATTCTGAGTGGCGCACAACAATTTTTTGCCAGTTGTCTTCCAGGAAATCAAGAGAACTAACCGCCGAAGACGGATCACTCTTCATCACGACAATGCGAGTTCTCACAAATCGGCTAAAACAAGTGCATTTTTGAGCACCCAAAACATCAATTTGATGAGTAATACGCCGTATAGTCCTGACAAAACTGAACTTAATTATTTATATGCTTTAAAAGTATTTGCTCTTGAATATTCAAAAAAAGTTTACTTTTTGATACAACGAGTATAGAAGTTGTTAGGAAAAGTAAAAGTGCTGCAAAACGAAACAATGTGTTCTGTATTAAAGGTTTGTTTGAACATATCTAATCGTCATTTTCATTTTCAATCATGGGAATTTTGGAATATGTAGTTGGGTTTCAAACATTTCGGGTCTACCGATAAGCTGATTAGCATCAACGAAATGTCGGCGGCATATAGACGGCTGAAAAACACAGAAAACATTAATAAATATTAGCGGTTCTCACTCTTGATAGTAAACTCGGTTGCACATTTGGTTAAAGTAGCAGATTTGATTAAAATACTAGTGTTTACATCACTGCAGCAACAAAATGTACTGAACTTTTATTTTCTACGCTGTAATTAAAAAATCAAACAAAACCCTTTAGTAAACATTAGCGCAGTTCATTATTTGGTGCAAATGTCTTGCGTAAGTGGGAATGCAAGAAATCGTTGCTTTTTCTTTGCAACCCAACAACAAAATATACAAGGTTGCACTCGCAATATGTTTGCATTTACGCACCGCTAATTACGTGATGCTTTTTTCGCATGAGTATTGCGTTTGCAACACTGACACTCGAACAGCTGACATTTTAAAACAAAGCAAACAAAAAATTGTAGAGATGGAGCCAACAGCAATTACCAAAAAAAAATAAAACGTGAAAAAATTAAAAATTGTGCATTAATTTATTAGCTGTTATTTGGAGTGCAATAAAATTTGCAAAGTTGTTAAAAAGGGTGCTCAATATCAGTTGCAATATAATCGCAAATGCAAATAGTCGCAACCAAAAATGCACCAAACGCTGAGTACCGCTATTGTAAAAAAATTACTGGGAATCACAGATATTCTGTGATGTGAATCGTTTTGCCGGCAAAATTTAATTTTGTGTTGAGAAAATAAAAAATATGGAAAAAACAAATAAAAATATACTGGTGAAGAGAAAACGTGACAAAATTCACAACAAAAGGTGGACAGATACTACTCTTACTTTTTTTAAATCAATACTCAACAAATCGGAGGATAACACTCGAAAGACCTTTCAGTTTAAGTGCCACTACTCTAGATGTTATGGGAGTAGCAAAAGTCGACTTAAGAAAAATACAAGTTGTTCTGTATGTCGTCGACATTTCGTTGACGCCAATCAACTCATCAATAATTGATCAAACATCCTTTTAAGAATTTTTCGAGTCTACTGATGAGTTGATTGGCATCTGCAAAATGTCGGCGATATACAGACGGCTGAAAATACAGAAAACATTAATAAGGTATATTTTTAGACCTATAATATTCATATAATTTCAATTAGTTCTTATGGCAAATAAATAACTATGTTAATTTTTGAATATCTTTGTTTGCCTTTTAAGTACGTTTGTTTTGTAAAACGTTGCTTTCTTTTGCAAATCTGTACATCTCATTTGTATAATTTTTTCTATCTCAATTATTTTTTTTATCAGTTTTAGATTGTAGACATTTTACAACAAATTTTACATCGATATTTCAATAACACACAAGAAGACGAAAAGCTGTTACGCCTTAATCATTAATTAATTAATCAGTGGCATACGAACAAGTGCATGTAGTGAATAAAGCACATTCAGAAGTCAAGTAGGTTGTAAACATTAACTTAAAATTTTAAATATATAAATTTTTTAAATCTAATGAGTTCGCCTGTTAACACCAGCACTTGAAAATTACTAGCTAAACTTTAATATTTTACTCCTGCTATTAAGACTTTCATTTTGAGGAAAACATTGTTGTATTTGCTTTTTTGAAAGTACTCTAAGGTAAAACATCATAAAAATCATCTTTCAAGTGAATTCGTTTCTAAAAATCATTGCAATTTTCTATAATTTAAGACAATCACAATAAAGAAAACCAAAAACGAAAAGAGTTAAATGCCTGCAGCCAGCTACGAAAGCCTTTGCACATAAGCACACAGTTACAATGAAAGAACAAGAACAGAAGAATGAGTTCTTAGTAATGGCTAGCCAACTGAACCACCAACAAGAAATATTTCTGGCCACTTTGCGCGAAATAAACAACAAAATTATGATAAAAAGTCAAAGTATTTAAATGCAGGTTCAATAATAATTTGCATACGTTTGCTACATTTTCTTTTAACTTTATTTTTGCGTTAAAGATTTCTGGTATTTATTTGCAATATTGAAAAAAAAGGCTTGAATATAGAAAATAATTTAAGTATATAGTAGAAACCAACCAACCACGCCTTGGTTACAGTGGCCAACGGCAGCTTATTAAATTAAACGTTTTTCTCTCTCCTTTTTCTTTCTTCAACTCTTTTGTTATTCTTCTTTTTTTTTAAAAGCTGCTGGGCAGGAGTTAGCATTTGCAAAACATTTTTTTCTTCCATTTTTTAAAGGAAAATTACTATCATTATTGATTGAAATGAAAAAAAAAACGTAAGTTTTGAAAAATATATTTTTTTTTAATATTAAACGGTTGTATTTTTTCTTGTAATACACCTTCAACTAAATATTAAACTAAATTTAGTTTAAAAACACTACATTAGTTTTGACGGTATTTAGATAATAAGTTTTCCACTGGATTTGTTAACTTGCTATTGGGAAATGTACAAGTATATTTTTCTAAACGAAATCATTTATTTTAAATAAATGATAACAACAAAGTTGTATTTATACGTTGTGGAGAACAAAACATTGTGTACACCATTTTTCACTGAAATTGAAAAAAAAATTTCATATGACTTCGACACCTTTATTTTAGAAGGAGCGAACTACAAATGCAATTGAGATTTTAAATTTTGAATTGCGAACATTTCAATTGGAATTGACAAAATTTCATACGGTATATTGTTTACTGTGTTAAAGGTTTGTTTGAAAATTTCTGATTCTCATTTTGTTCACGTGAATTAAGGAATAAGTAGTAAATTTTCAAACATTCTTTTAAGAATTTTTCGAGTCTACTGATGAATTGAGTAGCATCATTGAAATGTCGGCAGCTAAAAAAGACAGAAAACATTTGTACGATCTATTTTTGGACCTAAATTAATGCATTTTTATAATTTTATTAAAATAACAGAAAAAGCTTAAAATATTTTAAATCTTTTTCAAGATTTTTCGAGTCTTGCAGTTAGGTACGCAAACTTTTTTCCATTATTTATTTATTTTTATGCATTACATACACCTAAATACATGCATTTTTACATTTTTTTGTTTTAGGCCCCGATTATGGTTCACAACATTTGTTCATGTATGTATGTATTTTTTGAAAAGTGATTATGGTTTACAACTATTCTGGCAAGTGTTGTCAAAATCTTACAACACATAATCAGATGTCAAAAACTTACGACACCTACTGAAGTGTTGTCTTGTTGATGTTACCAGTTAAATTACGAAAAAATTATAAAATTTGTAAGTGTGCATACAAAATGTTTTGCAAAAATATAAAAAAAAACAATTAATTGTTAAAATTTATTAACAAAATATAAATAAAAATACATCTATACACATAATTATTACCCATTTTTCGATTACAAAACAGTTTTATTTTGTAGTTGCAATGGATTTAAACTGCAATCTATAATTTTTTGGTCCTTTCATTATCATAACCAAATTAAACATCAACATTAACATAAATTTTTATGGCTTTGTTTGTACTTTTCTAGCAAAAACGTTTTTCATTCTTTTCATTTTTACCAATGCATTTCTACGCGGTAGTTGCGATGTTACATGAAATCCAACACTCCATGTCTTTTTGTTGTAAAACTTGACAATGAAACGTCAAAATTTATTGTTTTTCGCTTGTGTATGTGTAATGAAAGCAACATACGCGTGCATCTTTCTGGAAGTGTGGCTTTACTTGGTAGTTTTTTGTGTGCAGGCATGTATTTTTGCGGAAAGATGCTCTACAAATGAAAAACAACTCTGTGACATACACAACACCTAGATGTTGTGAACCATAATCACAAAAAGAGTTGTAAGTTGTGTTGTAAATCTTACAACACAACATTTAGATGTTGTGAACCATAATCGGGGGGTTAATTTCTAATTTATTTAGAATTTACTCAGTTTAACAGTAAAATACTACGTTTACAAATGGAATCGCTCTAATTTAGTATTTAAATTCTCAATTTTATGTGAAGTCTTCTCAATACAAATAGGTATGTATATTTGCAAATAAATTGCGAAATAGTTGTCAAGCTTATTTTCAGGAAATTATGTGACACATAAGCTGTCAAATTTGTAGGTAATTTCTTTGATGGTAATTTTTCGCGGGTATTAAAACTTGTTTGAGCTAGAAAAATTTAGATAAGTGTTGTAATTAATTTCGTTACCCTATTTACATTGACCCTTTTAATTATAAGATTTCATAGATTTTGAGCTTGAGGTCCTTGTTTGTTATTTTTATTTTCAATATTTAATTTTCCTTTGAAATACATTTTCAGGAAATAACGTTAAAAAAACATTTAGAAAAACATTATTTGCTGTAGAAATTTCCAAGGAAAACGAAATATTGAAAATAAATATATAAATAACAAACAAGGACCTAAGCTCGAAATCTAAGAAATATTGTAATTAATTACTCAAATAAGTTTTTAAAAAGAAAATAAATATTCGTGAAGATAAAAATCTACAATTTCGTAAAAAACCACACAGTGAACGTTTTTTATGTCCAATACGTGATCCCAAAATATAAGCTTAAACATATGTATTTTTACTGTTATTCTGCCAACGATCGGAAATAAATATAGCACTTGGAACCATGCAGTTATGAATTTGCGGTTTTGCGTTTCTCTGGCAGCGCTATTTTACCCGCGTTTTTATTATTAAATTCCACGTCAACATCGAACTATTAACGAACTCCTCCCAAGCCTTACGATTTCAGTTTTGGGAGGTCCACAAGCACCTTCACAAACCTATAAAACTCATCTCCTTCAAAGCTTATATGCTTATTCTAAAGTTTACCCTTTTAAGGTGTCTCCAAAATTGGAGGAGATAATCAAAAATTACTTGCATTTAATGTAATTTAAAATGTTTGGGAAAATAAATATTTGAATAAAAGCTAAAATTGATACTTATTCTCATTTGGATCGATGGTGCAGAAAGGAAAATTTTCTGCTGGTGCCGCACTTTCAGTCAAGACGTTGAAAAATGTTGACTTGCCAACGTTGGGAACACCAACAATACCAATACGAAGGTTTGTTCCAATACGCCCAATCAGTGGCTTACGTTCTGGTTCCTCATGCTTCTTGGGAGGCATTTTGGTTGTTGTCTACACCTGCGACAATAATCTGCAATTAATATACATATGTATATTTAACACGTGTGGTATTTATGTTTATCGCAATAATTATTTCCATGCAAAAACTAATTTTATATTGTATGACAAACGCATCCACACAAAAATACATATGTATGTATGTATACATGCATATTTCGTTGCTTCCAAACATAACCTCAATAACAAGCTTTGCATTTATGGGTATACTTTGCTAAAAATGCTTTCAGTTTTTACTTATTAATATAAATTTGATTACAGGCAATGATTTTATTACTTAAAAATTTTTTAAGAACAATTACTTTTTCACAATATCAGCACCCGGCTGCAATCGTAAAGCGATTCGCGTGGTAAAAGAAATAGAGATGAAAAAGAAACGTCAAAGAACATCTGGTTCAGGTTTGTTTTGTCAATTTTGTGTGTTTCTTTTCCCTGTCCCAAGCAACCATTTCACCTCATGTTGGAATGACAAGTGTGGTGAACTGTTATTTCTATTTTGACTGTTAAGTTTGAAAATATTTCAGATGAAATAAAAATTGTAGCAAACTAAATTTTGTCTTCACAAAGACGTACCAAATTTATTACTGAGCTGATTCATGTCACAATGTCAAAAGAACTTCCTACTAAATCAGTCATTTAAATTTGATAAAATTAATATAAAGGCAGTAGAGTAGAGTTTAGCCATATTCAAAAGTACCTAAATATATGAAAAGTTTAATTTATCGCAAATTTATTTTTTATTTACATTTAAATACTGACAATTTTACTTCATATCGAAATATGGTGTTATTCATATTTCATTTATATAATTCTTAACATGATCAAGTTCAACATTTTTGTAACTACCTATTTTTTTTAAACAGCAATTAACCAGAAAGAGTATAATTGTGTATATGAGCTTAGAAATATTTTTCAAGGAGGCAATACAGAGCACTGCTTTGCCTAATACTGATTAACACACATATTCATAAAAACTATTGAAGGTTTATTATACATTTATTTGACAAATATTCCGTAGAAATACCTCAAATAAGAGCTTAATAAACTTACAATATATTTTATATATTTATTTGAGTTTAAGGTCTTTTAGAATTTGAATAATTATTTTTGTCAATATTTCGCATTCCTTCGGATAGCTTCTTCAGGACAATAATGAAGCTATCCGAAGGAGAGCGAAATATTAACAAAAATAATTACTCAAATTCTAAAAGACCTTAAGCTCAAATAAATATATAAAATATAAGAAAAAAGGGGTCAAAATAACTAAATATTAAACTTACAATAATTATTATGAAAATGGTATTAAGTATATAAATGAAATAACTAATAACTGTTTATACATAAATGAAAAGTAAAACTGTATGAGCTTTGGTAGCCTAGTAATTGTAGCAGCAGTGCTAAAATTATGAAAATGAGCACATCCAAAGTTCCTAGGGGTACTGATGAGAGATGTAGTGTCGTCGAAACAGCCAAGCTATAAAATTTCCCTTTTCTTTCTGTTTATTTTATTTTAATACGAAATTCGATGTGATGTAGGTGTTTAAGTTCAACTCATTAGGGCTTTTTTTTAAATTGTTTTCGTGAATCAAAACAAATCAAAAATCAGAAAACCAGCAGTTATTACTACAGATATAAAATATATGTGTTATTTGCCTAATTTTTAGCAGGTTATTAGCAATAGGATGGGGTCTAAGCTCCCGGCAGTATACAATTTTATATTTGCAGCTATAAAAATGAATATTATAAAAAAATGTGAAAGTTATAAAGAAATATTTTCGGGTTTAGGAGAATTGAAAAATAAATGTGAATTGATTGTAAAGTCGGAAGTAATTCCAATCATTGATCCGCCAAGAAGAATTCCATTTAGCTTACATGACCAATTAAAAATTGAATTAAAACGAATGGTAAATCTTAAAGTAATTGTCAAAGTAGATGAACCAACTGATTGGGTAAGTTCAATTGTACTGGTAAAAAAACCAAACGGAAGCTTACGCATATGTTTAGACCCTCGAAATTTAAACAAAGTAATTAAACGACCTCGTTGTCCTTTTCCGAATATAGATAATTGTAAAGCGGAATTAGGTGGCTCAAAATATTTTAGTTCACTTGACGCAAATTGTGGTTTTTGGATGATTCCATTAATTGAGAATTCGTCCAAACTCTGCACATTTAATACGCCATTTGGTAGATATAGATTTTTACGCCTACCTTTTGGTATAAATGCAGCCTCAGAGATTTTTCACAACGAAATGGTGAAAATTTTCGGTGACATAAATGGATTAATCATTTATATAGATGATTTTTTGATTCATTCTCCAACAATTGAAAGTCATAATGAAATTTTGAAGCAAGTGTTAGAAAGAGCCAAACAAGTCGGACTACATAAAATTCAATAAAGAAAAGTCAAAGTTTTGCCAAAAATAAATTAAATTCATTGGCCACATTTTTAATCAAAATGGAGTCATGGCAGATTCTGAAAAAATAAAGTCAATTATTAATATGCCAAAACCTCAATGTGCGAGTGATTTACAACGCTTTTTAGGCATGGTGAATTATTTAGGCGCGTATATTGAGAATTTTTCGTTAAAAAATAAACACTTAAGGGATTTATTAAAACATAACACGGATTGGCAATGGCAAGAAATTCATGATAAAGAATTTAAAAATTTAAAACTTGAATTAACTTAAGATAAGATATTTTGACCCCACACCTGACACCATGTTGTGTTCTATATTATCAATCAGAAACGACTGACTCTTTATTCATTAAAAAGTATAATAGTTCCAAGCAGTCTTATACATAGATATAATGAGAGTAATTATAAGAGAGTACATGATATGCTTGTACGATTACACTATACAACAATTAGAAAACCGTCAGAATGAAAAATAGCATTGACGAACAAATTTGCAGGAAATTACCAGTATTAGTTACCTTTCCTTTGTACGTGGTTCTCAGGTGTGCATATAATAAATACAGTGAGCTATAGAGAAATTCGGTAACAAGCAGGCTCATATATTAATCTGCTTGTTTGATACGGCTAGTATTAATCGATGTGCTACGAATGAACGGTAAAGAATTACACAATAACCCAATCAGCTTCACCTCAGAGCGGAAGCTTACATTTTAGGGTTAAGCAGCTATTGGGCCATTAAGTTCTATCTATCTGAGAGAAACAAAAGCTTGTCTAGCATATGGCTTCGAAAAATTGTTGAAATCCATCATGCAGCAATATGTATGGTATTTTTTTGTATTAAGAAATCGGAAAAAATTATAATAAAGAAAATATTTTATTTTTACAATGTACCACAGAGATGGAACTGCTGGTAGTTGTTTTTTAACGCTTCTAGAATACACTGAAAGATGATGAAAACTACTGTATTGAAGATAAAATCACATCATACATAGTAGAAAAATTTAGTGCTAACTGTAGCAGTTTGAAATTCTGAAAGTTTATAAATGCAAGGTCAAATTGCGTGTGCTCCGGCTATTGGGTTATCCACTTAGCTATAAAATTTCGCATTCCCTTGCTTAATTAAAACCAGAAGGAGTAAGTGATACATCCAGGGGTTGAAATTGAGCCTATGAAGAGTGATGTAAATAAAATATTATAAATTTTGCTGCTTAAAGACAGAATGAAACTAGTCATGACCTGAGTTCAAAGCAATTTGGCTGCTGATGAACGTCGTGGTGAACGTGAAACAGCCATGGTATGTACCCCAGCCTGTAAGTCTTCAAAATTACTTTTCTTACTGATGTGAATCATTGGAACTTTATCACAAACAAAATTTTTCTCAATTCTGAGGAAGTAAAATTGAACTTAAGCCGGATAAATTTATTAATAATTCAAAATCATATAGCTCGACTATAAAGTTAAATGAATAATTTATCTCTATTTTATAAATTAACTACAGATAACATATGTTTTATCTAAGAACACACAATAGTGCTTTCTAATGCCACTTCTATGTTAAACATTTAGGCATTCCTTTCATTTTATACGTAATTTTTCAAATTATAATGCATTGTAGCATCGTGCCTTCAACTCCCTATTTTTATAATTATCGTTTTTAATTTCTTTCCGTTGTATACTGCTTCATTTGTTTGCTGTTATATAGTGTTAAGGCCATATTCGTAATAACAATTGTAAGTTTATTAAGCTCTGGTAAGTTTATTGAGAGTTTATTAAGAACTGGATTTACTGCCCTATTTCCACGAAATACAAAAGCAGATATTCAATATAATAGAATTACTAGACACGAAAACGGTTTGACTAATAAGTAGACTATAATTTTTTTGAAACCCCTGAAAATGGCAAAAACTGATTTCTCAAACAGTTCAGAAGTCGGTTTTGATAAGTCTAAAGCGATATGAATGTTTGTAAATGTTTTTCCAACCCTGAGCACGAAGGACTTAAGACACAAACATTTTTGAATAAAGGCATTTTTGTCTCATACCTCGTCTTAACCGCAACCACATTTCTTAAATGTTAAAAAAAAGAAAAAATGTTTTTCATTTAATGTAACTGACCACATAATTGTTTTACTGTATTTTAAAATATTTTGGCCATGAAGTCTTACACGTTATTTGCAGTATTGTTTATGTTTGTATTCTTGATATTTAAAGCAATAAACGTTTTCTAAACGTTTTGTAACTATTCTATTGACCGCATGATAAATGTTTATTTTTAAGACCATAACGTTTTCTTGATTAAAACTCTATTTTCTGCTTCAATTCTCATGCGTGTTTGGATTTCAAGAAAAAAAAAAAAAACAAAAATTAGGCAAAAACCGTTAAAAAGGTTGTAGTTTTCTTTCAACTGCTTCTTTTTGTTCTTTTCGTTCTTATTGATAGTTTGTCTTCTTATTCATAAGACAACCTAAATATGTTCGCCAATTCAGAGCATAATTATGCACACAAATTATAACACAAGTCTTCAAATTACTTGTACGTGATACACCTTGATGGCTGTTTCTCAGTTCGTGAGTTTGTTTTAATGTTTTTAAAAATATTCTTTATTGGGGCTCTATTTAAACTGATTTGAAAGGACCTTGATCAATGCCAAAGAGAGTTTTCACTCTTATACTAAAACTGTTTGGAAAAAACCATGAGATTCCAAAACGTTCGCAAAACTTAAGACTTTCATGTTAAACAGCCATAAAATCTAATTGCTGCTTTCTGGTAATTATTTTCCAAATTATCGATAATGATGAATCAATACTTTGTAAATAGTTTGATCTTACATTTTTTAAGAGCAATGTTGTTATTATTCAATCTGTCGGGCGCCATAAAAATGGCCCCAAACAAAAAATGGAAAGCTATAACCCGATTTTCTTGGTACTTTTTCCAGTTTTCGGTTAGTTTATATCAACATTAGGGGACCTTTTTAGAATTCTGAGTTTTTCTAATGATGACAAATGTGAGCGTTTTGAGATAATTTTTCGTCTCTGAATTTGAGGATAGTTTTAATTTTTGAATAGTGCTTATTTATCATTTGTTAGAAAATGAAATGGTTGGACATTGTTATATTTTTTTAAACAAAACTCATTACTGAACTTAATTATTTATTCGCTATAAGAGCCAATTGAAATTTATTACTTTAAGTCTAAAAATGCTTTCTGTATAAAAAGTTTGTTTGAGCATTTCTGATTCTCATTTTGTTCATGATAATTTTGGAATAAGTAGTTGGGCTTCAAACATTCTTTTTTGCTTTTTCAAGTCTACTGATGAGTGTTTTATCAGCAACGAAATGTCGGCGGCATATAGACGGCTGAAAGAGACAGGAAGCATTAAGGTCTATTTTTTTAGACCTAAAGTAATAAAACTCATTACTTTCACTCAAAATCTGATGAAAATTCTTAAGACTTGGTCTTAAAAGATATTGAAAGAAGTTTCTTACGTGCTGTAGCTTTTATTTTATCAAATTTGGCATACTTGATTGTTGCACGTGTTTGGAACTTGAAGACGGCTGCTCAGGTATACGAAATATTTTTTATAACGTCTTCGGTACGAAAACTTTCATCCCAATATTTGCAAAACTTTTCTTTAGTAGATATTGTTTCGTGGTTAGTTTTTCAACCAATTGCACTGTAAATTTATTTAGAAATTTGAGTTGAATAATGTTTAACAGAAAATAGATTATTTGAATAATGGATTTGGATGTATTTCAGTGATGAGAAAGTATTCGATGAAGAAGTTGCTAACATGGTATTTAACTATAAAAATGCTTTACAAAACAGTATTTCCTAAAAGCAGGTGAAAAAGAAAAATTGCAATCTTGCTGAAGATCTGTAACATTTTAGCTTTGTTTCTTTACTCTACTTTGTGATCCCGAGGGATCCCAATTTGCCCGAAAAGCGTTCCCGTACTTTAAAATTGGACAAACGAGAGTATTTGTGAGAGAACATTAAGCTTCTTCTTCTTGCACGAAACAGCCCGTACTTTTGTTTCGGGCTAGTTTGGGCAAGTAGTTCAGCTGTCAGCTGTTTCAAGGAATAAACAATAACATAGAAAAAATAAATGTTTTGGGGAAACTAAAAGAAAAATTGGAAATTAGTGTGAAAAAATATTTTAAAGCATTCTCTAAAAAATTGTTGATTATTATATAAATATATGTATTTACGATTTCATTTACAGATGTAGATGAATTTGAGAGTTCTGTTGGGTTCGTAAAAAGTTTTATGGCATTTCATTCCTTTTAATTGTTTGGAGAAAACTTTTTTAAACACAAATTAAATAAAATATATAATATTTTTTTTTTATAAATTGCGCTGTCCGAACCCTGACGTTTTCTTTTGTGGTAAAATATTTGTTTTTATTCGTTCCCGTACTTTTGTACATTTTTGTCTCTTATTGAGAGAAATTATAGTTTACTCTCATTTTACCGAACTTTGCCCAAAAAGTAAAGAAACAGAGCTTTTATAAAAATGTTGATAAATTGATAGAAAAAAAAACTTTCTATAAATTTTTCAACTAGAAATTTGTAATTTTTTACCGCATACAAAGTTAAGGAATAAATAACAAAAGCCTAAGATTTCTCTTCTTCAATATTTTTAACACGGTCTTTCGCGTAGCCCGACAAAAAAGGCTAATGGTGTCAAATCGCATGATCTGGGTGGCCAGTTGATATCGCCATGACGAGAAATTATGCGGCCAGGAAATGTCTCTTGCAATGAAGCCATATTCGCACCACGAGTTGTGTGGTATGTGGCGCCGTCTTCTTGAAACTACATATTCTCTAAATCGTATTCTTCAATAGCAGGCAAAAAAAAGTCGGTTATCGTATGACCAGTCGGTGACAGTCGTTCCATCCTCGTTTTCGAAGAAGTAAGGTCCAATCACACCTTCGCATCAAAGAGCGCACCAAACAGTGACTTTTTCTGGATGTAATGGCCTCTCTTCAATTACATGACGATTCTCAGAACCCCAAATACGACAATTGTGAAAATTTTGTTTATTAACATACCCAACGAGTGAGAAAAGTGCTTCATCGCTGAAGAAAATTTTGTTCGAAATACCGCCGTCCACCGCCTGTTGTTCAAGCACCCATTTCACGTATCTACAACGTCGTGAATGGTCAGCTGGCTTCAATTGTTGTGTGAGCTGGTCTTTATATGGATGTAGGTGTAGATCTAAGTGCAAAATATGTCACAATGTGTCCCAATTCCTGAGAACGACGAGGAATCGACACATATGGGTCTTCGGCAACACTTGCACTTAGAGCAGCAATATTTTCAGTGGAACGAGCGAAACTATGTTGCACAGTCCTACAATATTTGCAACCGCTCCAGTCTCTTCAAATTTCTTCACAATTTCGCCAATTGCTTGCGTAGTTGGACGATAATCTCCTCTTAAAGCGCGATATGTGCCGGTGGCAGAATTACCATTTTTGTAGTATGTTTTGATGATTTTTATGCGTTGTGTGATATTTAAGCGATCCATTTTCGTCAATGTTAGACTTTCAACTGAGAAGAAAAAAATTGGTTTAACAACTTAGTTTGACAGATCTCGAATTTTAGTGCTATACTTTTGCAATCCGTTATATCACAAAATTTTGATAACTTTTAGAAAGAGTACGATTCTACATTCCAAATTTTCAACCCGTGTATAACGAAGAATAATATCTATCATCCCCAACGTTGCGCAGCGGCGACAGAACAGTCCTTCCTAGTCGACTTCATTTTATTGTCCAATCTATTTCACTTAGTAGATGAAGAACTGTTCGTACTTACAATTTCATAAAAATGAGTTGGAAATGTAATTAAATATACAATGGGGTCTTATTCATAATAAATATTTTAGAAAAATTATTGTTTGAAAAATTTTCCATACAAATATGTCAAATAAGAGTCTAATAAGCCTGAAATAATTTTTATGAATTAGGGGGATAATTTATATGATATACGGTTTTTTGTATTGCAAACAAGCTTTTATTTTATTTATTTTTTTTTTAAGTTTAAAAGCATTTTTATTTTTCGACGAAGAAAAATTCCTGGCAATTATTTTACCATAATTAATTAGAAGGTATTACTGGATGAAATGTTTTCGTCTCCGAAATTGAATTATCCGTTTCCATATCGCATATCCAAAGCGTCCTTAGCATCAAAATAATGTTGTTCAGGAAAAAAGTGTACTGCAGTGCTTGGCATTTACTCTGCTCGGATGCCCATTCATACAATTGAGGAGCTGTAGTTATTTGTTTTTCATTTGGCCTTTGAAGACTTACTCTTCCCACAATTCGTTGTGATGTACCTCCAATACCGTCACATGGTCCCTTACCATGTGCTATTGCAAAATAATGCCATTCAGCAGCAATCTTAAAATCTTCCTTGTGAAAATATAGGTTTTAAAAATTTTTGGAAATTTTAGAACTGCTACGAAGTGCCATCTGAAAAGTAAAATATTTTAGATGCATTTGGCAGTAATTTTTTTTTTTTACAAAAGCAGTAATAATCCTTAGATACACGTATACTGCAATTGCGTCATGAATATTGCAATCAGAAATTATGACCAGACTGCGATTAGTGAGCTCTTCATTATGATTGGAATAAATAACTATCGTGAATATGGTAGCCTGATTATTATTCCAATGAAAACCGGGTGCTGCCTTCTTTATAACAAATACAGAATTTTCAGCAAAATCACAAATCACCACAACTTCATCTCCTTTTAAAGATTCTTTGGTGCGTTTCAAAATAACTGATTGTTTTTTTTTTTTTTTGGCTATAAAATGTGTTCACAGACTGACAAGATAATTGCAAAATATATCAACGCATTCGCGGAAGAGTTCTGCACAAGTGTCTCGAGACTGCATCGAGGGTTAAGTATCTAATATTTATACATACTGTTTTCAATATCATTGTTATCAAATACGTCCTCCAATATATTTTTAAGATCACCGATTCCTCGGCAGTCTAAAAATTTCCCAAAATAACACTCTGATGATGGAAGAGGACACAAAATCCATTTGAAGCAGTCACTATATTGCAATAGAGGTACTGTTTCGTTATTAGTTAATACTGCTAAGTTAGCAGCTATAATGAAATAAAATTATACGTACAGGAAAAAGGTGCACTATTAGACATATTTACCTAACATCATGAGTTTGATATTCTGATGAGTAGCACACACGCAAATGGTATGATGTGTACACTGGATCCAGCAAATAAACTATGATGAGGCCTCAATGAAGCAAAACTTGAAAATGAAGTAAAACTAATCTGAAAATAGTTTAGATAAAAGTAATCTCAATCCTCAACAACCATAAAACTAAATACGGATTATAAAACAGTTATTTTATTACTATTCAGACACATAGCGAATACAAATAACAAAAAAAAATATGTTGCACAGTGGTTTATATTTAAAAAAAATTTTTTTTTAGTAATGAAATAAAAAAAAAAAATAATTGGTCTTTGGACAAAATAAAATGTGTGCACAGTGGTTTATATCAAGAATTTTTTTTTTTCAAATATTTAAAATAATGAAAAATATAGTAATTGAATCCCACGACCAAAGAGATTTTAATACCTTGTTCATACATGTATTTCTAATTGAGATAATATTCAGTTTATTGACATAATATTTTTTGCGTTCATACATACAAATATTGAGCTAACTCAATTAGTATCTGACAGCTGAAAAAAGTTGTTGTTTTTGTTTTGGTAGTGAGAAAACAAAAACATTTTCCAATAAGAAAAATGGAAAAAAACTGCCTTTTATTAAAAAGATTTTAGTGTTGTACAATAAAAATATGGAACTTGTACAAGTAGTGCGTTCATGTTATGACTCCAAAGCGGCAATAATAAAAAGAAAGAGAAATAAAAATTTGGAAATGCTGCAATGTTTTTATTTTTATTGCATTTATTTTTATTTTTTATTATTTTGTTTTGTTTGCTTTTGTTTACATTTATCACGTCATTTATTTCGCATTGTATACTTTTGCTTATTAAACACATCTTTTACAGTGTTGTGTTCCATCTTTTTCTCAATATTCAAACCAATATAGAGTTTATTGAGCAATAACTTTATTGACTCTTTGTATGAAATATTGAGCTCAATAATGGACTTTATTGCGATTACCATCAATACAGGCGTATGTATGAACATGGTATAAGATTTGTGAAAAATTGTAATTTTAATAATAAAATCAAAGAAAAATTGAAAATTTTTTTTTTTAATTTAGTTTCGAAAATTTTATCCACCCCATTGTGAATTTTTTTTCGTTTTTGGATAGCAGACAAAAAAAGTTTCTCCAAACTATTGTTTATATGAAATTTTCGACCTTTTATAAATATTAATAATGATTTGTTGAGCTTAAGGTCGCTGTTATCAGGTTTATTTTATTTGGCGTAATTTTCAATATTTCGGTACCTTCGTCAGGAAAATTGTTTTCATTTTATAAATTTCAATTTGATTTGTTTTTTAAAATTTATAAAACAAAAACAATTTTTCTCGACGAAGGTACCGAAATATTGAAAATTACGCCATATAAAATAAAGCTGACCTTAAGTTCAACGAATCATTTTTAATAATTATTCAAAATGCAATAATTTTAAAATTTAATAAGTTATAAGTATTTAATTGATCATGGTTTTTTAAAGCGAGATTTTTTAACATTCTAGTACTCTGTAACCACGAGCCAAAAACATCTCAAAATTTGCATAGATGTACTGTTGATAAGGAACATCAATTCAGTACAAAATAAATGAAATCAGAAAAATGTTTTGCTAACGAGTGTCCGATTTCACTTGGATTATTGCCACATATGTAATAAATACTTTGCTGAAAATAACCGCTTTTTAGTTATCTAAAACACAAAAGTGTTTGCTTGCTACCTCCTTTAATTTCGTTAATATGATAAACAGCGAAACCTCGATGTAATTGTAACGGAGCCAATATTAGCAACAATTCAGTGCACCAGAACTTTTTTTTTGTAGGGGAATATCTCTACACTTCAGCGTCATTTTACAATTTTTGTGAATAAATTCATGTTTTATCTTGTAACATGGCTGAATGTTAAAGGGTTTTTTCATTACTTTGTTATCTAAAAACATTTGAAGTTTATTACGATTGCGCCATTTGTGGAAAATTCATTCAGTCTTCGGCTTTGTTTATTAACACGCCCCCATTATTACAAATTCTTTTTAAACAATGAAAAATTCTCCCGAAAAAACTCCTCATTAAACGCAAGCAAGAGCGTGCTTAAACGCGATGCAGAAACATTTAGGCATTAATTAATTTATGTACATACATATATAGTTTTTGTATTGTTGTAAATTCAACCAGCAGCAGATTTTTATTATTAATTAACCTCCATTTCGCATAAATTTCAATAAAATTCTGCTACAGTTTTTTAAGAAATGAAATACAAGAAACACAATCTTTTGTATGTATGTATAATTCTTAAGCTTTTCTTTGAAAATATAGATATTCTTAGGAAAAGCCAGGTTCTAATAAATTTGTTATTTTTATACTGAAATGTCCAACAATATTTTTGGATTATAAAAACGTATTTTTAGCAAAAAAAAGATGAAAACTAGAGTTCAACAATAGATGAGAACTTTATAAACTGTTATCTTATACCATATCTTTACTTTTCCAGCAGCTTTGTGATAGAGAAAAATATCGAATTAATGCTCAATACTTTTTTGCATTCTTGAGAGTATGCAAAAAAGTACGGTAACCGCCAGCATTTTGCAATAATTTGTAATTTTGTTTGGGAAATAGCTGTTAAGTAATGCTAACAGCAAAGAAAAATGTTGATCGCTGCTTAATATTGACGAATTAAATAATTTTTAAAGTAATTTGCGAATCAAAAATTAATTTAATTATGTATTTGCTTTAAGAGCCAACGGAAATGTATTAATTCTGGTCCAAAAATAGACCATACAAATGTTTTCTGTCTTTCTTAGTTTATATGCTACCGACAGTTCATTGGTGCTAATCAACTCATCAGTAGACTGGAAAAATTCTTAAACGAATGTTTGAAACTTAACTACTTATTATTCCATAACTCCCATGAACAAAATGAGAATCGGAAATTTTCAAACAAACCTTTAACACAGTAAACATTTCTCTCTCTTTTTCTCAAAAATTTTTTTGATTTCCTTTATTTTTTTACTGAATTCATGTTCCTTCTCAACAGTACATCTCTGCAAATTTGGCTCATGGTTACAGAGTAATAGAATGTTAAAAAATCGCGCTATAAGAAAACCATGTTCAATTAAATACTTATAACTTATTCGGTTTTGAAATGATTGCTTTTGGAGTAATTATTCATAATGATTCGTTGAACTTAATGTCAGCTTTATTTTATTTAGCGTAATTTTCATTATTTCGGTACCTTACGTCAGAAAAATTGTTTTAGTTTTATAATTTTCAAAAAACAAATAAAATTGAAATTTATGAAACGAAAACAATTTTCCTAACGAAGGTTCCGAAATATTGAAAATTACGCCAAATAAAATAAACCTGATAACAGGGACTTTAAGCTCAACAAATCATTATTAATATTTAAAAAAGGTCGAAAATTTCATAAAATTTCAGAAATAAATAGTACACGTAAGACCAGTAAACATTTTTTTCTCATTAAAATCTATGGGTATTGAATCAAGTTTTGTATAAATTCATAAACCAATGAACAAATACTGTGAAAAATTAAATTTTTTTATATTAACTTACTTTTTCAGGATCAAGTTCAACCCTCAGCTTGTCACTTTTAAATCAATATTAATTAAATAAAGAACTTACTCAACTAATATTGATTTAAAAGTGAGGAACCAAGTGTTGAACTTGAGCCTGAAAAATAATATAGTATGTACTACAATATCATAGTTCAATAAAATTAAAATTTCAGTAAAATGTAAATTTTTTTTAGTCTTCAAAACAGAGTTTAGTGGTTCCATTTCCACAATTTTAATTTCCAACCCGATAAAGTGCATATATTCTACATCAGTATTGGTAGAAAATTCGATTTGGAAGTGTCTGTCTGACCGCCTGTCTGCTGAAATACCATTTCTGCAAAAAAAAAAAATTTTATTCAAAAAAAAGTTTTTGTAAACAAACTGCTCATATATTGTGCTATGTATTTGATATTAAAATTCAATAAAATCGGCTCATGAATAACCTATATATATATATATATATATATATATATATATATATATATATATATATATATATATATATATATATATATATATATATATATATATATAACCAAAAAGCCACAAGAATTGAAACACATTTGGTATGAAAATTTTTGAAAAGGTATTTTCTGTTTGTTTTAAGGTCAAAATATTATTTATATTATTTGGCATAGCCATTAAGAGCCAAAAAATCAGGAACATTTCCGATATTGATCCTAATGTAATGAGATATAGCAAAACCGGCTTTGCCGCCACAAAGTTGATGTTACAAAATGAGCTCATATAATACACAAAACGTAAAGTGTTAGACATCGGCTTATATATAGCCTAGATATATCAAAAACCGATTTCTCAAGAGGTTGGGCTTGTACACGAAGCTAGTTTTGGTACTAAAACCTAGATGTCCTAGTACTTAGAGGCAAAAAGCTTTCAACATAAGCCAACTTATAGTCGAGATATAGCGAAAACTGAAATGAACTGAAACTAGTTTTGATACCACAAAGTAAATGTCACAATAAAGTATGAATACGGCATAAATAAAAATTTTTGAAATTATATCACCATTAGACAGATATGGAAAAAACTGATTTTTCGAGAAATTGGGCGTGTGAGTACATAACCAGATCGGTTTTTCGAGATGTTGGGCGTGAGTGCGTCTTGAAACTAAGCATCAAGGAAAAACATTTTCGAAATCGGTCAATATATAGCTGAGATATAGGGAAAACCGATTTTTCAAGAACTTAGGCGTGCAAGTGAACTTAAGCTAGCTTTGGAGGCAAAGGGTAGATGTTATAGCAAGATATACTTATTCAAAGCCAAAAAATTAATATTTTTGACATCGTTGTATATATAGCAAAGATACAGCGGAAACCGATTTTGCAAGAAATTGTGCATGTACGCGAATTTAAAACAGTTTTAGCGCCAACAAGTCGCTGTCATAGTAAAATATGAATAATCAAGCGAGAAAATAAAAACTTTTGAAATTGATCCATATATAGACGAGGTGGATATAGCGCAAACCGATTTCTTGAAAAGTTTGGCGTGTAAGCGAACTTAAACATGTTCTGGTACCAAAAAGTAGGTGCCATAATATGACCGAGCTATAGCAAAGCCCGATTTCTGATAAAGTAGAAGCTATAATAAAATATTTTTATTCAAAGCCAAAAGTTTTCGACATCGGTCTTTATATAGCCAAGGTATAGGGAAAACCGTTTGTGTAAGCGAACTTAAGCAACTATTGGTGCGAAAAGATATATATTATAATAATATATAGTTTCTCAAAGACAAACAGAAAAAACCCTTCAACATCAGTCCATATATAGACCGCTATCTCAAGAAGGTGGAGCAACGTTCTTTAACCTATGCTAAGTGCTAGGAAGTTGTTGTAATAATAAAATAACTCTGGTAAAGACAAAACAGAAAAAGTTTTAATATTGACGACAAAAAAAAAATATGCATATACAAATGCCAGTTTTATCAAAGACCACTTCGGTATATTATTTTAGTACCAACTAAAGTTTTACAGCTTAGGCTAAAATTCTGACAGAATCTCGGTACGTAAAACTATGTTTGCTTTAGATCTGAGGTCAAAGGGATATTTAGCAACTTTATAAAGAATATAAAAGTAAATATTTTTGTGGAACATTTTAGCCGGCTATCTGCCTTTCATAATTCCATTTTCTAGATTTCTTCTAGTAAATTGTAAACAACACCGGGAAAATATTGCGCCGGGAGTTTGAAATGTTCCATAAAAACGTTGGGCATACAAATTTACTGTATACAACAAAGTACTTCAAATCCAAAACTTAAAAATGTCTCACTATGGGTTAATTTGCTTATTATTTATTTATTAGTTAGTAGAACAATTAATTTTTCAAGTTTATTTGTTTTTAAATCATTTGCCTTTTCGATTTTCTACACTATTATCGAACAATGTCCAACATTAATATGTTATAAGATTGGGACATACAAAAATTACGCATAGTCATATTACAGCAAATGAAAATCCTCCAATATGCGAATGTGATAATAGTACTGAGATAAATATTCATCACCTGCTTGTAGAGTGCACTGAATATGTGAACCAGAGAAAACAAATTTTTGCAGAAACCAATCCTATGTCCTTGTTGATCTCTCCGTCCTTCTCCTCAATTAAGACCGTAACACAATATTTAAGAGCTACTAATTTGTATAATGACATTTAATTATAATCACACTATAAAATTAGTTTAATTATAAGTTAGCTTAAGGCTTCTTTGCTATAGCTACATTTCCTTTTAGAACATACATTAATGTATTATCTAAAGTTGTAAAAAAAAAAAAAAATATGTTATAAGAAACAAAATGCTCTTGCGTTATACCGCTCTTCTATACTTCATGAAAACGTTTAGCGTATTCATATGTGAGTTCAAAAAGTGGATTTTTGATCACGTGAACACCTAATTTTTCGAAATCTTCTAGAAAGGTGTTCGCTTATGTTTCCGCAGAAGGAGATCGCCATTGGGAAACCACATTTAATATCACGTCTTTAAGGTCAAATAATTCTTATACTAGTTTATATGTGTGCGCGCGGTCGTGTTTGTTCAGCCACACCCACACGAGGTCAGCTTTGCTTGAAGTGAATTCAAAAATGTTTGATAATTTTTGATGAAGTCTAGGACTTTTCTTTAATGTTCTAAGGTTATCTGTATTTTTTTTTATTTTAATTAACTAAAAGCTTTCTACAATTAAACTTTTGCAACTTGAAATGGAAAATACAAGTTTGCTGGACTGGACTGGTTTATAACAAACTTTTTCTAAAAACTATTTATTATTTATTAGTGTACTTACATATGTATTATATGTATCATATGTTGTTATTTATTTTCATGCATATTTGGCCAGACCTGCTCTAAATTGAAACCAATGGCAGTGTTAAAATAAATTTGTTGTGCATGTTTTATGCCAGTTAATACAACACAATTTAGATTTCCATAATTATGGTCTACATCAACAATACGAATAATAAATAAATATAAATTTTGTTCAAAAATTTATTTATTCATATAAATATGAATACAGTTTTTCTTCATTCTCAATTTAATTGTATTTTTATGCGTTTTTCTTGGTTTGAAAAATATTATGTTCCGCTAATTAAAGTCATTAAGGTTTTGCTATCAAGAGATGGTGAAATAAAACAGAAAAAAGTGTGTATAAGAGGCGAGTCTTAAAGGCAAACAGGTGAGTGTAATTTTTGGCTTTTGTTTCCAAAATGTTGAAAATTAAGGAAAACTCTAAAGATGTTTTTTGTGTTGCAGGCTAATAAAAATGTAATAATTTTTATTTTATTAGTGTTAATTATATGGTTACAAATTACTAATTAGAAAAAAGAATTTGAATATATTTACATATATAAGTTACAAAATTAAGTCGTGGCAACAAAACAGGTCAGGCGTTGCTGTTCCTTTTGTTTTCGTTAGAAGTTATAAAAATGGTTTTATTTTCATAACACAACTTTTTTTTTTACTTAAGTTTTCTTTTGTTTGCAGTCATTCAAATGCCTTAATGTTGGCTTTTAGAGCAATGTGGCTTAAACATGTGCTACGCCCAAAAATTCCTTCTAATCATACATATAACGGAGACACTTTGATTCCTGTCAGGTTCTGCAAATATCAATGTATGCAAATTTGAAAATACTCGTTGATTTCAGGCAATTATAAAGTGATTATAAATGTTAAAATGCGGCCATTAATTTGCAAATTGCAAAATTGACCATTTTGTGGTTTTATCAACGATTAGAACAACAGCAGAAGTAGCGACGACAATATTAAGTGGCAGAGCATGCATTGTAGTTATGCTTTTGAAACTGTTTCAGTTGCGGCAATAATGGGAAAAGCTTTTGACTGAAAAACAATTCAAGAGGTGAAGTGAATTTCTCGCTTATTAAAGCAGTGTTTCAATTAGCGGCAAGAAGTATAGCTTAGAGAATTTCTGGCTAAGAGATAATCGGTATTCACGAGCCCATGTACCTAGATTTGGTACATACAGCTGTGAGCGCAGTTTTAAATATTAATATCGAATAAGTTCCAAAAATAAGTTCCAAATCAGTGTTGGTGCGAATTTTCGAACTCCATTTATTGTTTACATTTTTAAATTTTCTATACAGGCTTTGAAGTTATTTTTAATAGAACGCAGTTATTTTGGTTAAAATTCAACAATAAAGGAAAAATGAGTTTTAGCACAGTGGCTATCCAGAAGTTTCTGAGCCACTGCGTAGGCTCAGCTGGCTCAAGTTCATTTTACCAATATTGTGCTAAAATTTATTTTACCTTTAAAATTCTAAAGAAGTGTCATTCATCAATGCTATGAACTCCTGCATTTAATTTAATCAAATAATTTTTAAATTTTCAAACAATGTTCGAATGCATTGAATTAATTATATTAATGATCGCTAATGAATTATATAATTTTTTTAATGACACAAATTATTGAAATATTAAAATATTTTATTATTAATCCAATTTTTTTACAAATCAAATGGTATTAAGGTGTTGTGTAGGGAAAAATTTTCAATCAATTTGTAAGAGATATTCAAATCGATTTATTTATAATGAAGCCAAAGTTACTCCTGTTGGACTTTACGTATGTGATATTTTAAAAAAATTTATAACTAGACTTTCCCTTCACGAGAATGACATAATGAGAATTGCTTTTAACTAGCAGATTAACTTTAGTTGGTCAAATACAAATTACTTATCACCAGTTGGTCTTATAAATGAAATTACTCCAAATTTTAATTTGAATATCAATCTGCGCCCTCCGTTTTACTTAAAGAGTTCTCCACGCACTCATAGAGGTTAGAGGTTCTTTTAATATTATTATTATTATTATTATTATTATTATTATTATTATTATTATTATTTAAATTTTGACTTATTAGTCTATTTAAGCTTGTTTTAAGTTAGTTTTAATTAATTTTAAGTTAATTATAGAGTTAAACTCTCTTTTGTATCATGTGAGCTTCCGGAGCAAGAGCATTTTAAATTTAAATTTTACTAATCGTAATTCACTTTATTTATTAAAGTTAGTTTGTTACTATCTATGCCATTATTATGTCTTTAGGATAATACGTTATAGTCCTAAGTTTTCTTTTTTTCAATTTTCATATAATTTATACACAACATTGTATTGTTTTAAGCCTCAATAAATCTAAATCTAAATATCACAAATCAAATGAAAATTGAAAAATTAGGTAATCTAATGGAAGCTTTCAATGATTGAATAAAATCGATTTAACGAAATTACTTCATAACTTTAATGATATTTTAAACGAAATTACGTTGCTGTAACGAAAACGTTCATTGCATTAATGACAAACCATTAGTGTTATAAATTCACTAGAACTATGAGCAAAATTTCAGTGAAACTATTTTACCTAAATAGTAGTGGCACTATTTGGTGCTATTTAGTTAACTCGAAATTCTTGGAACTGGTGCAGATGTACTTTTTATAGTAAGTCTGATGTTTTCCTTATATTTAATATTTGCAATAATTATATGGGGGGCTGCTAAGACTTAGCAATGGAAGATCATTCTCTATTCAGACACATATTAATAGCATAGGAATAGCGGGAGGAGAGCGAGACACAGGAGCACTGTTTATGCCAGTGCCCCGCCTTCTCACAAATACGGTCCCGATATCTTAGGAGAGACACCTTAGGTTAGGTTAGGTTGATTGGAGGGGTTTGCTTGCCCATGTCTTGCGACATACACCTAAGCCAGTATAGGCTTAGGAGACACCTTACCAGACATTGCGATTGCAGGGCATATACTGAAAGAAATTAAGGAACTTTGTGAATGACACGGAGTTTCTACAACCTTTGGGTAAACTGTTCATGGTTAAATCCCCGCAGCGCATAACAAGCCTATACTGGCTTAAGTGTACATCGCAAGATATAGGCAAACTGGCAACTAAGGGATCTTATTATTTATTATTATTATTGCTAGGTTGGTCCTAGCAATAACAAGCATGGCCCTTTGCACTGCGACCAATAATGATCTATTGTGCAACCCTTTTCCCTCACGAGTTTAATACATCAAGAAACAGTACTAGCTCCTTCTGTGGAAGCCCTTGCAAGTCCTGTGAACCCAATGTATAGGCCTGCAACAGCCTGTATCTTCTGTGGCCAAGTACCACACATTCAATAATCAAGTGTTCCATTAACTCCTCTTCTTCTCCGCAAAATCTGCAGGTTGCCGTGCTGGACAGTCCCATTCTGTGTAGATGTTTCCTGCAGGTATAGTGTCCTGTTAGCGCCCCACACAGTGTCCTTAGATTCTTCCTATTTAATTTTAGAGCGAGATCCGCTCTCTTGGCATCAAAGCTAAGAAATTTCTTCGAGTGTTCCAGACCCCTAGTGTCATTCCACAGTTTCTCTGTGATGGATGTTGTCCATTTTCTGATCTCCCCCCTGAGGAGGAGCTTATTAAGGCCAAAGGATGGAGTGGGTCCAATAAAAGCCCCATTGGCTCCTCTTTTTGCGTAGGTATCAGCCAACTCGTTACCCTATGGGATCTTAAAATGATAAACCACGAGCGTTTCCGAAGGATGAGACATCCCAATAGATCGTTTTACTTGCTCAAGACTTAACTTGAAAAAACCGAATAGAGCTTTTTCTGTGCTGTTGAAGAACTCGCAAAAAATGTGAATTTCTTAGAAATAAATTTTTTTCAGTAAAGTTTACCATAAATTATGAGTTTAAATAGTCTTCCAGTAGGAGGTCTTCCCAAATTAGCTAAACCAGTGCTCGTTATGAAGTGAACGCATGTAAAGCAAAAAAATAGTACAAGTTTTCACTGAAGAAATCATGTCCAGAATAAATTTTAAACCTGAAACAAGTAAAAAAAGAATATGTGAATATCTTTTGCAAAATTTGTGTTTCTTTCAATTATAAACAACAAAGTTATGTTAAGTAAGAATATAATATTTGTGAACTTTTCATTGCGTGTAACACTATAATCAGCAACATTGTGTACATTCCAAAATATTTTCTCAACCAACCGACAAATTCTGTTAAAAGAGCGAATAAAATTACTCTCAAAAATACTAAAAAGGAAACGAATCAGCCGATATTTGAAAACCAAGGCATTTATGAGTATTTAACAACGAATCCCATACATAAAATATATTATCTGTTTGATTTTATTCAACCTTAAGATGTGATCACACGATTGCCGCAATGCACCAATTTTACAGAATTTTTATCGGGCTGAGTTGGAGCACAATAAAAAATTTGTCCCAATCAAATTCTCTGCAATCACATGATTGTCACATTTTACTGAAATTTTATTGTCGCAAATTGGCGCAAAACAATTTAGTACCAATACTTGCAGCCTTATAATAACATGATTGTTTTATTATACGGCATCTCTGAGAAACAGCTGTTGTAGCTGATGACAAACTTTGTTTTGCAAAACAAAAAAAAAAAGGAGTTAAAAGTTAAAAATATACAAAGTTTGTTCTTTAAAAAGAAGAAAAATTGCTTCGGCTATTATTATAATGTTGTGCGCGGGCTAAAAATAGCAAAAAGTGAGAAGCGGAAAAAATAAAATCTAAAAGAAATACGTGGGTAAGAGAATCTTACAATTGTTATAATATTAACACAATTGAATTTTACCTACTGAAAAACAAAAATTAAGTTTGGAAGACGTGTTTAAACAATTTTGAAACAAAATAAATGTATGCATATGTATATTATTGGCGCGTATTGCCTTCTTTGGTTGCTGCTTGAGAACACAATATATATTGTTGCATTTTTATAATTTTTATTGGTGAATAGTTGTTCACACGGTTGTCGCATCAGGGTTGTATTTGATTGGGATAAATAGAATGAAAGGGCTCCATTGAATGTTCTTCACTGCAAAAATGAATAATTCTGTTTTTACAGTGACAAAATATCATTCATTAAAAAACCTTTTTAATTCCAGCTTCTTCTTCATTTTATTGAGTTCATTGCATTTAGTTTTCGTTGATTTTATGACATTTCATATGACCCAAATTTTAAGACATATGAACCTTAATTATACAAGAAAGAGTTATTTAACACACATAAATAAGTAAAAACATATTATAATATACGTTTTAAATGAAGATTTTGCTTTTATTTCTTTAATTTATATTGACATAAGGAATCATGTAGGGTTGTAGTTGGCCTGATTAAGAGTATTATAATACATTTATATAACTTTTTTTTTTATAACTCTCCCAGGTTCGAATATTGGCATAATTGAAGATGGAATTGTAGAAAACGAGGGAGGAGAGAAATTAAGAAGAAAAAAACAAATAAGATAAGAGCATAAAATAAAAAAAAAGTAAAAACTAAAGAAGGGAGAAACCAGAGGAAGAAAAACAGAAAAAAATTTCTTCTTTAATAGAATGAAATATTTCGTTAGCTCGAGAAATTTCTCAATTTGAGTAATACCGAAACGAGGTAAAGGTCAATTTTTGCTTAATTCAATTGCATTAACTATCTTCCTTTAATGTCACTGATCATACTTTGCACAAAAATATGGCCCTTTTATCACACTGAAACCATTTATGGTTTAAAATTATTTCTTATGTATATTTGGCAAAGCATTACATACATATGTATATGATAGATTTTCTAAGAAAACTCTTGAAACATTCTTGCAAGTAGAAATTTTACTAGCAAAAACTTGCACGAATCTTTTGCTGGCTTGATTTTTTACTTTGTGATCGTGCTCTCTGGCTGCAGGGTTTTATGGTTAATGAAACCTTTTTGTATTCCCAAAAGCACGTGGTAGTATTTAACACCTTTTCGTTTCAATTACATCTGCTTCTCAAGTATGTATCCCATACAGCCGTTTACGGATAGTTTTTTACACACATCGTGAAGAATGGAGAGCAGTCAACATCCTTGCATTTAGATGCAGCAACATACTTGCCTGAAAAATAATAAATACTTATACCAGTATATTTAATTAAAAGAAGAAAAAATTATATTCCCTTGAAAAACAATACATATTTTTAAATTTTAATATTTTCACATATTTTTCTCCTGTTATTATTACTTTTTGATTTTTTTGTTTCCTGTGTAATTATCACATGGAATAAATATTATGTGATGGTTTCTTTTCGTTCTTCGCATACAATAATACCCGAATTTGTTAATTGTAAAAGTGTGAGTTTTACACATTTCTGAGGGGTTGTACGTTCGTTTATATTTTTTATTTTTATTTATTGGTGTATATTTTGTTATTAATAAAAATTATTACGCGTTTTTGTTCTCAATCGTTGTTTTGCACCCTTAAAACAGAAAATTTACCAGGGTGTTGTTGTGTTTGTTAAAAAAGGAGAATGCAGCATGACAACCGTATTAGGAGGCGGTGAACGCCCTCTTTTTAAGTTTTTTGTTCTGTTTATTTTTTTTAACTTCACTCATACTTTATAACTCGGTTTTTTTGTTGTTTTTGTTTTCTGGCTTATGGCCGCAATGGCGTTTAAATTTTGTAACGTTTCTCCATTCACAACTTTACACGCATCGTTTTGTTGTACGTATGTAGTTTTTTAACAAACACTCTTATTTCATTTTTATATTTTGTTGAGAAGGTGTTTCTTATTATTGGATAATAAAGGTTACGCTTACTCATTGTTTTAAGAGCATTTATTTGGAACTTCCTTTGATTTTCCTAGTGATCTATGAAACAAAATTAAATTAAATTAAATTAGACATTAGACATTAGAAATTGTTGATCATGCTAATCAAGTGAAATGAAAGCTAAAAACCAAAAATGGAATTTTAAGTGTTTACCACATGGTATTGAGGTGGCATTTTCAGAATGAAGTCGAGTTTCTTCCATTTTGTATTCTGCAATTCTAAAAGGCAATTTTTCACGATGCTGGATGGCCAGGATCGAGAAAAATATATTTAAGAACTCTATACATTCAAGACTTTTTTGAATGACAATTACTTTATTATTACTGCTTTCAATCACAAAAATTTAGAGGTAAATAATTTGAGCTCAGAGCTATAGTACTTTCCTAAGATTAACGCAAGCAATTTGAACCTTCTTTGAAATGACATAATGTCGACTTGCCCGACTTGAATAGATTATTTTGTGGTTTTTTTTTTTAAGTTTGATTACACCCTCAAAGTGGAAAGTTTATCAATATAATACGATCTTTTTTCCTTTATTGACAAACATATTTTTCACTATGTACAGAGGTTCCTATATTGACGTAAATTATACTTTGGGATGACATCCTTTAGAATCATGGATTTGGGAGTTCTGTTGGATCCTAAGCTTAACTTTATTGGTCATATTTCGTTGACAGTAAGTAAAGCACGTGGTACTCTAAGTTTCATAAAACGTTGAGCTAAGGAGTTTAAGGACCCTTATGTTACGAAGCATTTATATACCTCCTTAGTAAAACCTATTTTGGAATATGCATCCGTAGTTTGGAGTCCTGTTTATGTTACACATATCAACTCTATAGAATCTGTGCAAAAACAATTCTTGTTATTCTGTCTTAGTAGTCTTCATTGGAATCCACTAAATCTCCCGCCGTACACTAGACGCCTTGCACTCATTAAGCTGCCTACTTTCTAGAAAGCCGTAGGACTATGTTAAACGTTTCTTTTATTTTAAGCCTGATAAATGGTGATATTTGCTCATATTTCCTGCTAGATAATCTTTCATTAAATGTACCAAATCGCCCTTCTAGACACTACGAGTTGTTATCCATTAACTACATTAGATTTAATTATGCAAATGCTGGTCCATTTAGGAGAATGTGCAGCCAATTTAATACATTTTATAAAATCATAGATTTCTCTTTAAATATAATTCGAATTAAATATCAAATTATCACGTTTTTAAATACTTTGTAATTGTTTTACTTTCATATACTATGTATGTATATCATGCTTTATAATGTTAAATATGTACTGGAATTATTTACATGTTAATTGTAAATATTATTCATCTGTCTGTAAGGATGTCCTATCCATAGACAAGAAAATAAATAAAATAAAATTAAAAAAAAAAAAAATAAACTTTTTGCTGTAGTTAAAATTTCAAAAGGCGCCCTAAAGAAGAAAACATAGAATACATGACTTTCACTGACACTGAGAAAACTCAAAATAAAATCAAGAATTCCATTATGAATGACAAGAAAATACTATATGAAATTCTATTTTATGAAGAAAATGTCGGAGGAAAAAAGATAATGGTGCTTGATCTTACCTTCGAATGTGTGTAAAAAAAATACTATATGAAATTAAGAACTTCCACTTAATGTCGAGAGGTTGGACAAAAATCTAAAAAACTATGTTTATAAGAAAGCTTCTATATGGAGGGAAATTGGACCAAAGGCCTGCTCTGGAAAAATGTGGGCAATAAATTTAGAGAACTGGAAATTTAAATTTGAAGAAATTCCACATAGAATTTGATATATAAAATTTAAATGCCATTAAGAAATATGTATTAATCTAGATCCAAAAATGAACCTTTTTAAAAAATATTTGCTGTGTATATGCCGACGACATTTATTTGGTGCTAATCAACTAAATGTCGTCGGCATATAGACAGCTGAAATAGACAGCAAATATTTTTTAAAAAGGTTAATTTTTGGACCTAAATTAATACATTTCAATTGGCTCTTAAAATAAACATTCATATATTCTTAATGTTAGTTTTTCGATCTTTGCTGTTTAATAGTTTTAAGTTTTAAATCGAGATCAAGGTCATTCGTGTTTTTTTTTTTTTTGAAGAATGTTGTTTTATTTTTCGATATTTCAATACTGCATCGTGTATCTTTTCAGAAAAGAAGTTCCTGTAGAAGATATGGATTATTATAATGAGGTTTTACTCGTACAACTGAACATGGTCTTATTGGTATAGATATTGCTGAAATAGAAACAAATACATTGAATTAATTGCAATTTCTTTACAAAAATTTAATTATATTTTTCGACAGCATTAGAAAAAATGTTGTCATATCTATCTTTAATGTGTAGGGCAATTTCGTATTATCGGACGTAAAATTGCTTTTTATTTTACACAAGTGACGTTTGATAAAAACAAAGTGTAAGTTTTGTCAATTTAAAATTTGTATGAAAATAAGTATATTCATAATAATTATTGTAAGTTTATTAAGCTCTCATTTGACGTATTTATGCGGAATATTTGTCAGATAAACGTGTAATAAGCCTTCAATAGTTGCTATGCATATTGGTGATATTTTTTGGAATAAAGCCCTTCGTAGCCAAAGCCCTTCAAAAGCCAAAATTTTATTTTTGTTAAATATATTATCATTTATAGAAATAAAACTTGACTCATTTTTTGGAACGAAGTTCCTTAACGCGGCTTGCTGGGAGTGGAAATTAGTAGAAATCGTCACGAAAGCGTGTGAGCTGTTTATATGTATTGGTGTACTGTCGACAAGCAATTGTGTATGATGGGCGGTGTCTCCACTGACAGCAGCGGAGACACCTACCAATAAATATTAATTAGTTGGAAAACGTTCCAAAAATTTAAAGAATCATAAAATTTCAAAAACAACACAAAATAAAACATACAGATTTCACCTTGTATTACAGTCATAGATGAAAAACAAACGTAAGGAACTTCGTTCCTAACGGGGGTCCCCCGACCGCATTTTTTTTTGTTTACTTTCAACCAATCTAATTGGAAAAAAATATAACTGCACAGCACCCAAAATACTAAAGTAGTCCACTTTCGAGTCAATTCAGATTTTAGAACACACATCCTATAAATCCAATTTTGTTAAAATGTATAAAAAGATTTTTCTCTCTTTCCGTTAATGACGTCCAGGAGGCGAGTTCCGTATTAATCTTCGAGTTAAATGCCTCACTTGTGACGCAAAAGAATGTCGATGAAATCAATGTTCTGTTGCTTTTAAATAATAGCTCCAATTTGAATTGCACTGAAAGGGAGAAGAACTTTCATTCATTTCTATGACATACTCATTAATTTTGATCTCTAATAAGAAGAACGTATTTTAGTTAAGAAAATTAAAATTATTTTTTATGAAAAGGTACAACTATGGTTTGTAAATTGTTTTAATAGTATTGCAAAAAAATAGTTATTTTTTTAAAATCAACTTGCCTCAAGCACTAAAGATGCGTAGTAGAAGATATGCTTTTGAGACCACAGCAGTTCAAATGATTCATAAAAACCCACTTTTTATTTGAATAAAAATGAAATAAAATTTTTAAGCCTAGCCAACTATGTAAGAAAAACTGAAAAGATCAAGAAAAAATATTTAATGGGACTGCATTCATTAAATCCATTTATTGCAACTGCAAATTATTAAATTAAAACTATATAACAAAAAAATAGAATGCTAAGACTACAACAACAAACATAATTACAGGTACGAGTATAACTTTTGAAAGAAAAAAGGCCACAACTGCAACAAAGCAGCAGCAACTTGCCATTGCAGTGTTGGCGAAAAACGCGAATGAATGCAGAACGGATGCTTAAAGTAGCCACCATTAAAAAATTAAAAAAATAAAAACAGCAAACGAACGAAAATGGCTGGCAGAGGAGAAAAGCATGCATACGAATGCAGTTTGCCAAGAAAATGGTCAAAACCCAAACTAAAGCGAAAAAAGTTGAAACACACAAGTTAGTATGCAACGCAGTGCGGTAGCCAAGCACAGAATGAGTGTTACAAGTTTTTATGGATTTTTTTTAATAACGGCACAGTGGTGTGAAACACACGAATTGCAGACGGTACGTATTAAGATTCAAAGAGAAGTAAATGATTTTGTGCGCAAATTTAGAGGTGTGAAATTTTAGCTAATCTGGTTGGTTGTTAGAGAAGTTGAAAAAATTGTATATAATATATAAAATTGTATATAATATATACTGTATATAATATATAACACATAATAATATTTATTGTATATATCTTAAAACAAACCTAAAGCGAAAAATTTTGCTGATTCAGTGGTTTATTTGATGAAAAATAGATTCATAATTTTTCTGTGTAATTGTTTGCTTTCTATGTGTATCAAAGATGAACAACGTCTATAAAGCTTTCTAATGTAACTAGCCTTTCTCAGTATTTTTCTACTCTTCACAATAAGTGTGCAGGGTGGGCGAATTTGAGGTCAGAAAGAAAATTGACTTAAGGACATGGGGCCTTAATCATAGTGGTTCGTTTTAGAAATAACTTAAATTAAAATAACCGTTGCAAACTTTTTTTAATTATAGTCAAAATTAAAATTGATTTAAGTTTAATCGGCTTTAAATGGGTGTCACATTAAATTTGGACATTTTTTTCATACAGCCTGCTACAAAGTTAAGTAAGGTGGCATCCCTAACCACCTGATGTCGAAAAATTAAGCAAGCCAATAAACCAAAACTATGTACGAAGTCTGATCAAAAAATAACAGTTATCTTAAATTTTTTCAAAAAGTATTTATTTATTTATCGACAAATAAATCTTGTCTCCTTCAATGTAATCCCCCTGAGATATAATATACTTATGCCAGCGTTTTTTCCAGTCCTCGAAACACTTCTGACACACGCTGCTTGGTATCGCCAACAGCTCAGGTTTCGATTTTTCTTTTATCTCCTCAATCATGGCAAAACGCTTTCCTTTCATCGGTGTCTTCAGTTTTGGGAAGAGGAAACAGTCAGCGGAAATAATGCCATGAAAATGTCCATTTCCAGCACGTCGGCAGGCCTCCGCTCTTTTCAAAAAATTTTGAGCACATTTCGTAACAACTTGGCTTATCTCACAATTTTAATCAGTTTTTTCTGGACTATTTATAAAAGCCTGATGTTTCAATTTTCTTTATTTCCATGTAGGGATTTTTCGAGGTCTATTTGTTGATTTTATGACCCTCATATCCGACAATTCGGTTCTTTTACATAACCGCCTGATTGATAATGGGCCTCATCACTAAAAATGTTGTTTCTTCAAATATCCATTTTTTGTTCAGTATTTCTATCGTAATACTTTCTTCAAGAGTGAACAGTTCCCTTATTAACATTTTCTCACTTTTTACCAAATAAATGTCAAAAGATTTCGCCATTTGACAGCTAATTTACTTTCTTATCTTACTTTTACTTTCTTATCTGATCTTAAATTTGCCCACTCGTTATAAATAATTACATTTGTAATTTCCATAATGTTCGTTTCCGCCTATCAAGTATATAAATTCTCGATTAGTATGGAAAGAAAAGTCGTTTAAGCGTCCTTCAGTGGTTGGTTAGAATGCCGCTTCAGGGAAAGTCAAAGAAGAGCTTTTTTTTCATTAATTTATTAAATATCCTGGCATGTGTTTGCATTCAAATTTACAAAATTCGCTTCATAAATAGCTAAGGTATACAAAAAAAAAAAAAAAAAAAAACTAGGAAGTTATTATGTAATTCTATTCGAAAGTAAACTTATTCAATTGATATGCTTTTAACAAACCAATTCGAAAGATATTGCTTTCGAATAAGATAATAACGTCCCTAGCTTTTGAAGAGTAGAGTTATGGGAGTTTTTCAACCGATTATTTTGCTCCAATTTTAAACTGATTATTAAGGAGTGTGCCTGATAATCAAAACCATTTTATTGGTGACAAAACTACAATCGAGAAAACGATATGTATGCACATACGAATGTGGCTATTGTGAAGTTTATTTATGATTTGATCTAAATATTTACATAAATTTTAGTTGTTGTCTTGTTCTATACCAAGTGGATCCTCCTGAGAAGCAAATTAGACCTTCTTGTCATGCCACAGATTGTTATTCTGCTTCAGTCGTCTTGGTGACTATAATCTTAATGATATGACCCTCTGGGTCCAAAGATCTGGGGGATAATATGCAGCTTCCACCGAAGGTTAATCGCTACTATATATATGTATCAGCAGTTGCTCTGCCTGGTCATAGATTTATAAGCCGTCCTTCGTTTAAAGGTAGTTGGTATACTTAAACCTAAATATCGTATGCCAGATATTTATATCAGGGTACTTGCAATATACTTTGTAACGATCTATGCCTGCCAGAATTCAGCGGATACGGTTAAAGACCTGATCGCCTCTCTAGACTTAGCCAGTAGGGAGAACTGCAATTCAAAAGAATTGGAGTACTCATCCTTTTTAGCAAGGGGTTGTGTTATAACGTGGCGAATAATTTGTCATCCAAACGAACCAGTATCCAGGGGCTGGTGGTGTGATGTCTTGCATTCTCATCCCTCTCGTCGTTTAATGCCACAAGATACCGAAATCACCTCCCGTACCAATGTAACTAAATATTTAGGACTGCTTTGATGAAGGCATTGGTAGTGGCCTACAAATACTATATATATATATATATATATATATATATATATATATATATATATATATATAAGTCCGTATATGTACGTCGCCGAACTAATCATAAACGCGTCGTGCGATTTCAACCAAACTTATACACTACGTAGGCAGTGGCCCATATATGGTTTACAAGTGTGTTTCTTTTCTTATTTTGTTTTGCCGTGCGAAGCAGGCAACGGGTCCGCTAGTATATAATGTAATTTAAAATTGCGTAGCGGAATGGTATGAAAAATAGAAAATCGTTATGATTTTATTATTTATTACACAATTGCTTATTCGAGATATCACTTTTAAATTATGCCTATATTTTAGATATAACAAATTCGTAGTTTTATTGTATTTCCATGTATTAGTTTTATTGCCTTCGTGTCCAAACAATAACATGAATTGTTCTACACACATTCTTAGAAATTGGAGACATCTCTGAAAATAGTCGCACATGAACTACTGTACACTGCTAGATTTAATGCGGGAGTGGAGATGGGCACGTGAATGTTCTTGTATCTGAAAATAGTCGCACATGAACTACTGTACACTGCTAGATTTAATGCGGGAGTGGAGATGGGCACGTGAATGTTCTTGTATCAGGTGAACATTTTGAACAAATCCCTCTTGTAGATCATTTAACTCGTACTCGTGTCCTTAATAAAATAGGAAACTATATCAAGAACATTTAATTTTTAAGCAGAAGTTGACAAAAGTTAATTTAATATGAATAGTTCTTACTTTTTCACTGAATTTTTTTTCGATGTGGTTTATTTTAACTGAATTGTTGCTACACATACTGCGTATGTGCAGTGGACTGGGTCGATATGTATGAAAAAAAAACTTATAGTGGTAGGTAGGGTGAATTAATTTCAAGAAGAGTTAAAGGCTACATCGCCCTATAAAATACTGTTCTAAAATGGATTTCAGGACACCAGGAATTCTGAATATCTTTAAGTAATATTTACATAGTTCAAGAGTATTTAGTTACCTATACAAACGAATCATATACCAGGCTTTAAATAAAAATTTGTTAAAAACGAATTTTAAAATTTTTGACACCCCAATGTCGATCACAAGTCGACACTTGTGGTCCGATCGAACATATTACGTAATGAGTTCATGACTTCAAAGCAGCTATAAATCTTTTTTGGATCCTTGCGAGGTTTGATGGTTGCAACTTTCACTATCTCGACTTCTACCCTAAATGGAAAGAATCACGCGTGACACAATATATGCACGGCAGCTGCACTTTTGTGCACAACTTGAAAAAAAAGGAATAAGTTTTTTTCCACTTGACTTTCTTTTCGTTATTTCTTTTTCTGTTAATTAACTTTGTTATCATTATTGCTGTTTTTCGTTCGATGCATAAATTATTTTGTAAAAAATATTTGATGGACGCCATTTTGTTTCGTGTTTCAAGTGCCAACAGACAGTTGCTTTCTTTTTTTTTTGCAGTGCTGTTCATTTATAAAGCCTTCTCTTTCTCAAAAGTCAGTGGAATTATTTCTACAAATATGTATTCTTTAGTTTCCTCAACTTGTTTTAATTTAACATTTGAAATAGCAATTTAGGTTTATTTGGTATTCATTTTTATTTCCATTGCATGACTTTTGCATGCAATTGAGTTAATTTAGAAAATTCTTACGTTGTGCAGTGTGCATGTATTTCTTGGTATTTCTTCTTATTATTATCGAAATGTTCCAATTATGGCACAAGAAATTACTTGTACAGAAACACAAACGCTAAACATTTTGTTCAGCATTTATTTTAGATTGAATTTGAAAATATTGTTTTACTGGCAACATGCATCCATATGTTGCACGGTGTTACTTAGCCTCTTTCCGCTCACCATGTATTAGCTTGATGGTTAAAAAGAGGTTTTATAAAAAAATCCAGTTTTTCGGAATTAAATCTGTCCATCAGGCTTCACTCCTTTGTATAAGGAGAGATGTTGGTCGAAAAATTAGCTGCCGGTGAAGGATATGGACATTACCAAGCCTATTCGGAATATAGTTTATTGTAGTTTATTGTCTTGCTGTCTTTACAGATGTTGCGGGCGGTTAAACCAAATATCTCGTTAAACGTTATTTAATCACTAAATAAATTCTGCTTTAAGACGTTAACATTGAGGTTGATCCATTGAAATTACTTTTCGATTTATTAAAGTTACAAGGAAATTTGTGTTTGTATGCTAAAAATGCTTTTAAGAGCAAGAAGTTCCGGCGCTATTTCACATTTGTTTTCTTTAATGAAAGTTTATATTTGATGTAATAAACAGGGAAAATAGCTCTTAAATAAATTAATTTGAAAGTATAACTTATTCTAGTGATCTCCCTAAACGTTCCCATTTTCTGGCTATATTTGATACCGATGAAAGTCTTTCTTTGAGAAAGTCTTTTACTTGTTTTGTGCAGAAGGATTTTAATTTGGTTGTACAAATATTTGCTGAGCAAACGAAAAACGTTTCCTTTTTCTATGTGAAATAAATAATCTAAAAATTTTGTTATACATGTAAGTAATTGCAAAACTAAAATTTTCTTAAACTTCAGTATTCGACAAATTATGCAATTGAATTTACGGAGAAGATCAAGAACTTTATCCGCACTCTCATTTCTATAAAATCTTTTTTAAGCTAAACAAAAACTGGTGAACACCGATTACTTTGTTGACTAAATAACAATTACGCTTTACTATAAATAATACATTGTTGACTTTGTTAATGTTTGACAATTAAAGAAAATAGTTAACTTTTTGTTCTGGACCAAAATTTCTCATTGCGGCACGAAATCTTTACAGATCACTGATATCACAAAATAATGTGTGATGATTATTTTTCCACTGATAAAATAACATAATTATAACTTGTGAATTAATTTCCATGTATGCACATATTTCACTGAGAAAACTTTTGCGGCAATTGTTGATGATTGCCCCAACTCAGTTGTTCATACTTTTCAATGCAAAGTTTGCATGCTAAGGCAAAATATATTTAGTCTTGCAGGCCTGTTGGAAACTGTGAAAAACTGTTTAATGATTTAAATTTAACAATCAACATTAATATTTAACATTAACTAAAATATTCAAATATGAACTAAATTGTTTATTTGCTTTAAGAGCCAATTGAAATGTATTAATTCAGGTCCAAAAATGAACCTTTTCAAAAATATTTGTTGTATTTTTCAGCTGTCTAGATGCCGACATTTCGTTGGTGCTAATCAACTCATCAGTAGACTTGAAAAATTCTTAAAAGTTTGTTTGAAACTTTACTACTTATTCCACAATTCTCATGAACAAAATGAGAATCAGAAATGTTCAAACAAACCTTTAATACAACAAACATTTCTATTTTCGTCTTGCAACTCTTTTACTCTTCTTTACTTTTTGATACTTTCAAAAATACAAATCGTAGTAACCGATGGTTACTCGTTGTATAGAAGGTTGCAAAGAAGAGTAAAAGAGTTGCAAGACGAAAATAGAAATGTTTGTTGTATTAAAGGTTTGTTTGAACATTTCTGATTCTCATTTTGTTCATGAGAATTGTGGAATAAGTAGTAAAGTTTCAAACAAACTTTTAAGAATTTTTCAAGTCTACTGATGAGTTGATTAGCACCAACGAAATGTCGGCATCTAGACAGCTGAAAAATACAACAAATATTTTTGAAAAGGTTCATTTTTGGACCTGAATTAATTAACTAAAATATTTAACATAACTTTAGAGTCCTACACCGGTATTCATAAAAAATAAAACATTGTTAAAACACATTTTAGAACAAATTTTTCATATAAAATTTGTTCTAAAATGTATTTCAGCAACGTTTTTTTTTATGAATAACGGTGCTAAAATATCCCAGCATTGTTATTTAGTTCACCTTAAAATTATTTGATTTCTGAAAGTAATATAAAGGTATCTCTTCTACTCTTCTCTTCTTTTCTTTTCTTTTCTTTTCTTTTCTTTTCTTTTCTTTTCTTTTCTTTTCTTTTCTTTTCTTTTCTTTTCTTTTCTTCTCTTCTCTTCTCTTCTCTTCTCTTCTCTTCTCTTCTCTTCTCTTCTCTTCTCTTCTCTTCTCTTCTCTTCTCTTCTCTTCTCTTCTCTTCTCTTCTCTTCTCTTCTCTTCTCTTCTCTTCTCTTCTCTTCTCTTCTCTTCTCTTCTCTTCTCTTCTCTTCTCTTCCCTTCTCTTCTCTTCCCTTCTCTTCCCTTTTCTTTCCTTCGATTCCCTTCTCTAAAGCTTAAAAATAAACTTAGAAATGTAACCAGATGTCTTTTACTAGAATTTCCTATGGGGTCGTTTCATAAAAATCATCTATATCACCGATGATAATAAATAAAGATGAGGCAAAAATAAATACCAACTTGAACAAGTATCAACTTAAGGAGTAACAACAGAAGTTGTTCAACAACATCAGTTCATATAACTACTACTTACAAAAGCAATTGTCGATAATTTTTTTTTGCTGTACTTTATTACCGTATGGAAGACCGTATGGCCGTTGCAGGCACTTCGATTTTTGTCTTTCAGCTTATGACGGGTGCAATAATAGTGGCATTGCATGATTGTAAAGATATTAAATATAAAAAAAAGCACTAAATAATGCGCCATTATTTGGAGAGTGCAAAATTAGAGAAAATTAAATTGTTCTTAACACAGAAAAAAGAAAAGGAAATAAATTTAGGAAAGAATAAAAACAAGTTAAACCAACTTTGAAATGACTCAAAATCGGAGCGGCGTGCTCCATGCAGTACACACAAGAAGCACAGCAACGTTGCAGCTATATTTGACCAGAAAAGCATTTAGCTATTCCTAAAGACTAGTCACAGTGAAACGCATTAGTTTAAACACAGTTGGCGGCCATTGTGTTACATACTTTTTGATTGCATTTTTGTTTTCAGCCATTTATGGCTTTTCTTATGTTCTTGTTTTGTGTTACCTTTGTTTTTGGAATTTTATTAACTTTCCTGGCATTGGATGTTGGCGCTGATGACTGCGTTGTTTTAGATTTGTTTTAAGCGATGGCGTGCTACAAGGTAATCAAGCTGAATTAAGGCGTTTTTGCAGACTGTTGCCAGTTTTGACTTCACTGTTGCAAATTCTTAACGTGTGATTCGTTCGTTTCTTTGACTGTTCACATTTGAGTGGAGATTTGGTTATGTTTTGTTGCTTTGGTGATGATGATGGTCGTTTACATAATTCAACTTAAAAATTTTGCTTCTTATAGTTGAAACATTTTAATTTTATGTGTTTGCCATATTGTGTTAAATGTGCTGCCGGTATGAGAAGAACTTTGCCATTTAGTTAGTCGTCCATCAATATTCGTCGTGATTACTGCCATTTTATAAATGCAACAATTTGCATGTTTTAACTTTTTTTCGCTTTTTAATTTTTCCGAATCATTAGATGGATAGTTCAAAACTAATTTACTAATATTTTAAGTTATTAAAAGCTTGCGGTGTTCATTTTTCTTTTTTACTTTTCTTAATACTTCATGTTTAAACTATTTAGATAGTACAATATTTGCATTAATTAACAAAAATCTCTAGAAAAACGAAGGTAACGAAAATTGCAACCAAAACGATCAATGTTTTCGGAGGTCGCCAAAGTTCTTCCTCCCCAGTTTTTCTGTGTAAGAAGCGTTTAACTCGCTATACTTAAGCAAACATGATACATACATGGTATGCATTACAAACTTCTAAGATGAGTGTGTGAAACTACTATTTGTTGTGACTGTGATGAAATATCAACATAATGAATCAAGTGATGCAAGTCTTATAACTAACATGTTTGCCGATTTTTTCTCTACTACCTATTCGAGGAAAACGTTTGATCCTTCAATCAATTATCCGTATGCAGTGGCTGAAAATCAATCTATATCGTTACCTTACCTTGACATTCTTACAGTTATTAAAGAATTAAGAGTACTCAAGTTTTCGTATGATGCTGGCCCCGATAAAATTCCGAGTTGTATATTAATAAGCTGTGCAGATACCCTTGCAATACCGTTGACAATTTTGTTTAATTTATCGATTAAGTATGGATACTTTCCTAACATTTGGAAAGATTCATTTATTGTTCCGCTGTTCAAATCTGGCAATAAATCTTTAATAGAAAATTATCGTGGTATTGCAAAACTAAGTGTAATACCCAAATTGTTTGAAAAGATCGTCACAGAATGTATTTCTTTCCAAGTTGCAAAATGGATTTAAAAAAAGATGTTCTACAACTTCTAACCTGCTTCACCTTACAATTGCAGTGAACCGTGGTTTTTTAGATAAAATGCAAACAGATGTCATATATTCGGATTTTAAGAAAGCGTTTGATAAAGTTAATCATGAACTTCTTATAAAGAAACTTAAATTAATGGGTGCCACTGAAATTTGCGTAAAATGGTTATATTCCTACTTAACAAGTAGAACACAAAAAGTCCGCTTTAATAACAAAATCTCTAAAAATATAGCTGTACTGTCGGGTGTACCACAGGGGAGTCATCTGGGTCCACTACTTTTTACCCTCTTCATAAATGACTTACCTACAGTAATAATGTTTTCATCTATCTTGATGTATGCCGACGACGTAAAAATTTTCTTGACTTATAATAAATTTTCTGAGCAAAGTTTACTTCAATTGGACTTGGTTCCTTTTTGTGAATGGTGCAATGCAAATCTGATGGAACTTCATTTGAATAAATGTAAATTAATGCGGTTTGCATGATCTAACCAAATTAAAGCAAACTATGTTCTTGACGATCATCAATTGGATTTGGTCGATAGTTTCCTCGATTTAGGTATATTATTCGACCCCAAGCTGACTTTTACTTCCCATATTACTGTAACAATAAACAAAGCTAGAGGTACACTTGGATTTATAAAACGATGGGCAAAAGAGTTTAATGACCCATACATTGGAAAAGCACTATACATAGCAATGGTACGACCCATTCTGGAATATGGTTCAGTAATATGGGATCCAATTTATCAATGTCACTCTGATGCAATTGAATCCGTGCAGAAACAATTTCTTTTGTTCTGTCTTAGAAGTTTACATTTTGATCCTCTTAATATGCCCCCTTACACAAATAGACTTGCACTTATCAAGCTGCCTACTCTCAAAAGCCGTAGAGTTATGCTGAATGTATCATTTATTCTAAATATTATTAATGGCGATGTCTGCTCTCGATTTTTGATCAACGAAATCTTATTTAACGTTCCTCAACGTACATCACGTAATTTTATTCCTTTGTTGGTAAAAGTTTATAGAGAAAATTATGCTGATGCTGATCCCCTCAGGAGAATGTGTTATACTTTTTATCAATTTTATAGATTTTTTGACTTTTCTTTAAATCCCGCTGCAGTAAAAAACTCAGTTATTCATTTTTTAAATTCATAAAAAATTTTTAATATTTTAATTTTTTTAAACGCTGTCCTTAAATGTAACAAAATTGTATATTATGTATTGTAAATTGTCTGTAGGGAATTAATTTCCATAGACTAAATTAATAAATAAAAAAAAAATTAAATAAATAAATTACTATGTAGCGCTGTAGATAATGTTTCTTCTAATTTTTACTCAATTTGCTCTCGATTGTAAGGCGTCGTTAACTAAGCGGTTCCTATCTTTACACTTAATAAAATGACATGTAAGTTTTTTATTTGTCGCAAACTTTACTGGGGGTCTCCACGGCAAATAAGCCTGGGAATAATTATGTTCACAGCTGTCAAATTCTATTGCCAACATCTTATGTTCACGCGTGGACCGTAAAAACATTTATTTGCAATTACATTGCGAAATAATTGTTCAAGATTATTTTCAGGAAATTCTATTGACCATAAACTGTTTGTTGGTAATTTCTGTAATGCTTATTTTTTGTATGAATAAACATTAGTTTGTGCTAGAAAAATTTAACTAAGTGTTGCAATTAAATAAATGAAAGTGTTTCTAATTTCTAATGAAAATAAACATTGGTAAAAATAAAAAAATAAGAACCTAGACAGTCGTACAACCGCTCACAGTGAATATTTTTTTTAAGTCCAAAATATAAGGTTAAACACTGTTCTTCTGCCAACGTTATTGCCTGTGTTCGGAAATAATTATTGCGCGTGCAGCCGTGCAGTTGCAATATTTGAACACAACAACATGCAAATATACGCTGCAGTCCCGCTGAACGGCTCTAAGAAAAAATCAACAAGTTTTCATTGCTTAATCAATTCCATAGCATGGGCTGCATTGATCTCAAGAGCCGTTTTCAGTTTCCGCGGCCAAATCTCGTCACTTGTGATCAAATTATATATCGAGTAAAAATAATGTTAAATAAAATTATCAACAAACACTCATCGTACGTGACGGATTTTATTCGATCACGAATGCAGTAATTCGTCCACTGGTTTGTTATCTTTGACAAAAATTTTAAGAATTTGTGTAATCACGTGAAATTTACGTGAAATAATCATTCATTCAAGTTGTATAGAACATACACAGAAAGAAAATGCTCATCCTAAGTTTAAGTTTTTTCGAATTGATTTCAATAGAATCAGATAATAACTGTTTTTAAAAATTTGAAACATGAAAAGTACTGACGAAAAACTAAATGAAAGTGTTTTTCCACTTTACTTTATCACTGAACCAGAATGGATCCCTTGTATTGGTAGACCTAAATGTACAACACAACTTTAAACGCTTAGCAGTGTGTCTTGTCACTCGGAATAGGTTTCTAGGATGAAATGGAATAGATATGAGCAGGTGACTTGCAAACCCACTAAAAGGGCGAATAATAATCTAACGCAAATACTTAAATTGGAGTTCGATTTCCTCCTAAAGCCTTGGAATAAGTAGCAGCTATTTTACACGAACTTAAATTTTTCCGAAAATTTCAGATGACTTTATTTGCAGAGAATGCCAAATTCAATTGATCGCCATAATTAATTAAGGAAATACAAATATATTAATGAAAAAAAAAAAACATACATAATTTCAATGTTTTGGAAAAAGATTTAGCTTTCTCTTTAATACAATAAAAATTATTTGGAAAATAAGAAGATACATCCTTTTAAGACGATTAAACTCTAAAGAGCAGTGCAAAATAAATCCCATTCTTACATTTAAATTCTAAACAGCCATAAGAATTTTTCTTTGACATTTTTTTTTAAATTTTTAACGAATTGAAACAAAAAATATTCTCTAATTGAATGCAATAAATAAATTGTTCACACTTTTCCAAACTGCCCACTCAATATTAAATAACAATGAAGGATAAAGAATGATCTTATAATTCAAAGTATTGGAAAGGCGTAACTCATAAGAGTATAAACTGAAAACAACAGGAAGCAAAAAAAGAAAGAAAAAAATGATGCATGTGCGAATTTTTAAAATCTGTCCGAAAACAAAATGTTGGTGACGAAAAAAATGGGAGTATAATGAAGTATTTCAATCTTTATATACATACATATATATTTTTTGTCAATATTGAGCACGTTCCACACAATAAATACAACATTCACATGTGCTAAAGTGAAAACATTATTTAGCATTTTTCAAAATATCCCAGTGACATTTGTGCCTCGTATGCAAACTCTTCACAAGAAATTTCTAAAACTCTTTTTTCGACTTCATGCGTCAATGTACGCACACATGTACGAACAGATATGAATTTATAGAAGTATTCATATTAGTGTTGCTTTATTGTTGTTATTCATATTTCAGTAGGCTGGACTAAGAGGCTGGTTAGTAGGAAGCAGTAGGTATGCTCGAGCTAACAGCATACGCCCAGTGTGGCACGACAAAAAACAAAACAAAAAAAGAGAGACTGCTTCTGTTTAAACCATCACAAAGTAAATGATTTGTATTGTATGATCAAATGATTTGAAGTGCATATCGCTGAAAAATAAAAATTAATATGAATTAATATGAAAAATAAAAATTAATATACTCGTTACGAACCAGAAATTGCAGTATTCAAAGGCTTTGCAAATTCCTACATCATCCTCTGGCACTTAAAACTCGACACCTGGAGTACGAGCTGCAATTATTAAAGAGAACAAAAATATGGGCACATTTAGTTAAAAATGCCACTTGAACTTTCGGCTTTATTTTCTTTAGAGAGATGGCGCTCCAGGGTTTGTATTTGCTCTTCAATGCGTGGAAAGTAAAAACTTGAGAAGTTTTTCTTTGAACCATATGAAATACTCCTACACATTGTACATTACGTAAGGAAATGTACTTACGGGAAAGGTACTTAGTATAGTGAGAAAGTGTTTTACATTCAATTTTATACTTCATTGCGCTTACGTTAGCTCTGCGAGTAGTGCTGTACTATGTACCATATCAAGTAAGCGGCAGCACCTTCTGTGTTGCTTTTTGACTTACAATTCTCAGCACTCGGAATATTAGCCACTGAGATTGTTTTCCTAGGTCGATATCTACTATTTGGAAGGTTTGACTTTGGGACTTGTTAATGATAAGCGCGAAAGATATTTTCACCGAAAATTGAAGGCGTTTGAACAGGGTCAGCCGATTAGATAGATGATTGGTATCCTCGGTATTTGAGATAGTTGTCCAGCTACTGTACTGGTGATACTGGTCGCTACAATTAAATTGCCATCAGCTCTATAATAAGTAGTATTTTCCCGTTGCACATATTGGTAGCCCCTCCCAATTGCTCATAAGAATGATTGGAATTCCAATATTCAGAGCCGATTCACGTGAAGGCTGCACAGTTGAATTTATAGAACTTAAAAATTTACGCTGTGGGTAATGAACTGCGTCTGTGATATTAGTCACAGTGTCAATCGAGCATACGTTTTCGGCTTTTTGAAAAATTAGATTGTTTATTTCGTTCACATTGTCATTTTTGGGTGACATTATTGCTCTAGAGCAAAACCAATAGAAATTAATTTCGTGCATACTTTCGATGTCAGCGTTACAATCTGATTTTCCAAGAAATCGGGCTTAAACTCAAACTGAAAAAGTTTTTGGTACCAGAAAGTAGATACAGAAATAAAAGTATTTTACTAAATGGCTATCAATAAAAATATTCAACAACGGCCCATATACAGCCGCGATATAGCAACACCCGGTATCTCAAGAATTTGTGCCTGTATGCGAACTTAAATTGGTTTGGTAAGAGAAAGCAGATGTTATAGCAAAAATAAAAATACTCAAAGGCTAAAAATTAAAAATGTCTACTTCGGCTTATATATAACCGAGAACAGCGAAACCCGATTCCTTGAGAAGTCTAAGATTTGATGGAAAAAATTAGATAGCATAAAAAATGTGTATAATCAAAGGCAAAATAAAAAATCTCTTGACTTCGCAACCCAATTTCTCAAGAAGTTGGGCTTGTAATCGAACTGAAGCAGATTTTGGTGACAAAAATAAGATAATATAGTAAAATGTATTTATTTAAAGCTTGCAATACAAATTTTCGACATGGGTCCATAAATAGCCCAGATATAGCAATAAAAAATTTCTCAAGAAGTTTTGTATTTTATTATAAAATCTGGTGCCAGGTTATGCCGATAGTAAAATAATGAGCAACTTTGAACTTTGATAGTATTCTGTACTATTTTTGATTATTTTTTACCTTTTATAAAAAATAATAATCGAAAACAGTACAATTTAAATATAAAAAGGTGTTATATTTATTTAATAATTGTCGAGTTAAAATTATAAAATTATAAAAATTATTATATATGTATATATATATATATATATATATATATATATATATTATATATATATATTTGGCCCACACTGTTCTGCTTTGCCAACCTTTGACCACGATATATATACATATATATATATATATATATATATATATATATATATATATATATATATATATATATATATATATATATATATATATATATATATATATATATATATATATATATATATATATATATATATATATATACATATATATATATATATATATATATATATATATATATATATATATACATATATATATGTATGTATGTATATATATCGTGGTCAAAGGTTGGCAAAGCAGAACAGAACAAATTCCACGAAAAACTTCTTAACGGTCTCTGGGGTGCTCCTAGAGTCGTTATACATACATACATCCATAAATAGTATATCAGGAATTGAAAAATATGAATTAACTAAAAATTTTTTTTGCAATTTTTCATGTTTATTAAATTTTTTTCAAACAAATTAATGCACATGTTGAATGCTTTTTATATATAGATGAAAAATTTATATTAGTCTTATTTAAATCATGCCATTTCAAATACGAAAAATTATATGCTTTCATGTTCAAAACTTTATTAATTAATTAAAGAATGACCTTACGACCTTTTTGTGTAGAGTATGTAAAATTTGATATTTGCAACAACACTCAGTCAAATCTCTAGGGTACGAAGATACTAATAAAAATACTAATTAATTTAAACGATTAATCTGACCTTTTACAATATTTGGTTGCTCTACATAAACCGAACCACTTCTTCTCATTGCCTTTTATTTCCATAAGTATTCAAAAATGAGTTTATGAGAATTTATTTTGTTCTGTGTGTATTTTATAGCCGAAAGTCGACAATATTTTGTTGGTGTAAATCAACTCGTCAGTAAACTTGAGCAACTTTTGAAATGCTATTCAAAATTCTATTTCATATTCGACTATTTTTAAAACTCAAAAATATGAATACAAATTTTCTATAAAAAAAAAACAGTTTAATCGTATTGCTACATGTTTTTGAAAAGGTGTTTCTATTAGTAGTCCTTGAAAATTTCAAAACCACAAATAAAAGCACTTTATTACCAAATATGTAATATTTTAGGTATTTACGGGGTGAATAATAAACAAACACACAGTGGCAACATCTTAAAATTTCTTATGTTATTGTTTTATAAAATTTTTATATTGAAAACAAAGTACAAATTCTTGGTGATCTTTTTTAAATTTAAAACATATATGTGATATTTTGTATAATAATCATTCTTCAAAACAAGTTTTAGAGTCTTGTAAACAGTTCTGTGGTGTACTCCCTCTTCCCTTTCAACTCTCATTTGGAAACCAGAATCGCTGATAAAGCGGAGAAAAATATCCATCCTTTTGATTTGCGATAGCGCTGCTCATCTGCATTCATAAATTTCTTTCAGAAAGTATTCCGATAACCATTTCACATTTTCTTTCTGAAATCTGTATAAATTGAAATAATCCGATGGATGAGAATCTGACCTTTCATATGTTGTCCTTTCCTTTGATGAACGTTCATAAGAGCAGGCATATTAATATTCAAATCGAAATATTCGAAAACACTATTAATTTTTAATAAAATACAGATAAATAAACTTTCAGCACCGCAATCAGATCGGGTTAAAAATATCTAAGTACAAACTAGTAATATTAAGCATTCGCTTGTTTTTATTCACACTTTTCTTTAGCCAACGCTGGGAAAACTAGCTTTTACTAGTGAGTATAAAGTACTTTCAGCTGAATTTTTTATTCACCTCAAAGCTAGTTAAAACTAAAAATTTTACAGCATAGGCTTTAGCTAACATTTTATTCACTCGAATGTTGGGGAACATACCATTACAAGTCCAAGTGGTAACTACTTGTATACTGTTTTTAAGCAAAAGCACTTAGCCATCCTACTACCTGAGGTCTTCATTACTGACTATCTATATACACATAATCCAATTGATCAGCTGGTGATCGTCGTGGTGGAAGTGAAACAGCCGATGAGTCTTGAACTTTAATATTTTTGTCTTCTTTAAAAACGTTGAACACAAAAAAAAGTTGAGCTAAAGGTCGATAAAATAATCAACAACTGTTAATAATAAAAGTTCGCCTATAAAGCTAAGTTGATCTTTAAACAAACAACAGCTTTAGCCAAACATGCTATATCAAAGAAGCATGTGTTTGATTTTCAAGGTGCAACAATACTAAAAACAGAACAAAACAAAACAAAGTTGCAGATACATGAAGTAAATCAAATAGCTAAGTATGAACAAGTGGCTTGCAACTATAAAAGTGATAAAAAAGAATATATTAGTTCATATGGTAATTTAATTAAACCAATAAACTACCGAAGATAGGTTATTTTTTCAAAATAAAAGTAAGCTTGTAATTTTTAATTTCAATATATTTAAAAAAAAAAAAAAAATATTTAAAATTTTCATTAATCAAAATATTTTTATATAGCATAAACAAAAATAACGAGGTAACATTTATAATAATTTAAATATTGTAATATTTCTAATAAAACAATTGTATTTAGATCCTGAAGATGAACCGAGAGGTTCGAAATATATATGTAGATCAAAAAAAAAAAAGAAGACGAATTTTTATTACAATATACATATGTACATCAAAAAGAGGCAATACAAAAACAAAAGATAATAAACTAAAATTGATGGCAATACAAAAGAAGAATTATTAATTGATCTTTAAAGTTTCTTTTTATTAAATATGACTTTTTTAATTTGGTTTAACTGATTTTTCACGAAAAGATAATGTAAAGTTAACATACATTCGAAACTCTGTACAAAATAAAGAGATCATATTCGACTCTTGAAATACATATATTTTTTGTTTTCAATCTAATTTACCGGTGCTGTGGGATTGGTGTCAGTGTATAAATATCTGTTGGCTTCATAAGATATATTGAAAACTTATTGAAAAGGCGCGTATGAAATTCATTTTATACAATTTAATAACTGTCAGCATTCAGCCTTCGGACCATTTTTTCAAACAAGTGAGAAAGTTTAGAAGACAACATGCATACATATGTATTGTGTCATATTTGTGGCACTTCTTGCCTTTGCCAAATTCTTGAAATTTCAATTGAAAACGAGAGCAAACTGAGTTACTGTAATGATAATTGTTTTTGTTTTATGCTGTTTTTTTGCAAAGAAAAAACAAAAAATATTTTTCGTTTTTATTTTAAACAACATTTATTTCTGAATGTACAAAAATCTATTAGAAATCATCAAAAGGTCGAAGCAAGTCATTTATTGGGCGTATGTTGAGTAACGCCCAGTCATAGTAGGGCAATTTCAAAGAATTCATAAAGCATTAACAATACAATAGCATTATACAGCAAGCAGTAAGCAACGCACATATGGATATAAAATCGTGCCACAAATTCAAAGTAGTGGCAGTTGCAGCCGTTAATATAAACGCTACATGCAACATGCACACACACACCCATGCCAATTGCTTCGAGATAAAGTTGGAGACAAAGGTTACCAATATTGTCACATGTCAAACCGGATGCTTAGTGCTCTGTTGTCTTAACGTCGAGCAGATAGAGCAGACGACGCGACGATTATGTTGCGGCCTCATGAACACATTCAAAGAAATAGGCATGCGAAGGGAGTAACAACGTTTCTTTATCATTCTGTGGCAATTAGTGGAAATCGGATTGCCTCCTTTACACTTTCCTCCTGTTTGGTATTTATTGCTAAACAGATTACACAGTTATAAATGTTTTACAAGGTTTAATACATTTTAAGAACAACTCAAAAAGCAAATTAAAACTTGTTTGCTTAATTCCTTGATACAATTTTTTATGCAATTTTTTTTTTCTTCTACCCTTTTAACTAATTTTATTATAAAACCAACAAACATCATTCAATCCTCAAAAACAAAAATTCAAAAAGAGAAAAACGTCGCCATTCTATAATTATAGTGTTTAACCGGAAGTTCTTTCATTTTACATTTGAAATCTGGCACCCATTGCTGCAAATTTTTATTTGTTTGTGTGTGTGTGTGTGTCTTATTTTATATTTCAGTCTTTTTTATTTCAATCAATCTGTAAAACTGCGTATTTAGGGTGCGTTGTACGGTTTTTTATTTTATTTTCCACACATCTATTACCGCATGCATATGAAGAGCAAACATAAAGTTGTCATCTCTTTTAGACAGAGAAAACGAAAGAAAAAAAAACAAGTTTAAATTAAATTCAAAGATCGCCTGTTGTGATTTTGTTACTTGGACTCTCAAATTAACGGAAATGCTATTCCTTTATTTCTCTCAAATCGTACATACCATGATTGTACGTTAAAGTTGATGATGGATGAGTTGTTTTGTGAATTATTATTATTATATATAAACTACATACGTACATATAATTATCACTATGAATAGTATCGTTTTTCACAGGATGCTTAAATGCGCAGATGTTGTTTTTATTAACGGAATTTGCTGTTCAAAAAAAGATTGGCGCGCGCCATTTATTAAATTTAAGCTGAAGTACCGTTTTGAAGAATTAGGCAAACTATTAAATGATTTCTCTTCTTCTTCTCTCGAATTTTCAACAACAGAATTGAAAATGTCAACACATTGATGATGAATTTGTTGTTGGACATTAGATTGTTTAAGAAATATTCTCATAGTTCTATAGAGTCATATTTATAAAATTTGTATAAAAAGCAATATTTGTGTGCATATAAAAAAAGTATTTCAAGTAAACGCAGTGGAAATCTATTTTGGAGTATGATACAGAAAATTGTGGCAAACAAATTACTTTTATTTGAAATACTGTAAACATATTTACAGAATATCGTAATATTATAATTGAATTTTGCCACAATATGGTTGAATATGATCGCAGTGATCATATTTAAATTAATGTCAGAGATTTTCTCCTGCTTAATAAATCTGACACTGTCATGATCTTCAAAATCACGTTTTAGATGTTTAATTTTTGAATTAATAGTCATTAGCGGAAGGTTTCAAATGCTTTTAGGAAGGAAGTAAAATATGTTATAACATAACCCTCCAAAACTATCGGTCTTCTTGGAAGCAGGCTTGTAAGCGAAAGATTATGTGCTACAGCTTACTAACCTGCTTAGGTATCACATGTTTTTTACTCGCACTGTCCCACTTGGTAGGTCTCTTAACTTCGTTAGCTACTAGCTTATTTAATACTAACCTATACTTATATTAGTGCATCCTCTCTCGCTAACGAGGATGCTATTATTTTAGTGAGCATTTTTTTTTTTCGAGAATTAATACCTAAAAGAATATGACACTAGAACTGATGTTTCGAACAATGATTTTGCATCTGGTATTTTCTGTGCAAGTTTGATATGTGTAACTTTCACTGTCCGTATTTGTAGACAGGCTGCAGGCTCAAATGAACCCTAAAGCTACAATTATGACTTATGTACAGGAGTGTTAGATGTGACGATTTTACGTTATTTTGACGTAATTGTGATCAAAAAACACTAAAATGACGTTTGACGTTTTTCTCCACAGAAGAAATTTTTAAATTTATGGCAATTACGGAAAAGAAATTGAAAGAAAAATTAAAAAAAAATGTTTACAACAAGCATATGTATGTTAATACGAAGTAAGTAGTATCACTATGCACTATGTACATAATATGTCTGTCAAACTCTATATAAAATTTGAATTTGCATGGCAATTAGATAACACAACTTTATTAATTGTAGTACTGGCTTTACTTTGCTTAAGAAATAATGAGAAATTATATCCATACACCAGGGATGACAGAAAGTTTTGTGAAAGGAAAAAATTTTTTACCAAGAGATGAAGCTTATCTTGGTGTTCACGTAAAAGAAAAAATGTCGCAGTGTAGAATTGACGTTGAAGTTTATAACCAACTTGTAGATAAATGTATTTAATTTTATGCTGAGTTATGCTGTCGAATAAAGAAAAGATTTGACTTTGCAAATTCAGTTTTAAAGAGTTGATTAGCACCAACGAAATGTCGTCGGCATATAGACAGCTGAGAAATACAGCAAATATTTTTTGAAAAGATTAATTTTTGGACCTGAATTAATACATTTCAATTGGCTCTTAAAGCAAATAAATAATTAAGTTCATATTTTAATTTAAATTTAATTAATCCATCAGTTATTTTAAACAAAAAATGTTTCTATAATACCCTTGTTAAGATTTTTTTTCCCTAATTTGGTATCTAACGTGAAGTACCAGAAAGTTGAAAACGAAGTAAGATAAATGCGGATTATAAATTTAAATAAAAGTTCAACCGATTTTTATATTTTTTAAGAAAAAAATTAACTTAATCAAGTTAGTAAATAGTGAACTGGCTTTTCCTATTTTATGTGGTTTTATTAACGATTTAATGGTTTTGCCAAATTCATCTGATAACGCTGAACGAATTTTTGGTCAAGTAAATTTAAACAAAACTGAAATTAGAAATTCCTTGGGAACAAAAACACATGAAGGAATTTTGGTTGCTAAGGACTATTTAAAATATATGTAACTCTTCAAAGTGTTTTGATGTAAAAATTACAAAATATTTAATTATGCATTTTATAAAATTTTTATAATTGTACTTGTTTTGTTATAGTAAAATGCATGTTGAATTATTTTTTGTACAATATAAAGATATTATTAAATAAAATTAATTAATTTTTCATTTATTTGTACATTTCTATACATGACGCTTTCGACGTTTTTCTTTCCAAAATTTTACATTTTCTGAAAAAATTTTCCTAACACCCCTGCTTATGTATGTACATTCATTTATGAATTTATAAATACATGTATGTATTTATTTATATATTATTCTATTAGCCTTATAATTAAAATTAAAAGCTAACAATTTTTTAGGCAATGGCAGCTTAGACCTTCAGCACAAAATTGTGTTTAGTTATTTTAATCTACTTAGGTGTTTTAACATTCTTGTGTTTGTTCATCTATATGTATGTATGTTATAAATTAATATTATATTGCATTATACAATTGAGTCTTTTTAAGATATTCAATTATCAACGATAAATTGGAAGGTGTAGCATTTGAAAGGCACATCAATGGGCTTGAATGCTGAAATATTTCATGTTTAATCGTTTGGGTCTTATGAGAATTGCAGAGAAAATGATGTATGTAGGTATAGAGGGTTGTGTTGCATTGGCAAGGAAGCGTAAAATTCGGGTTATATATTGGGGCAAAGTTAAGTTTAGTGTGACCTAAACGTAGCCTTATAAATTTTATATGGTCTATCCTTTTTATATTCTGCAGTTGTGGACATTCTTCTACGTAATTTATGGAATTATTGTATGCACTTATGCTTTTATACCAAGACGAACATTGGCTAAATACTTCCTTTTTGTAGTGCTCATAATAATGTTTCATTATAGCTTTATCTATGTCCCTATGATTATAGTTTGGTGTAAGAAAGAGAGGAGATTTCCCAGCATCTTTTGCAGCTTGATCTGCGATCTCATTACCTTTAATTTTGCAATGACTAGGGACCCATATTAATCTAATGTTTGGTGCATTATTCGCGATGACACTTCGTATGTTGGCTACATAATAATTTTCGTTAGAAACGTTTTGCACTGATTTAAGCGCAGAAAAAGAGTCTAAACAAATAGCAAATTTGCCTTGCTTTCCCTTAATGTAAGACAACGCTTCGTGAATGGCAATAATTTCTGCAGAATAAATTGAGGTATATGTTGGTAGCAAAGAGGTTTTAATAATACAATTACTTGTTGTAATGCTGAAAGTTGTTGTGTTTGCTGTTTTGGAACCATCCGTATAAATAAATTGATAGTCGTGTAAGGAATCTTTAATAGAGGCAAACATACTTAGGTATTCTTCAGCACTTGAAGTGGACTTAATACGTTAGTTAAGAGATATATCAATGTAACTTTTGTAACTGAAAAAAGGGAGAGGTTTCTTTGGTGCCTGACGCAATGCTTGCAAATTTAAGGGTAAGTCAATTTTCCTGCAATTTTCTACCATTCTGTAAATAGCAGATGACACATTAGGTATTTTTTTGCTTTTCTTAACCTTTTCAAAATTTTTTTTCGATTATGCTGTTTTTCCTATATAATAAGATTTTGTAGAGCTTAGTTTCTGAAATTACTTTTTGTGTATAAATGGGAAATGTATTAGTATGTATGCATACATAGTTACATAGAAACGTTTATACATATGTATGTGATGTAAAAAATGGTTTTTATTATATATTTCCACTTTTCTATTATTTCTAGTCAATCAAGTTTGTTTACATACATCTGCATGTATACTATAAGCACATACATTTTGAATAAAATGCTGCATATGTTTTTGTCTCGTTAGCAATCGATGACATTAGTAAGTAGTGGTTGCATTTAATAGTTACCAGATAAATGCAACAAAATTATGACAAAAATTGCAATTGTTGTGTATTTATTGTCATTGTTAAGTTCGGTGTATTATTAAATTTTTTTTTATTGTTGTTTAATTTGCCTCTTTCTACAAAAAAAATATATTCCACATTGACATACAAATGTTAACGCCCCTTTTAAGGCAATTTGTTTTATAACATTCAAGTTCCAACAGTTGGCATTTTTATGGTTTGCCAGTGAAAGAATTCGTCTGTCCCTTCAGCCCATGCTTGATAGATTCAGATAATCACATTTAAGTGGTGTATATTTTAAAATTTGTACTACTTTTTTTAGAAGTATTTTTCTTTTTTTTTCAACATTTATGGAAAATAAAACTTTTTGCTGGTCTTATTTAACAGAAGCAGAAAACAAAATGTTGTCACGGCATTTAAAATTTTTTTTGTGGTTGAACGGAAAATTAACCAACCAGTCGATAACAACAATCATTAAAAAAAAACAAACTTTTTGCCTTCTTGCTGGTAAAAGCATCGAAAATGTCACTTAAAAATTATTATTTTTTTTCATTCCGAATACAGTTGGTTAGTGGTTTGTCTAACTGTTTTAGTTGCTTTTCTCCAACTATAATTTTTAAGACAATATTTTTTCCTTTCACCTGTTGCTGCATGTTTTATTTTGTTGCTTGTTTGTGCCACAGAATTTTACACACATTTAATTGATAAATGTTTTGTTGCAACTGTAATTTAATTGTTGTCTTTTTATTTCAATAAAAATATGTTTTCTTTGTTCACAACCGCCATCTAATTTAACACATTAAGTGCATGTAACAACTGTTTTATATACGTTTGTTTCTATATTTTTTTTCCAAAAGCGAGAATTGTTTGTAAATTATCATTTAATTTAACAAAAACTTAACTTTAAGATGCGTGTTTGGTAATGACAGTGTTCTTTGTTTAAGCCATTTGAAAAAAAGCCATGCACGAACAAAATGTTGTATATTGCGTTGAAAACCTTAAGAACAAGTAAGAGTACTCACATGTGTATGAACATGGGTATACATTTTGTAAACTGAATATCTTAGTTTATATATGCAATAGTATTTCCATAATAAACAGCCAAGTCTGGTTCACTTATTTCACCGTTATTTCGACCAAGTCCTAGGTTTGTGGGCGAGCGGAAAAGCAAGCGAGGTAATGGTACCAAGCTGCTTATGCTGGGCAACTCATTTCAAACTGCATGTATGAAATTAGCCATATTCCAACTGCAAAAAATGTCCTAAATAAGTGATATGTAATGTATATTTTGTTTTATTTGTATTTGACATTTTAGGCCTTCACTTACGGGGAGAACTTGCTCGACGAGCATTACATATAAATTATCTTTCATTAGTTCTTTTCTTAGGAGCAGTGCTGGCCTAAATATAGGCTATGATGTATTTAAAATACAAATTACAAAATACATGAAAGTTGTGTATTTGAAATACAAAATACTTCATTCTGAAAGCAAGTACTTGAAATAAAAAATACAGTGTAACAAAACAATTATGTATTTAAAATACAAAATACCAAATACTTTTAATCAAAAAAGTTTTTATTACCTTTCATAAACATCAGATTTTCGAACGTGGTATCGAACAAAAAACTTCTTGATGGCGAATGAATAATATGTATGTATATATATGAATAATATATATATATATATATATATATATATATATATATATATATATATATATATATATATATATATATATATATATATATATATATATATATATATATATCCAAGTCAACATCTGATTTTTTCTCTTGTTTCAAGCTCTGTTTCTTGTTTTTGCTCGTATTTTATTTTTTCATAAAACGAAAACAATTTTACTGAAGAAGGTACACAAAAGGTACCGAAATATTAAAAATAAAATAAAGCTGAAAACAGTGACCCCAAGCTCAAGAAATCATCATTAAAAAATAAAACAGTAGTAAATTTGAATGAAATATGAATGATGTATGAATGAAATAATTTTTGGCACTTATTTTTCAACATAAATTAAAAATGTATTTGGAAAAATTTATTTTGAGAGCACAAGCATTTGAAATACAAAATATTCAAACGCTTACCGTCCAATTCATAAAAATTATAACAGGTTTATAAAGCTCTTATTTGACAGATTTTCCATACAAATTTGTCAAATAACAGTCTTATAAGCCTGTAATACTTTTTTTTTATCAATTAGGGGGCTAGTATTTAATACTAAATACATTTATGGGATGTATTTAAAATGCAAATACAAAATACGTATTTGTATTTTAAATACGTATTTCAAACACATATATTTCAAATACTGCCCATCCCTGCTTAGGAGGCATTTGCTGTTTACTGACCATAAAGCTATTGAATACGTTTTTGTAAAACTAGAACTTAAGCCTGAAAAAGTAATTTAATATAAATGTAAGACTAGAAATTTTAAAATAAAAGCAACTGCCTTTATTTGACACAGACGCTCTAAAGTCAATAGTAACACAACATTTCAACTGGCTTGGCATTTTGTTATACTTAGCACGAATATGCTTTTGAAACCTGATGCATATCGGTAAATAAATCTACATCACCTATATATGTATGTATGTATATCGGAGCGTTTTACAAAATGATTAGTACCTGATTTAAAAAAGCAAAGACCTCTGTCGGAGATTAAATTATAGAAGAAAAAATACTCAACGTAAAGTTAGCTTTTTATGGACTGGCTTTAAGCTATCTGAAACGTAATGCAGAGTTGACTCAAAATTTATATAACAACATACGAGTACACACATGCTTACTTAACTCTGCTGCAATTGCTTCTTGTTGAGTTGGTTTTAACTGTAGCGACGGCTGAGTGGGTATTGTGTTAAGCATCGAGTTTGTATCTAACAAGAGAACTTGGCAACACCAATTATAAAAAATTTATTTAATAATATAAAAGGAAATAAGATATAAAATAAAATTTTTCTGCGGTTTAATATTTTGAGAACCTACCAATACAATTTAATAAAATAAAATATCACCGCTGAAAAACATAGATCAAGCACTTGGTGAGCACATTTTTTTCTACGTGAACTAACTTCTAGGTAGTTAGTTTTAAGTTAGTTGAAGTGTAATGCTATAGAGTAGTGTCTAGAACATTGCAATGTCAACCGTCAACCAGTAACTATTCTGAAATTGTTAGCTTTAAGTTCGGTTAAAGTAAAGCTGTGCAACGTATGCACATTTAAGAGCACATTGAAAGCAAGCAATACGTTTTAATGCTGACAAAGTCATTTCGCAAGAGTATGAAACTCATAGAGGACTACTCAAGCCTAAATTAATGTTTATATAAGACCCGTGCCCATAGAATGCTACTTGTCAGCAAATCTTGTAACCATATGCCCCAATGGTGGGTATATCCCTTGTTATTATTGAAATTAATAGAATTTTTAATGCCCTGCATTTTAAATTCAATAAATATTTGTTTAAGGTCAGTTCGAAATTATTTGTTTACTGAAAAACCGTTTTGTGTTTTTCTTTTTTATCACTATTGTAATTTATCTATTGAATTTTTAATATTCATTATGATAGCCAGCTTTTTCAAAGGCTCAATGTTTGTTAAAACCACTCCCATATTTTCATTTTATTAAAAAGCGGTTAAATGTTTTGTTTGTAGTAAAAAAAAAAATCTTTTATGGTTTTTTATATCATATTAAAGTAAGAACAAAAATAAAACAAAATATTTAATAAATAACCTATCATTTCATCAGTTTATACAATGTATACACACACACACACACACACAAACAGAGCAGATATTGTAATCAAACAAACACATACACACATAACCAGGATTTTGTTGACGTGGTCGGAATAGTTGGAGCAGGTCGGCCGACACAGAGTCGTTCTAGTTGAATAAATGAGTGAGTAACTGACTGACTGAACTAGCAAGCGACTGAGTGAATGAAGCATCTGAAGTTGCATTATAAAATTATTGGTTTTGTAAATTACTAAATTATAAGTTTAGTTACAACAACCTGTAACTAACAAGTTGCTGGCATATTGTTTAAATAGTTTTCGTTGTTTTATACAACATACTGCTATTATTTCTTTGGAACTCATTTCAATGAACAATCAACATTATCATGTTTTCGTTGAAATAAAACAAACAAAAAAACCTGATTAAGCTCCGCTCTAGATTTTTCTTAGCAAAAAAAAACCTTCTCAATATGCGACATTTATAAAATTGCATTTTTAATTTATTTAAAATTCTAAAAAATTGTAAATTCTTTGTTCACTGAAAATAGACAAAGGAAAAAAGCGAGTTTTTTCATGTTCTGCCGAGGCAAAAGTGTTTCTTATGTGGTTTTCCTCAATGCAAAGCTCCGCACGTTTTGCCCAGTTTGAGTAGTACTTCTGATAATTCGGCTACTCAACCACAAGTGTTGCGTCATATTGGCTCAGTTACATATCTGCCGAACTCATTCCAATACCATGTTTCGAATACAGGCTAAAAGAAAAGTATCACCTTGTTAAACTCAGTTGGCTTGTGTCATACTTTTTGAATAAAACTATATCTTATTGATGCTTACGTTCTGTCACATACAAAAGTTTTTTTTTGTGTTTATTAGTTTATCATAAAACTATAAACTTCTCATCCTCACAAACTAAATTTTATCGATTTTCCCTTTGTAGAAAACGAATCCTGATCATACAAACTCTTCCATTGAGCACAAAAATGAAATTTGAGAATTCTTACATTTTGCTGCCTGCAAGTAATAAAGCCTAATCTCACTGCTAAATTAAAATGTTCTATTCCTAAATGCACCAAATAGTGCTAGTATTATTTGTTTATACAATAAATCCTTTGAAAATAAAATTATAATTAAGAATTATTGAAGCATGACTAATGTGCCAATTCATTGATGTTTAATCAGGCCTATAAAAAAAATTTCAAACACATAACAAGTACCTGTCAAAGTGCCAACATTTCCACCGAACTCTCATGCACACGCTGGCCTCATATTGCTTCAGCTTATTTTGCGGTTGTTCCAAGCCGTCTGCATTAATTATGAAAAATAAATAAATAACTACGGATTCGTTCAGAAAGTTTTTAAAATAAAACCTCTATTTGCACAAACAAAAAAAAAAAAAAAACGAATAACAAATTAACTTTTAAACACATCAGGCGCGATTTATAATTTGAATACAAAGCCAATGTGGCAAAGGTGGTAGTAGCAGCGCAATTGAAAAAAATTTCACTAATGCAATTTCTTTTCTCAAATAAATCTAAAAAAGAAGAATAATTTACACGAGGTACATTTAAAATCGAACCACATGCCGAGATATTCAGGAAAAGGGAAAAATGTTTTGTAATCCTGCATTTATGCTGACACCGCATTCACACAATTTGAGAGTAAAATCTTATAATTAAAACCAAAAGTGCATTGTCAGAGTGTGCTACTGTTACCCTTGGAATGAAATAATACTAAAACTGCAGAGGTATCAAAAATGTCTTTGTTTAATTCATGGAATCAAAATCTAACACTACAACATGGTACATTTAAGCCCAAAACATTTGTTTTTAAATGGCTCCTCATTATGAGTACTAAAACAATTTATTATATCTGCTAATGATAGCGAGCAGAGAACAGAAAAAAACAAAATTTCTGTAAAATTCATTCATTCAACCAGACCACAACGGCAAACAATTCCCACATCAAAAACAAGAAGCTGTGAAAAAAAAATCAATTCAATCTTTTATAACAATTGTTATTCTTCAGACAAATTGTATGCCGTTCGTTGCGTATCCCTTTTGATCTCTGTGTGATTGGATGTGTGTGCGTGTGTGTGTGTGTGAATGTTTCCTTTAATTTAGAAGTATCATAAATTTGTCATATATTATGGGAATTTATGTATGTGTGTTAATGTGCACGCAAACTTGTGACAAAAAGTGGAAGTTTGTTGTCTTCAATTGTCACCCCTGTAGTAGTGATTATTACATACATACATATATCCTTGTTGTTTTATTTACTCTGGCTTTAGAGTCACTTCTAAGAGATGAACAAATATTTGTTTTTCCCTCAATAAAAATTACCGCACTAAAAAGTATACAATTTGCCATTGTTCAATGAGTTTTTAGTGCATCTAGGATTGTAACGAACATATTATTGTTGTTTATTAAGCAATTTTAAGATGAAAAGTTTATCACCTGTTCTACAACTGGGCGACATAGGAAAAATCTAAATATTTTGTACAGGGCTTTATTTCAGGAGTCGCTAAGAGTTAAAAGGATCCTTTATTTGAGATTTATCCATAATGCATGTGCAACGTAACATTAAATTTGGAACTCATGTTTGCCTTAGGGCCAGTTCTGTTTACCGAAAGTGGTCCACTGCATTCATACCAAGAGAGGTGAGACTATGCCTTTCGAACCTAATGCCTAAAAGCATTGTATGCATTTATTCGCTGATATTTGTGCTCAACGGTGATATTTGTGCAAATAAAAGTGCTCACATGCAGCACTTTTATTTGCTTGGATCCATGTATGTACGAATGTAGTGGTTAGGCTTTTTTCGTCAAGTAATTATTGCAAGTCAATTGCTTTGCTTTAACAAAACTAACTTGATTTTTTGTTCATAATAGAGATTAATTATTTTTCAAGAAGCAAAAAATTAAATGTAGCAAGTAGGTCAAGGTATATTACTGACAGAAATTTTCTCAAAATCGTAGGTATATTACTGACAGAAATTTTTTCAAAATCGTTCAAGATTTTGTCTACATATCTACACTAACTACCCCTCCAGTAGTGATCGAAAACAAAGTATAGACCCTGATCCTTCCATCAGAATTAATTAATGTTCGAAATCCTATCAAAATCAATTACTTACTTTGCGGCGGTGAGTACATATTGCATGGGGTACTCATGTTCATAGCCACTTCTATTTCTAAATTCACTGAAAACAGTTGATGCATTGAGAAATGAAACCATTCGCACACTAGTAGCTTTTCGTTTTGACGAGCATTCGTTTTTAAAAATATCGTAGCTAACCCCGTTTTCAGAGGTCGCTGATAGCTAAAGGTAGGACAAAATTCATGTTAAGATCGTATTCTCCCAGAGAACACAATTAGTCTTGCTGACACTAACACCAACTTAGAATTCTGGATCACGGAGTGGAGAGAACGAGACCCGATGTGTTTTCGGCGTATATTAAATGGTAGGTTTTGCAACAGCTGTTGGGATTGATGCACTTTATGAATTTTGGGCTTGTGAATTCTACGGCAAGAAAGATCAGGTAGCTCTACCACCAGATATCAATATCATGGTGAATTTCGCATTTATTGTCACCTGAGTGGAACTACAAACTATGGGTGAGTTTAATGCTTGGATTTGATCGACTGTCAGTAGAGCCCTTCGAGTTGGCCACTGTTATAATTCAAATTCACATTTTACTTACCATGAGCATCGACGTGAATAAGAATCTGAAATTCCATTTTTAAATACAACTTTCATTTCTAAAGCTAACTCGGCATTTATTACTTTTACTATAAATTTTTATGCAGATTGGAGGAAGGCTTAAAAGTAATTGAATGGTTGGATTAATTGTACAAAAAAACAAGAACTCTGAGCAGCTGACCAGTCGGAATTTACATAAAGTTGAAAATTTTTAAATAGATAATTTAATTTGTTTGTACAATTAGTCATTGCCATTCAAGACTTGGTATGTTTTCGGAAATTGCCATCAATCCCTTAGTGTTGTCTTAGAAACTCCAATTTTCTCTTCTTCTGTTCACAACTTGGCATAAAGAAATTTTTTGCACTGAGAAAAAGAATATAAAAAAAAATTGGTACATAACCTTTATCAACATGTTTGGTTACTTCCCGCTGTTAGACACATTCATAAGTGAAAAACAAATAAACAATTTCAATCAATTGATTTCATTTGTAATGCTCTCTTAAGGTAATTTATCCCGTATACCAGTCAAACAAAGGCCGACAATGAATGGAACATAAAATTGAAACCGTAAAAGTGAAAAATAAAATTGACATTTACGCAATTTGACATAATCCATTAAGCATTAATCATTTACATTTAAAATCAAACAAAGGAAACAAATAAATAAGCGAATGACTTACAGAGGGATTGAAAGCAACAAACGTATCCAGGTAAAGAAGAAAAAAAAAAACACATACAAAATCACAGTAAAAGTGTTCCCCAGGGGGATGAATTTAACATAAAGCAATTTGCCTTCAATGCCTTTCCAAACTTGGCAAATGTAGACGACTGAAGCGCGCTAACAAGAGTCTGTGTGAGAGTTAAAGGACAACGAAAATTATGAAAATTGACAAATTGTCAATGTACCTTTTGTGTTCTAATTTCTAGGAGTTATGTTTCTAATATCCTTAATATTTTATTTATAATGAAAAGAAGTATGTGTTACAGACTTTTTTATATTACTCTTACTAATAATAAACTCTGTATTATTACAATATAAATTGTAAGTTTACGTTTTATTCCCAACGAAGGTGATTTCGCAACACGAAAAATTACTTAAGATTTTCAAAAATTTATAGCGGTGATATAAAACTTTAGGGGTAGCAAGCACCTACAATTTTGTCGGCATACACAAAATCTGAGAATCATTTTTATTTAATGTCTAATAGCCGATTGAAAGCGTTAAAAGCTATAAAATGCAGTTTGTATTCATTTGAAGAAAAGAAACTTAAACCTTATACTCGTATTTAAGTTGAAAATTTTCGGTGGAATATTTTATTATTGTAATTGATGATGGTTTTAAAGTCAGCATTCCAAAAAAAGTCTACATTAGGCCCAACTTTACACAACGTCAGTAAAAAAAGTAAAGAATAGTATGTTCTCATAGAGCAAGTCACACAAACAAGTTTTAATGCGTATAACGCAAGAAGCTTAGCCACTTTCAACTTTTTCATGCGTTATACGTATTTGACATTTCAAGTAATAAAAATTAAAAAAAAACATACAGGAAAGCTTTAATACATGACTCACTTCAGTTTGTGTTTTCAGCGTATTTTAATGGGGAATACGAGTTCCTCATTAAAATACATTCCATATTAATTTTCAAGAAAACCGGTGTATCGAAAGTGGGTGTATATGGGAGGTGGGTGTGTCCCTACGCTGAGCTAGATAAAAGTTCCTGTAGAGCAAGAATACATAATACAAAAAGAACTTAAGAAGTTTTAGCACATTCTTATTAAAAACGCAGCTAAAAACCAAGTTTCTCGTAAGAATGATTTAAGGGGAGGTAGGCGTGGCCATGCACTAATGTGTTTTTATATGTATTTTTTTTTTAGTTTATGCGATCAATACCAGCATACAATCTTTCGACGTACAATTCGCTGTTTATGGTTTCTTTCATAAAATAATAATTCCTTTTTTTACTCTAAGTCGCGAGACCTTACCTAGTGCTTATTGGTTTCAGAAAAACGCTTCCACACAGTATTAAGTTTGTTTATTTCTACTGTTCGATATGATCTGGTTTTGTTATTTCACAAATTTTGGTTTTAAACGCCAATACAAATTGTGAAAACTATAGTTACAGCAATTGTAAGTTCAAGGCACCACATATCGTTATTTGAAGATCCATTTTTACTTTTCTAACTGATATCTAAATCGCACAGACAATTTTAGGGGAATCCAATTTAAAACATTCTATATACTCGATTAACAGTTGACTACTACTTTGCAGAATAATTTAAAATTTTTCCATATGATCAAATCAATTATATTTTTGCAAAATCTCAGTACCAGTTTGTATATATTTTGCTGTGTGTGGGAACTTTACAAATAATTTTATTGGTATTACGAACGTATGTATGTGTATTTATATGGGCGTTTATTATGATTTTTGAATTTTCTACGTTGGTGTTGTGTGAGAGAAAACAAACGTCTGTAAAGCGTGAAGCATAGTTTTAGGAGGGGGAAATTAATTGTATAGTGCAAATACGTCACAAGAATAAGGGATGATGAAGAATGCACACGGTTTGGTCCTGTAACTAACAAAAAAAAAATTACAAGTTTTTCAAAATTACTAGGGAAGAGCTAGTAACATTATGCAAAAGTAGAATTGATGTTTCATAGAAAAAGAAGCATGAACGCAAATTACAAAGCATAGCTTTATTATATCCATATTAATAATTACAGATTAAATTATGTGTTTGGCGATTTTCATGCCAACTGAAAAGCAAACTAGTTTTCGAAGCTTATATGTATTATTATATGCCATAACGGGACCTATTCGGAGTCAAGGTCTCATTACAGGCAGCCCGTGAAAATATATTATTATTTGCGAACTCAAACCCGATAAAATTATTAACAACTATTTCCTAACTAAAGTATACAGAAGGGGCATCCAAAAAGCTGCGTTCAGATATTTAAATCATAGTCCATTTTAATATACATATTTTTTGCATATTATAATCGCACAATATAATTTTAAATTGTTAATTATTTTTTTTTTATTTAAAATTTTTATCAGAAAAAAATTTTTTCAAGCTACAAGCAAGTAAAACCAAACTCAAGCCCGATAAAATAGTTAAAAATTACTTATCGTATAGTTCGACTGTGAAGCGAAGCCAATATCACGAATCGCTGGGAACTGGCAACAAACCCAAAAATCCATTGGAAATCAATTATATGTTGGTGAGAACACATAAAATATATTCCAGTTAACAGAAAAATACAGTGATAAAATGGAAAGTTGTTTAATAGGGTTGAATATACATACACATTCAGTAATGAAGAGCTCTGGTAGTAGGATAGCTAAGCGCCGCCGCTTGAAAACAGTATACAATTAGTCATGATCTGGGTTCCCAGCAACTTGGGTGCCGATGAGCGATGTGGTGAACGTGTAACAGATATTGTGTGTGAATAGGCCAATAAGTCTTTAACTTTAGCTTTTTGTCTTTTTTAAAATTTTTGATCACTAGAATTTTATTGCAAGACAATCTTTCTTAATTCTTTGGAAGTAAAATCGAATTTCGATAAGATAATTACCAGTTTTCTATATTTTTTGTTATTTAATATTGTGTGCTTAAAGTAAAAAATAAAAGTTGTTAGTTTTATTTGAACTTATGAATTTAAAATTTTTGTTTTTCTTAATTTTTAGACGCTAGGTTAGAGCCTAAAGACTAAAAATAAAAAAATAAAAAAAAATGGCAAAAAATAAAATACATAAATTTTTCAATACTCAGGTGATCACTTATACATATGCACTAAATTGTGCTGTATGTAAGAAACTAGCAAAAAAAAAAGGGGGGAAAATAATTAGGGAAATGGGTGTGATAAGTGTTTCTTTCTTTTATTGGAGAAAACACAATCTTTTTTTTTTAGTTTTATTAAAATTGTATTTATTTTATTATTTTGTGAAAAAATAATGATTTTAGTTTTATATTAGTTATTTTACAAATCAGGTTCTCTTCGCTATGTGTCCGTTGTCGTCGGCTTTCCAATCTGTATTTTATGTTATATTTCTTATTTCATTTTTTATTTTTAACTTAGAAAATAGACCTAAATATATTCTGTCTTTTTCAGCTGTCTATATGCCACAGACATGTCGCTGATGACAAACTTTTACTACAGAAAACATTTTTTCGTCTTGCAACACTTTTAATTTTCTTAGAACTTCCTTAAAAAACAAATAATAAAAAAACTTTTACTTTTTGATATACATACATATGTCGTGATAGCCAATAGTCACCCCTTGTAAGGAAGTGTTAAGAAAAGTAAAAGTGTTGCAGATTTTTGTATTAAGATTGAGTCTATTGATGAGTTGATCAGCATCAACGAATTGGCGGCGGCGTTTATATGCTGAAAAAAAAACAGAAAACAATAAGGTTTTCAGACCTAAAATAATACATTTTAATAGGCTCTTATAGCAAATAATTAGTTAGGTTCATTTTTGGATAATATTAGACGTAAAAAAATATTAGGGTAGAGCAAATTAAAATTTTGGCATTCTCACACAAACGTGTGTAAATGACATTTCATTACTTCCTGCTTTTAAATACACATTATTTATTGCTACAATTTCTAGTCAAGCAATTTTCAACTCAAAACTACTGACATTTCAAAAATCAACGCTTTTGATGTAAAATATTTTTTTCCGAGCCTCTTGTCTAGTTAAATACTCTAACAAGCAATAATTACAAGGGATTATAATTTTTTATTTATTTGAAATTAAACAACTGTTGAAAACTCAAAGTTTCCCATTTAAAACAGATATAACGCAAAACATTACGTAAAGAATACAATAAAATACAAAAAATTGTACACTCCCATTTACAGCAATGGGAGAAAAAGACTGAACTTTTCCCACACCTTCCAACTTTTACTCTTCTCCCACGTAATATCCTTAATAATTGATGTCATTTGCATGTCTTTTTTCCTTTCAACAGCATTTTTTTTTTCTTCATTGCTATTAAAAACCGCAAAACTTCTTTTCAGCTTTGAAGGGAACCATAGAAAGAAAAAATAACTAAAGTTTTACTGTGTTAAAGTTGAACGAAATATTTTTCAGTGTTGAAATTTATTAATTACAGAGTAGCGGACCTTGTTAGCCACCATATTGTGTCTTGGAGAGGTATTAAATAATAAAAATTTTGGGTTACAATAGTTTTAGTTTGAAATCAATTGTTTTTAGTAAAAAATATTTTACATGCTGCTACACATGCATATTTCAATACGTGTGCAACATATTTCGTTTCATATTAGAACCGCGAAACAATAAAAAATAAAATTTTAGAAATAAGAACTTCAAGTGTTGTCTGGGTGCAAATTAAAAAGTTTTTTCTCTTGTCCTTTATGTTACTCCGATAGCTGATTAGTGATTGAACAGTGGATCAAGACAACTGCCCAACTTCCACCGAAGATTAGTCGGTACTACGGGGATCAACTGTTTCAACGAGATGCCTATTTGGATTGCAACGTATACTAGGAAGTGCAGTAATTGTTGGTCACTACGATTTATATTTTTTTTAAATATCAATAATTAAAAACTCTTTGTATTTTAAAAAACGATTAGTTAAACTTTGAAGGGAAATTTGTAGATCTTAGATATTTAACGAATTTTTTAATATTCAAAGTTCTTTTTTACTTTTTGCTACTTTCTAAGTTTTAGTTCGTAGTAACCTTGTATTTACAGAGGAAACTAATGCGATAAAAATTGTAGTACATTGACACTTTTTAACTCGCTATTTTGCTTACTCTCCACTTAGATTTTCACTTATTTTTTGTGAAAGCAATTTTTCAACTATTTCATGAAATTGAAATGACAGCGTGGTAACATGGCTGCCCACTTATGTATTTATGCAAATTTCCAGGATTGTAGTAAAGTGGTTATTACAGATTTGAACCATCTGTTCAACATCAACAATATTTTTGATTGATATCATTGTTTAGTGATAATACTAAAAAAAAACAATCAAAACTATTTCCAAGTACTGCACTAAAAATTTATTTTCTATGCAAGTGCTTAGTAAATTTTCAGTCGTAGATTTTATGGAATTTTTTTATTATACGCATGCAAAAATTTCATGAAAGCACTTTCCTCTGTAGATGCAGCGGCATCAAAAGTTGCTCGCTGTATGAAAGTTGTCAAGAAAAGTAAATTGTGTAGGAATGTGATGCAATTGTTTTCTGTGTTAAGGGGTCCTTTGAACTATTTTGTAGCAGCCATATAAGTCCAAAAATTATTTTGAGCTCGCTACTTCGACATTGAATACAATAACAATACTGTATTTTAATAGCTGGCTTATCAATCGAAACATACACGCAAAGAAAAAACTTGGTTAATGCAATCACAATCGCAAACTATCATTAATTAATGATTGTCTCAACCACGCCTTAGATAACAATATATGTTCAGACATATCGTTTGGATCTTATTACTGTCTCAAAAATGTTTCGCAGCACCATGTCTATTCCAACATGGTATATATTTCTCCCAATAAAACTATTAAAAACTACAACTTTAAAGTGTATTTTTTATTAAATATATTAACGTAACAATTCCTTGAATTTGGACAAACATTTACAACTTTTAGGTAAACCAAATGCATTTAATAGTTTTCAAATCTCTAAAATAATCATAAGCAGAATTTAATTATTTTTGTTGTTAGATATTTGAAATATGCTTTTTTATAGTTTAAATTTAATTTTTATTTATTAACTTTTATTTTATAGTCGAACTTTTTTAAATTTTAAAATTGATAATTATAGTTATTAGGGAATGGTAAGTCGATTTCGATTGTATTCGATAATCGATTTTCACTCCTAAAAACGATTATTTTCTAATCGATTATGCATTTCCAATTTTATGCCGAAATCGACTTTTGGCGTCGATTAATGGAAATGGTAAGCCACAAAGATTAATACAACTAATAAGGTAGCATTTTCACTACAATAACAACAACTTCAATAAAAATAACATTCATTTTGTTTTTGTACAACTTCTGTAAGCTGTCAAAAAGCCGCCGCTACTGCATTTATAGAAGAGAGATAACAGAGCTTGCATTGATTTGGTGTTTCGTTTTGGCTGCCTTTCATCTCTGCATTGTTGTAGAAAGCTACCACCACTAAAGTTATTGAAGAGAAAACAAAGCAAGTGTTTGGTTGAGAAAATTTGATCAAATAAAACGTGCAATTTATAATACAAAATAAGTTAATATTTAAAAAAATGCAACCCAGCCACGTTGGGCGCCATGTAAAAATTCAAGTCGTAGTGCGTTTATTTTATACAAAATATATTAATCGACTTCAAAAAGAAAAAATCGATTTTGAGCTACGATTAATCGATTAAATAATCGGAATGAAAAATCGAAAATCGACTTTTACTTTCTGCTGCCATTCCCTAATAGTTATATAGTTATTAACGGCTGTATTCATAATCAAATCTTAATAAGCATTTTAACAACTTTTTAGTTAAAATGATCTTATCTCTTAAGAAACAGTTTTTCAAAAACTGTGTTCATAATCAGTTGTTTAACTAAAACTATTATATCGAATTTATCCAGTATGAGCCTGCAGCACTATTATTTTTACTTGCCATTTTAGTGTTAATGATGCGATTTAACAATAATGATTTTTTTTAACAATAACAATGGTTTTATTTACATTTAAGAAACATATTTCTTAAACGATATAAAGAATTTATTAAAACTCGTGATGTAATAAAAATAAAAAATTCATTCAAGTACGATGCTGGCTCGCACACTTCGGGTTCCGTACGTACATATGAGTAATACGTACACTATACATGGAATGGCATATGTGAAGACATATATTGTATAAATTTCATTTCTCTGTCTCTTACAGCTTGAGATTTACGTTTAATTGTTACTTTACGTTGCATGTGGACACCTTGTTATTGTAGTCATTTCTTGTTGTAGGTCATCTGGGAGTACATACACTGTGATAATTTCGGCTTTCTATCTCTTACGGTTCGAGATTTATGGCTAACTGTTACTTTACGTTTTAAAGGGACACCAGGCAGTTTTAGAGTTGTTGTTGTTTTTAACATTTACTGTTGTGGAGCTTATGTGAATACATATATTATGCAAATTTCATCACGGTTCGAGAGTAACGGCTAATTGTTACTTTACGTTGTATAGGTGCACCTGTTAGTTTTTGATTTGTTGTTGTTGTTCTTGTTTTTAGTATTTGTTGTTGTAAGGCATCTGTAAATACATACTGCAAACTTCCGATCTCTATCTCTTACGGCCTGAGATTCATAGTTAATTGTTACTTTACATTGTAGGGGGAAACCTCGTAGTTTTCGATTTGTTGCTGTTTTTTGGTATTTGTTGTTGTAGCGGCAAGGTACAATAACATCCTGTGAAAACTTCTGCTCTCTAGCTCTTACCTTTTCGAAGAATGGACGTTGTGACGGACGGAGTCTCGCTTCACTCTGATGAGTACGGAACCCTAAAAATAAAATAAAACATATTAAAAGTTAAATGGAAGTAAATTGTTCAAACAATTTTTATGAGCTAAAAAAAATTTAGTCGAATAACGAGTTTTACCGTCTAATTCATAAAAATTATAACAGGCTTATAAAGCTCTTATTTGACAGATTTTCAATACAAATATGTCAAATAACAGTCTTATAAGCCTGTTATAATTTTTATGAATTAGGGGGTTAGTTTATTTGTTTTACTTTGCTTTTATATCACTATTGAATTTGCTACAAAAACTTTTAGGAAATTAAAACATTAAATATAATTAAAAATGGAAAACAAGGAAAGTGCAAAGCGCAAACGTTCGGAAAACTGGAATGAAGAATATAAGGTATGTATGTATTTGTACATCGGAGAATTATAATGTGCCTGAAAATATAAAATTTCTGAATACATTAGATGCTGCTGAAGAAGCTGATAAATTTTTTGCAATATAAAATGTAAACAGGCAATCAACAAATAACACAAACGTCATTTTAAAATTGCCTTAAACATGGGTGCAAGCAATTTTAAAAACAGTTGATTTAAAAAGACGTTAAAACGAACATTTTAGCTTAAAATTCATTTATGAATAGAGTTTTATCAAAAATACCCTAAAATGTAATTCAAATGCTGTCCAATTTTTTTATGAATACTGGCATAAGTCTTTAAGTTCAGGTTTACTTCCTTCAAATCAAGAAGAATTTTCTGTCGAATTTTCTGACGACTTACGTTGTAGCGAACGATTTTTCATGTCCACTGTTTTTAAGCAACAACTTATAGGTATTTCCTCTATTTGGCTCTAAAACAACTTGGCTTTTAATTCTTGCCAAGTATTGCCACCATAACAATTTTCTTCGAAGCAACATTTGATTTGCACTTTTATCCACTAAATGATTATTTGAAACAAAAAGTTCAAACGTCAAAGTAAGTTTTGTTGCAAATTATAGTAGAATTAAACTGAAAGGCATGGTCTAACTTTTGCTTTTTAATTAATATCTTGCTTATCACACCTTGCTAAAAAGTTTGCTTGCTTTTCTAATATCAAAGTTGAATATTCTCCTGAGCAAAACTCTTGGACATACTAATATCTTTATTGCAACGCCTATACTTGTAAAATCAATTTATTATTTAAAAAGCTGGTGTTTGGAGAAAATGTTCTCACCAAAAATGTTATAATGTTATACGTACTTTCCCCAAAGAGGTAATTTTCAAATATTAACCCTTTCACGAAAGCCAGAAATGCTCAAACGTATGAAAGGAAGGTACGTGTACCATGTACTTAAGCTAATTACTTTATTATAATTGTATCACAATAAAATATATGCGTTTTTCCATTCAAAGGAAAAATACAAATTTTTTTCTAATAACGTCGTTTACAAGTTTTCAAAAATTTTATTTAAAACCTGTAATTTAAAGCGAACAAACTTAAGACAAATGACACATGACACACATAAAAAACATGAAAGGGTTACAATTTCAAATACAAAAAGGCAACTAAATGAGAATTGAAATCCATTGTTTCTTACTTCTCTCCAGCAAATTGTGTTTTATTTCGGTTGGTTAACTGCATAAAATATTAGTTTTCAAAAGAAATTAAATTAATAATTAAAGGAGAATAATAGAATAATTAATATACTAAATTAAATAGAAAACAATTGACATGATGTTGACAAAAATAGAAAAAATTTGAAAAAATGAAATGAGAAATATATACGAGGGAAGGGCTGTCAAATCTGAGTAAATCAATTGAGCCTTATCAAATATGTAACAAAAATTTTGAATTAAGAATACAGAAAAAAGCAATAGGATTTCAGCTGGTCTTTTCGTGGCCAGCGCTCGAAAATGCTGCGGCTGCATAAGTTTACCAAAAGGTGCAGAACCAAATCTTTAGGCAAGACCCTCAGGCTTGGGGCGTATATCGAAGGCCTGTACAGTCCCCCAACCTGCACAATAGCTGCTCCAAGGTGATGATGGCTGATCATGATTACAGTGCGTAGTCACTACTGTTATTACGATTCGTGTTGGCTTATATCAGCACCTGCTCTACAGAATCCCTCCGATCATAGTGTTCGTGAGAGCTCCGGCTAGAAATAATATGAAACAAAAATTATATAAGTAACAAACACAACAAACACGTGAAGGCATTCATTTGATCTGATCTATGCCACAAAGACCGTAAGTCAGCCTCTTTAGTATAGATCAGATCATCAGCGGTTGCGTTGTCAAATAAAATAAGAGTAAAGAGTAAATTGTAGTCCGCGTAGTTGTAACCTCTCGTTCTGGAGCGGTGGTGAGATGTTTGATTTCAACCATTTAGATCTGTTAGATGCACTTAAAAACATACTGTGTTATTCAGAAAAAGTTAATATAGATTTCTATCCAATTATAACGGAAATTGCTTAAAGTGTTATTTACAAACGATTATTAGCTTAATTTGTGGGGTTTAACGGTGTATTAAATGTTGAAATTTTAAAGTATGTAGACCCCTACTTTAAATCTAAAGTAAAATGACATTTCCCATTTGCCCAATATCATGATTATCTCTTCTCTATTTATACAGATGAAATCTCCTTTTTTGTTTTTTATATTTCGTGTAAACTGCCTAAAAATTGCAACCATTAATTCTTGGTTTAATTCGCCGCAAGTTTTAGTCGGGCACTTCCGTTTTTTAAATCATGTATCAGAAGTTCACGTTCTTTTTTGGGTTCAACTACGAATTAGCGCATCCTGCGGTCCTATAATCTTTCAAGTCATTTATTCAAGCTTGTATTTGAATTATAGCTATTTTAAATTTTTTTATTATAACCTTATAAGAACAACATACTTGAATTGCCCACAATAAAAATTAATTACTTTTAAATATTGAACAGGTACTCCATCTTATCAACTTTGGCATAATATCAATCTGTAAGTATGCCCAAAATTAAACAGCGTAACAACAAAAAAAAATCAAAATGTGGGTTTTTACTGATTATGGCAGAGCAAATCAAAATACATGTTCTCATAAATTTTTCCAGTTCTAATGCCAAAAACAAGTTCAGAAAATATTATTACCTGCATATTGCCACTTATTGTATTATAACATTCCGTTTGAAGATTAACCCAGTATTCATAAAAACTAGCCGTAGAAAATTCTTATACTAAGTCCACATTAATTTTCATGAAAATGCAATGAATTCATCTTTATTTAATGAAATGTTATATTGTTTTTTAAATTTTCAGTTAAAAAAAGTATAAACTTAATAAAAGTAAATACATATAAAAAGCATCTCTATTTGTACTTCTTATTCCTTCAAACTTGAGTAGCAAATCATAATCGTATATTTTCGCTTTAATAAAATGTTACGCCCTATTGATTTCAGGTGAATTCAAAAGGGCGCATCCTACACAACTAATAAAAACAACGTTGAAATTTTGTCTTAAGAAATAAATATATCATCGTATTTTAATGCTATACTGAAAAAATCATAAAGCTAACTTCTATAGTTTTGATTTAAGTTTCTAGTCTCTCCTGTAAAATTTTAAAATATGTTAAGTCCTGTTGCATTTCAGGTGGCGATATATTTGTATATATTGAAATAAAAATATTAGTGATGTGTACAAAAGCATAAACAAATAAAAAGAAGGCAACCGAGTTCTTTTCTTCTGTTTGTTGTTTCTTTGATAATGCAAGTACATGTACATATACATATGTAAGATGCTTATTGTAGACTGTTGTTCATGTAGCGCTCTAATATGAATTATTGTTAAGCTGAGTTCTATATGGCAATCTCAATTGGCTCTTTATTGTTATATCGTATAAACTCGATATAAACACGATTTACATGTTTACTAATGCATCACTTTGAAACCAATTTGTATAACAAAATTAAGACAGTTGTCATTTGAATTCCAAAAACCACACTTGTCTTTTAATCGCTTTGTTGCGCTCAGTACATTACACTTATCTTGAATTAAAAAAAAAGTATTTTCTTTTATTGAAAGACGAAAGCAAAACATTTCATGCGAAATATTTCAAGCAATTCATATTATTTTTAAATAAAGCAATTGATGAGTTGCGGTTAATGATAAATATTATTCGCTCACGTTTCACCATTAGAACTCATTTGACAAATAAATAAAATAATGTTGCCAGCCTTAAATCAAAAAAGTTCTTAAATTACTAATTAGTTAATAAGGGGTTTTTTGAATAAGAATTTTTAATAATCATTTATTAAGCGTAAATCTTAAATTTATTTAAATATGCAGATGATGCCAGTATTAAATATTTTTTCTGAATAACACTGATAAAATTTATATGTTATAGCAATAATAAATAACGCCGAGACTTTTGAGAACCCTCCCAAGTTAGATTAATTTACTTTGGTCTGGTAGTAAAAGGCTAGATTCCCTCCAGCCTTTGGCTTCAAAAAAATATTCTTAATATTCTGCAACATTTGTAGTTGCTTTGAATATTTGACAAAGTTTCTTGGTTTCAGTGCCAGAAGGCAGACTTTTCAATTGTTAATAGTTTTATCCTCAAAATTGAGAACGGTTTCTTCGTTGTGATAACTCTAAGATCAACATTCAGTTTTCTCTTTGAGTTGCTGCTTGAGAACAGTGTACACTTAGTAAAATTAAGAAGTTAAAATAAAGCTCAAGCCCGATAAAACTATAAATAAAAAATTGGGGCAAACTTCTCTTCAAAACTACCGGAACTACATATGTAACCACGGTGCATATACATTGAAGTGTGCCTCATTTAAAAAAAAAGTTCTACGTAGCAAAAATCTACACAATGGAAAATTTAAGGTGGATTGCTTTAAAAGAAGGCATGCCATGCCGCATGTTCTAGTAGAAATCGACCTTTATTAACTGCCTGTCCCTCAATGTCGCAAGAAAATCTAAGCGATCGAAATGTAGTCGCTCGATTTCGAGTCAATTTGGATTCCTCTATGTCGCCAGCTTGCGTTTGCATAGTCTTACGTCATGAAATTTTTGGCATTTACTTTACAGAGATGCCAGATCGGTAAATTAAAGTTTTAGTTGATTTTTTATTGCAGTATTGAAACAAACTACTAAATTGTTCTGGTGTAAATACAACCATTCATAAAACTGGTCCCCTGCATTTGACAAGCCAAAGCAAATACATACATAAATAACACAGAGTAGCACAGAGTATTCTGTGCAGAGTACTCTGTGATAAAAAAAAGCAAACATTTTGAAAGTGCGGAAATAGTTTTTGTGGTGTTTTAAAATTTAAAAGTATTTTTTTGCATAGACATTTAATAAGTATTTTGACGCGATGAGCACTGGTATACCTCTGGCAAACTCAGGATTTTCTTCCATTCAGCAAACAAGTGGACTGTTTAGAAAAACTACATGCATGCATGTAATAATATATTTACTAAATAAAAATTAAAAATATGTGGGGTTTGCAGTTTTATTTTCCAGTTTTTTAACAAAAAAACAAAAATTTTTTTTATGAAAAGTCCCACTCGATAGCAAAACAGCAAACAGTGCTTGATTTTCACATTTGTGTTCGCAGTGCTGACGACATGATCGATATTGAGGAATCGGATTTTGTATTTTGTTTTTTCGACTTGTCGATCGAGTCATCGTTCGAATAAAAGAACTTCATAGAGGAACCCAAAACATTTTTCTTTCGCTTAGAAAGCGAACAATCGCACGACTGCGACATTGAGGAATAGGCAGTAATTTTTTGTCACAAGCTCGTCGACCTCTTACTATACCTTGGTGTTTCCCATACAAAAATACAAAAATTTTACTGCCTGTTCCTCAATGTCGCAGTCGTGCGATTGTTCGTTTTCTAAGCGAAAGAAAAATGTTTTGGGTTCCTCTATGAAGTTCTTTTATTCGAACGACGATGACTCGATCGACAAGTCGAAAAAACGTAAGTGTTTTCATACAAAATCCGATTCCTCAATATCGATCATGTCGTCAGCACTGCGAACACAAATGTCAAAATCAAGCACTTGCTGTTTTGCTATCGAGTGGGAGTTTTTATAGAAAAATTTTTTTTTTTTGTTAAAAAACTGGAAAATAAAACTGCAAACCCCACATATTTTTAATTTTTATTTAGTAAATATATTATTACATGCATGCATGTAGTTTTTCTAAACAGTCCACTTGTTTGTTGAATGGAAGAAAATCCTGAGTTTGCCAGAGGAATACCAGTGCTCATCGCGTCAAAATACTTATTAAATGTCTATGCAAAAAAATACTTTTAAATTTTAAAACACCACAAAAACTATTTCCGCACTTTCAAAATGTTTGCTTTTTTTATCACAGAGTACTCTGCACAGAATACTCTGTGCTACTCTGTGTTATTTATGTATGTATTTGCTTTGGCTTGTCAAATGCAGCTGCCTAGTTTTATGAAGGGTTGTATTTACACCAGAACAATTTAGTAGTTTTTTTCAATACTGCAATAAAAAATCAACTAAAACTTCAATTTACCGATCTGGCATCTCTGTAAAGTAAATGCCAAAAATTTCATGACGTAAGACTATGCGAACGCAAGCTGGCGACATAGAGGAATCCAAATGGACTCGAAATCGAGCGACTACATTTCGATCGCTTAGATTTTCTTGCGACATTGAGGAACAGGCAGTTAGTTCGGCTGATTTTTTTTAAAAAAGTAAAACTTTTTTTCTTAACGCCAAAAGCACAACATCGATTTCGAAACCGACCTTATCTTACTTAGTGCACATGAAATATTCCCGTATTACGTTATAATTGCACTGTTCGCCAAACATTAAACAGTGCATGAAAAATATACAGGCGTTTTCATTTCCGTTGCTTTAAACATAGTACTAAGCTTAATGTGGTGTATGTTGTAAGTTAAGAAATAAAAAAATAAAGGTAACAGTTGTGTTTGAAAAAATTTTCCACCTGACCCTCGCAAATTCAGTATTCAATAGAAAAACTCAAAAAAGAGAATTTATAACACGCGATAATATAAAAACAGAAGTTGATGCTACTGTTTAAAAATAAAGCAAAAAAAAAAAAAAATATTTATATTCCTTTTTATGAAAGGTGTATGAGTGGATAGTAATTTTTTTTACGAAATATGATGGATCTATAACAATATTTTTCAAATAATACTGAGCCTCTAATCCTTTACAGAAACTTGCCCTACATGCATTTCTTATTTAATTTTTTCATAACCATATGCAAGAATTTCCTGTCCTTTTGGAGTATTAAATGCAACTCACGTAACACGCAATCGATACTAGATCATTTAATCATTACACACACACACACTTACCTTTGCAATACAGGAGAATAAAATTATACAAAAAATGTACAATAATAAGTAAAAGGACTTAATAACCAGCACAAAGCATTCTCTAACAGACAGAAAAAGGTAGACATAAATCATAGGTTCCTTAACCTCAACTCAAGGTAAAATTGCACCTTCCTTAGAGGTTGATTTATCCAATCATGCACATTACAGGTATGAACGGCAACAAAACAAGATAAAATACATTTCAAAATAACATAATGTGTCTGAAAGGATAACATTATCCTTTATCTTATAAAAAAAACCTGAGCAAACAGACAACCCTAAGTGAATACACACACATGAGAGAAACGTCAATTTGTTAGAAGACAATTGCTTCTGCTACAGATGCCTACCAATGGTGCTGCTTCTTTCAGATGTTGGGTAAAGGAATCAAGATGATTATCTACACACTATACTCCGACTCTAGACGAATGAGTTGAATTTGATCTTCACTATTAGCCTTGCTCACCCCGCAAAAGCATTTTTTTCATTTTTTTTTTTTTTTGTATTTATCAAACATTTGAAGTGGTTTCCAATTACTCAAAGCAATTGCGCACCCAAATACCTGTTCCTGTGTTTTGTTCATTTCAAATCTCCCACGTTTTATTGTTAGCAAAATAAATGATATAAAAAAACAAATTACAAAAAGTTTTAAGCATTTGTTTTTTAGAGCAGAGCACCTAAACACTATTTCATTGAAGAAACAATTTGGATATTTGATATTTAATCATATTTTTTGCTCTTGATTCAGAACATTTTCATGCTCCTGTCAGTGAGTGTTGAGATGTAGATTATTTTCTTTTGTCCTGGCAGGAAGTGTGAGAATTTATATCTCCGATTTCGTTTTGGTTCCGTTTTCACTATTGCATTTGAGTTCTTTATCGCATCGTTAAATCGTTAAGTTGTCTGTGAAATTGTCTTTTGTTAATCAGCTAATAGTAGTTTTAGATATCAAGGACCAAAGTAGCTATTAAAGATCACCTTTCAAAATCAGTTTAATCGTTGAGGTACTTGAAAAGCAACAAGTGCATTTGTAAAACAGCATTACAGCACCTTTAGTTCGGCGAATAACATGGATTTCAGCCACGTAGACTGTAGGAGCGTTGTAGATTACCCATGAAAGCTCACCAACTCACCTAAAACGGACATCGAGTAAATGGGCCATAATGAATTTTCAATTATTTGCTAAACGCACAATAAGATGCAGCTTAGCTGAGACCTCAACAGAGTGCAATAAAGCGGTAACACTGTAACGATTTTACATATGATAGCTCGGGAATTTTCTACTTTGTATACCAGCTGCGGTCGCCGATGAGTCACATGTTGATCGGGAATTATTCCAGTTCTCTGAATCGCGACAATACTTAAAATAATAGGAAACAATACGAACTAAATACTTCTGATAACAAAATAAAGTAAAACAAAATCAAAAAATAATCCTGAATAATAACATTGTGCTTCAATTTAAAACTTGTTTGCCGACCCAGTGGATGAACCAGTGGTGCCATCCGTTTTTCTACGCTGGTTCGCGTTTTCGAATTTTACCGTTATTTTGAAAATGGAGGAGGTCGCCTAACATGTGTTCAAGTGACTCAAAAATGTTTAGTTTATTTTTGCAAAATGTTGAATTTTCTTTTTCTTTTAAACTACATACAAAATTGGAAAATGCAACTACGCTAATATACATAGAATCTTACATGTGTAAAAATTAAAGTTTCAAAAAAAAACAAGCTTTAAATGACTAAAATTGGTACTCAACTCTTTATGAAAAAGAGAAAAAATTTATTTTCAATCTGTTACCAGAGGAAGCCCGCCCCAAACATTAAAACAAAATATTTTGTTGTTAATTAAAGCTTAATTTTTTATTTAAAAGTTTATTTTTCTTCCTCCTGCAGATTCCAACATATATAACCTAAAAGACGGTCAGTTTTTTTCCAGCTATACCAATGTTCGAGTATGGCTGTTACCCGATGAAATCTCTAGTCGTGTTCCTCGAACTCGGCTGGTGATTACTGATTAAAATTTTCTGCATGACACTTGCCAGAAGCTCTATTTCTTTGCTATGCGTCGCCGTAAAATCAGTATTGTTATATTTAACTTATATGAGACCTATTTTTCTTCCAGTGTGGTATGTGGTGAGAAGTGGACAACATTTATCATTTCAATAAGTGTAAAAAAGAAGAGGCGCCTTTCCATTTGATGTTTCAATGATTTGGGGCAGCCAACACTCTATATTGAAGGAAAACGCCGGTAGAAACAAAAGAAAAATTAGTTCTATATCGTACACTGCAACAACTTATGTTGAACTGCCATATTCTAGAGAAATGCCTGTTTCACATAGACAAACATCAATCAGCTGATGAAAAGCATTCTCGCGTTTCCAATCTGTTTAAAGCCGTGAAGTGGCTGTATTTATATGTGTGGGGTAGCTTATAAGCGTTTTCCAATTTTTATGCAGTTTTAAAAAACAAGTTAAAAAAAAGTTATAGTTGTGGTTTTTTATTTAAATTTAATAAGCTGAACCTTGTTTAAGTAGCCTGAATATATGTTGTGCAACCTCCTGCATTTTCGAAATAAAGGAAAATTTCAATGTGACTACTGAGTTCAGCGCTTTTTTCAACTAGCACATTGAAAATTTAATTCCAAATATTATCCTGAAGATGCTAATAAACTGTTTCGCCGAAATATTGAATAATATTGTTAATGAATTTTATTTTAAAAAACAATCTGAAGCTGCATAAATTTGTTTTTTCAAGAATTAAACAGATCAAATAAAAATTATAGATTATTGTTTTGTGCAGTAAATGCCGTCAAATCTTTCACAGATTTTTTAGAATTAATATGGGTCTGATATATGCAAGTGCGTACATAGTGTTCAGTAGCTCTAATTTAAAACGAAAATCCTTTTCGGTAGCGGCGGAGACACCGGTATCTATTTTGAAGGGTATTTGAATCGGTGACGTTTTTTAAAAGTGCCCTTAATCAAACTTGATCAATATATTCTTGTATTGCAGAAAGACAAAATTTGCATACACTCATATTTTCCAAGTGCCCCATATTCTACTCCAAACACTAAAAGAAAACGAAAACACAAAAAACAAAACTTATCTTAAATACGAATTAAAACCACAAAATTTACGATTTTTATTTATAACCAACTCTTGGCGCCATACTGTTCGGTAGCATGTTTATCACACCATTCAACCACAAGAAATTAAGTAATTAACAAAAAAAAGATGACAAAAGAAATCCCAAAACACAGCAAAAGTGTCAAATACAGAAAGATTAAAATCTAAGCGTTGTTTTTAAACCAAAAATCAAAAAGACAAAAAAGGCAAATAATACCCAAAACAATATTTAAGAAGAACTGTTGAAAAACAGACGCACTCAGAGCCATTAACACAAATTTTAAGTAACGAAATAAAAAACAGAACTACATATACTCGTAGAGTGAATTCCGAGCAAGAGAAATAAGTATAAATGGCGCTTAAAACACCCACCATTAGAACTCAACACTTTTGCTTCCTTATAGATGTGATATGCTTGGTTGGCAGACGGTTTTAAGGATTTTATTTCAGTGAAACTTCTGAATGAAGTTTAAAGTCACATAAATTTCTACAATAAATAAAAAAAAAAAAAAAATTATTAATGGCTTGCTTTAAGCAATTGTATAAACATAACTTTAACTACAAAATTATGTCAAAAATTTATTTATCTCATTTATTTGAAAATTATCGCAATTTATGTTCACACATTGTATTCATTAAGATTCCTGTCCTTCTCAAACAATTCCAAAATCGCTGCTAAGAACGACAATAATGATCACAAAATATGTATTTAAAATTGTTAAGTGTCATCGCCCAGATTCCATTTATTTAATTAACGACTCAATTTATGCTGTGAAGCTGAGGAGAATAATTCTTGTTTTCTCTTTTAATTTTTTGTCGTTGGTGTTGGAATGCATCTGTCACATTGTTTGGTTCAGTTTGTGACATTATTATTTATGCTTATCGCGCGTTAAATACGTTTTTAAATGTGTTAATAAACATAATTAAATGAAAACTAATTTTAATAAAATTGTGATTTGTGTACGAGAAAAGACGATGGGAAGGAAGTGACGCGTTTTTACTGTCGCTGTCATTATTTTAACTTGAAATTTTAAGGGGCTGAATGAACTAAAAGTGTACTTCAAACTTAGTTTTCAAAAGATACTTAAATTGAAAAATTGCAATCAGAATTTATTTAAATGTTTGTTGCTGAATATCATTTTTATCTCAAAGGACAAAACTGCGGCAATGGTATTCCGTGTATTGAGAAAATAAACTTTTGACCTCTTTATAGATCTAATAATTCTGGTTTTCAAGTTCGATTTTTCACTCCGGCACTACTAGGTATTTACGAAAATCGTGTCAGGAGGAATGCTTGAAAGAGAATGGGGAAAATGAAGAAAGCAGAGCGTCTCAGAAATCTTGCTATTCGAATATACTTGCAAGAAAGCAATGAAGCAAAATGTTCAATAAATTTTTCTAATATTCATGCTCAAAAATTTGCTGAGTGGCTTAAAGAAAATAAGTATTGCTGAAAGCCGACTTTTTAGCAAATGGGTGAAAGCCAATTTGCTACTCAACACATAAAACAAATCAGTTACAAAGTGAACTTGGCTACACAGGTAATGATATTCCAAAACTGTTAGCGATCAGTTAATTCTGTTTTTTTAAGTATTCGCACCATATTAATGTAAAAAGTTTTGGTTGAGCAATGTTAGATCTTTTGAATTATTTAAATATTTATGTTTACAGTAATACAAGGTGGTCCAAAATTAACGAAGGGTTTTAAATTGCATACAGTATATAAATGGGAAATATTTTTAGTTTATTTATAAAAAATAACATCTCGCAAGTGGTGAGTATTTTCTGCTTCGCATATTCGTGCTTCTTCCAACACATTTTCCATGACCGTTCGCAAAATTGAAGGTGTTATATGGTTTATTTCGTTGCGTTTATTGCCTTTTTATTGCTGGATGGTTTTTGGCTTATTAATGTAGACTTTTCCTTTCAAAAAAAAAAAAAAAACCCAAAGAAAACAGTCTGCAGTGGTTAAATCCGGTGAACGCGGTGGCCAATTAAATTAACTTGTACGCGAAATAATTCGTTTACTAAAGATGTCGCGTAAAAGAGCCATTGTGTTCTTTGTAGAGTGTGCTGTGGCTTCATCTTGTTGGAACCATACTTGTGGCTGGTTTTCCACGGCTGGCCTTAAAAACTTGTCCAACATTGTTCGATATCTGACACCATTGACGGAAATGGCGACCTCGTGCTCATTTTCAAATCAAATATCCTTTCCGATGAAACACCGCACCAAACCGTACACTTAGGTAGGTGTAATTCTCGCTGATGAACTACTCTTAGATTTTCTATAGCCCATATCCTTCAGTTTTTCTTTTAACGACCCAACTTATTTGGAAATGGGCTTCGTCGCTCATAATCAAAATACGAATAAAATTATGATATTCTTCTGCTTTTTGCCTGAAAAAGCATTGCCGAAAAAAGTCGTTGTTGTTAATCTGTCGGTTTCAATTCTTGTACAAGCTGAATCTTGTATGGAAACATTCCTATTGTATGCAAAATTCTCTACAGCGATGTTCGTGAGAGGCCAAGTTGTGTCGAACGTCTCCTGGTTGATGTTGCTCCAGGAGTATTCTTCCCGAATACTCCTCTATGCCCGTTCAATATTGTCATCCGTGTGCACCGTTCGTCGTCTGCCAGCACCAGCAACTTTTCTTACTGCCCCTTGTTGTCGAAAATTTGCAACCAGACGGTTTATTTTTGGCTATGAGAGTCTAATCCGCACATTAAAATAAAGACGATTGCACGCTGAGTCAAAACAATAGATCGTTGATTGGGCACGTTGTTCAAGTGAGTACTGCTTCATTTTAAATTCCCCAAGTCTTCTTTGCAAAATACTGAAAAGAAAAGAAAAAAAATTATATAAAAAAGTTATAAGCCATCCAAACCCCTTCCTTAACTTTGGGCCACCCTGTACTTCGCTTTCATTAAACTATTGATTTTAACGTTTAAAAAAATTTTTAAAAATGTAAAATGTTAACAAATACCGCTTGGCATGGTGTAAATGCTTATGTTGTTTCAATAAAATGAGCCTCTAGATCTCAAGGATGCAAACCAGAACATGTATGATATAAGCTCTCATGAAAAGAGTAATTAACAGTCTTCTGAGATGACAAAAAATCTTGACTGCAAGAAATCACAACTTTGTTTAATGTTAGTTAAGTACATACATAAATAGAAAGTAAAATTACATGAGCTCTTGTTGCCGAGTGGTTAAAGGGGCTGTGCTAAAATTATGAAATTTGACACGTCCAACGTTCATAGGGAGCTGATGAAGGGCGTCTGCTACCCAGAAACAGCCGGTTGACCACCTAGCTACACAAATTTTACTTTTCTTTGCCTAATTGATATTGATAAAAATGTGATCAACCAAGGGTTGAACTTCAGCCAGGTAAACTTTCATTTAATGAAACTGTTTTAGTTGAAGTAAAATCAATAGTATCAGAAAAGGTGTGCTACCTAAAAGGCACAAATTTTCTTTTATATGCCTGAACAGCCCAATACGAGTTCACATTTTAATACTTTCTCCCTGTTAATATCCTTTTTCTCCCTCAGAACTACTTTTTGTGCTTCACAGGGCTAAATTTTGAAAAAAGTTATTAGCACTTTATATTGGCTATACAGCGGAAACTATTGCTTATGGCGACCAAAACTGCTGTCATAAAAACTCAGTTTTTGCTAAACTGACTTTTTTTCCACTGTTTTTCTGTTTTTCTTCATGCCAAAAGCTATCGGAAAATCGATGGCACAATATTGCTTGCTGGATCGATCAGTCGTAGTGAAGACGGTGCTATTGCTACAATCATGAATCGAATTCATTTAAGATTTCTATAATTAATTTAAGATTTCTATACTTATTGTTAGTTCAATTTTTTTGAAGATCCAATAAATAAAATAACTGTAAAAAAAATGAATCGAGCGGATATTCGGAAAGTCGAATGCGAATAGATATGCCTATTTTATGTTACAAATTTCATCTTTACTTTATTGATTTAATTCTTCCTCGTTTTAAAAATTTTGAAATTTGCATACAACACAAAAAAAAGAAAACAATATTAATGCGCGTGTTATGTGTGATGTCCTGCTGTTGCTGATGTTGTTCAAGCTTTTGTTACTTTTTATTGTTGCAAATATTGTTGATTTTATTATGGTAAAATGTGCGTTTCATTTGCTGTTACTGATGCTGAAATAAACACACCAAGTAGTGCTTGGGCAGACACCCTGTTGCGTTGTTTTTAATCTCATTAACTGCCGCTGGATTGCTTTCTGGCTTTTTTGTTGGTTTTTTTTTTAGAAAAACAATGATGATATTGATACAGTAGTAATAAATGAAAAACCATTTAAATGTGAAATTTCCTTTCACAACCAAATTTAAAAGACATAAACTTTGGCATTGCTAAAAATCTTGTCAGTACTCCTAATATAGTAATCGGCCAAATATTTCTACAGGGTATTCCACCGTGGTTTTCTGGTTTTCTGGTTTTTTTTTTTTTTTTTTTTTTGCTGTACTCCTATGACTACAATTGAAAAATAAGGATGCATAATAAATTAGTTAACAGCCAGTTTAAAATTTAATTAAAAACCTGGTTTTATTCACACTTAACAAATTGTTTCACTTTAAAATAACTAAAAAGCAATAATTTAATATTTTAATGGTCGATATATTCTGATTTATATTTGACAATTATTTATTTGCGATATTAAATTTGGCTCCTGTAAATTGAGAACCTGGTAAAATTGTGTTGATCAAATATCATTGAAAATGACAAGAAAAGTTTAAAACTTATTAGCAGCAGAACGAACCAAGTCCGCCACTTCATCAGCATCAGCCTCCTCAGACAAATGCACTGAAAATGTGACACATCACTGATCAAATTGGTCATCCACTATTGCCATATCTTGCCACGATTCTGACTATTGTTGGCGTCTGGTGTGGTCAAGAGGCTTTAGCTTTTGGGTCAATTGCACCTTGTATGAGTGTAAATACAAGTCTTTATGCATTATGTTCATCAACGTAGAGAGTGGGAATGTCGCTTCCATGATATCCTCGGCTACAGCAGCAATATTCTCTGCAGAACGGCTACTCTGGTGTCTGCCACGCCTGGCAGCATCTCGTGCCAGTCTCTTCGAGGCGAGCCGCTAAACGTGGCAGTGTTTCACCAGTAGGAGTTAGACGGCCAGGAAATCTGCGACGAAATTCCCGTTGTGCCCAAGTCACCGATCGATTATTGGTCAAATAAATAGTCACCAATATTCCGCGTTCTGGAGCAGTGTAGCGTAACATTATTTATTAACGTGTATTTCGCATGTGTACTATTTGTGTACTACACAAATGTCAAAACAGAACTGACATTAAGGGCCAATCGCAAAATTTAAAGCATTTTCTGATAAGAGGATTACTTTTGCTATATATATATATATATATATATATATATATATATATATATATATATATATATATATATATATATATATATATATATATATATATATATATATATATATGTATATATATATATATGTATATATATATACATATATATATATATATATATATATATATATATATATATATATATACATATATAATAAAAATCAATTTTATAATAATTACAAACTTTTTCAATTGATAACACAAAGTACACATTTCCCAATTTATTTGAAAGTATTTCAACAACTGTTTAATGATGCTTGGCTCTAACTGTCATTTGAATTGGAAAATGAGCAACAAATGCATTTAATCTATGGACCAGCCCAAAAGGGAAGTAACAAACTATTAAGTATGATTAATAAATACAGACAGGGTCAACAGGAATAACAACAACACAAAAAGTAATGGTAAGAAAGAAAAAAAAATTGAAAATAAACCACCCACTAAGCCACCCACGATTGTTACTCAATAAAAGTAAATTTAAAGTTTATTTTTCCGGAAGTATGGGGAGACAAATGCTTCATACAAATTTTGGGGAGGAATTATTTGATGTTTTCTTAAACTCCTGTTAATGCCGGTGACGGCAATGATGACAACAGCAATCAAAACAGCAATTGCAAGAAGAATTTAGAAATATTCCAAAAAGGGGACTAAATATACCAACTCCAGTCTAAGCGACTTCATCTTCCTAAGGCACTCTTAAACGCTTTAAAAGTCAACAACTCATAACCATAAAATATGTTTCAAGTCACGTTGATGGTTGCTAAAATCTGTGAATTTATGAGGGTAAATTTTGCAACACGTCCAAGTAGTGTGGCGGCACAGCAATAACCAAAACCAGGCATAAATGTTTGGGTCGTTAAACACGGCGGATGTTGTTATCCGTAAAATACTTGAACCCCGAGCAAAACGTCATATAAAATTGCAGCCCCAGATGCTTAGAGCAAAACATTGCGTGGAAGGGGAGACACAAGTTTTCGTTATGTTTATTTATTACAAATTTCCCCCTCTGATAATAAAAACGACAATAAAGTCTTTAAATATTTTCATTCCTGACTGATTTAAATTTCATTATGCCGAGATTTGTAAAAAGAAACGAAAAAAATTTCAACATATTGCAGAGAACGGGCAGCTTTGACAGAGATTTAGTAATGAGCTCTCTAATGGCACAGACATAAGGGTGTCGTATGTGGTGGGAGTGTTTCTCTGTGTGTTTGTGTGTGTGTATGTAAGCGAACAGTATGTGTTTTAAATTATCAAATTATTTAATATAACTTGCTCCTTTAATGGAAGAAAATGATTTTTTATGTGTTTTGTTTATTAAATGTCATTCCCATATTGAGTTACCAGCAGTTATTACGGTGTCAAATGTTTTGGCTGCTGCCCGTGTAAAATGAAACTTTAATCGTATTTTCTCTCAAGCGTATTCGAATATCAAAGTGACAAGTGAAGTGACCGTTTTTGAAAAGTGATTAATTAAAATAAAACTCCTCCTTTAAATTTAAAACAAAAGATAATAATTAATTAAGTACGTAGAAGAGAATTCTTTTAAGAATTATGTATGTATGTGTTCATTAAATAGCTTCTACCAACCGGAGATGTGCGAGCAGTTGGCGTGTTTATATTGTGATACATTAACATTTGCATGTGTGATAACATAACGAGCTCTAAGAAGTGAATTCTACAGAAGCAATTCTGTACTCGTTTTCTTTCGAAACAAACATACTGCGGTTCTGTTGCCTGTCTTGCTTCCCGGAAATTATTTAAAAACCCAAAAGGTTTCTGTTCAGTGATTTAGTTGGTCGGCAAGTTAAATTTACTTTTAGGTTATTTAATACGAGTCCGCACCCTTTTTTCCATGTTACATCTAGTACTTGAGATGCGTCGTTTTCCAATTTTTAATCTATTTGTTGATCATTCGTATATATTTTTTAGGTCAAAAAGCAGTTTGATAACACAAGTGTATTGAATTTGTTTGGGGATTTTAAGAACAGAATATGTAATTTTTTTCTCGTAACAACTCTGGTTAAGAAGTTACACGAAGAGAATGAGAAATTAACATTGGTTTCATGTCGTTCAGAGATGGATCAATGCGAATTAATAGGTACAAAAAGTAAAAGAAAAAACACTGCTAGGCCACAGGCTGAATAATTCAAATTTGTTATGTCAATTACATTTTGTTTTGAAAAAGACATGTTATGCGGCTTGTAAACAAGCTTTTGACAAAACCTTGTTCGCTAAGTGTTCTAATGATTTCACCGAGTAGATCTCTCTTGAAGTGGAATAAAACGAGAATACTATTCTCTTTATACTTTCCTGTAAGAAACTACCCTCACAAAAAATTAATATGCACCGCGTGTGAACATGTCTACTGACAGAAGGAAAATAGTATAAAATTAAATGCGAGCTTCAAAAACAAGAAATAGTAATTGCTTACATCATTTTTATTCGATTGCTCATTCGATCTCTATTACGACTACTTAGCCCCTATAGTTTTAAACCGTCTTCTAAACAGATCTTGTGTGTAAAGATACATTGCACAGTGGCTCAGAATCCTTTTTCGCAAGCCAAAACTCTGTAACTTTGAAACTAATGAGGGTTTTTTAGTAATTTCATTTTTAGCATTTTAAGTAGACAAATAATATCCTAAACCTCTATAAAATTTCAGTTTCATCAAAGTCAAAGGGTAACTTTTGATATTTTCTTTATATTACACAGAGCCGGCTTGCACAATTATTTCACTATTGGGAAAGTAAACTATTTTCAAGTCACATAGACTATATACAATTTGACCATGTCCCAGGTCTCCCACTAATAAGAGCATTACTCAAATTTATATTTTACATGTTCGTCATCTAAAGTTCTGATGGGCTAAAAAACTTCCTACGCCCACTTTTGCCACCGCTTTATAATTTATCTAAGCCGGAGAAAGGTTAGACAGATTTGTTTCATTTTTCAAATTTTCAGCCCAAATTAACGAATATAAAAGGTGAATATGCGTTCTTTCGATGTGGCTAGGGCGAATTTAATTCTGACGGGCTTGCAGTTTTAAATAATTGGCGTTTTAGATATTATTTCACATGCTGTCGGTGGTGAGCTGAGCCCGCTTAAGTCTAATAGGTCGCGCTGTAATATGAATTAGATATTGGTGCAGTAATATACATATATCATTGTGAACCTATTGTTATACTAAAAGAAAACTATAAATGATTTCTTGGAGACTAAAATTTGGGTTTTTTTTCCTAATTTACAAACAATAAGTTGTTAGCAGCATGCCCACTATTGCAAATATTTTTTTGTTTTTTTACTTCTTATTGGTCACGTCTCTGATAGCATAACAGTTTTAAGGGTCTATGCTAAAGGAATTATAGGTTATGGCCGATGAAATTTGATTCTGAATAACAGTGCTTTAGTAGGACTCCTAATATAAAGGAATTCTATTCATAGTAATAATATTAACCTTGTCATTTCTCTGTTTTACTGCCAGTTGTCCCAAAACGCATACAAGTTTTCTTTCTTAAATTTTTTTTAAAACAATAACAAAATATACATACAAATTTTTCCTTTTTTCATTACACATTTTTCAAACGTACCTTTATATTGCACAGAACACCAGAGAAAAATTTTTTATAAATCATTAAAAAAAATTTATGCTGGCTGCTTCTTTTCGGAAATTGCCTGATTTTTTTCGATTAAGCTAAGGTTTGAAATTCGACAACACTAACAAAAGTAACTCTTTTCATATGGTTGTTTTTTTCTTATTCAAAAATTCAAACTGCATTTGCAAGAGAGGGAAATGCTCGAATCCAATAATGCAAGAGCAAGAGCTTTAGTACTATTCCGTAACTTTTACCGATCCGACAATCGTTGTTCTTGTCGATACATTTTGTCGCTTGCAGTAACGATAGTTTCATTCTGTAGCTTATTTTAAACGATAGTATATTCGATAGTTTTCTATTCTCCCAAATTTATTTCATATGGCAACTCAGCCCACAAAATGTCAAAATAAACAAACACCATAAAGAGGAATAGAAAAAAAAACCGTTTGTTGCGCGCCTTGCAATATATTTTAAATGCAATGGCTTATGGATGATTGGATGGAATTCAGCGATTGTCAACTCAAAAGGACTGTTCAAGACCCGAAGAGTACGCCAATTGACTGTTAGAGGCTCAAAACCATGCTGATCTCTTGCAAAATCATACGCCAAATATTCAAATGCCATTCCCAACACAAAACACCACAAAGTACAACAAAACACAATGTATCGTTAAAATAAACAACAAGAAATTTTTTGTCGGTTAATTATCGAAGATATTTTGCAAAATGCAACAGCTGATTGTAGTCCACAGCGAATGTCGTTCAAAAGTGCCACTGAATGGCAAATTCGATAAAATATCGCTATAATTATTTTAACGACACGATTATTGTAATAAAAGTTACTGAATGGCACTACTGAACTAATGAGGTACCAGAGATCTTCACAAAAATTCTCAAGTCACACAATCCCACCAAGAATTGAACTCAAATTAAAAGAGAAGGTCTCGAGTATCAATTTTTTTAAAATATTATTCTTGTGCAAAAAAAAAAAACGATGTAGTATTTGTAAAATCGGGGTTGCCTTTGGCAGATTTTAAAAAGCGACGCGAAAAAACTAGTTTCAAAACAATAAAAGCCCTTACAGATATTTTTATTTAAAAAAATAATAATAAAATAAGTAAAATCCACGAACGAAAATATAATTTCAATCAAAACATTCATTGCAAAAAGCAAAGCACGTTTTTCTGTTTTTTGTTTCTAAAGAATTTTTCGAAGATTTCAGTTTTGATTCTCATGGCATTTGTATAGACAACAGAATACAAAGTTGAATGTTTGAATAATTCTCTAAAGGTTTTCAAGTCTACTGCCAACTTAGTTATCAACGAAATGTTGACATACTATATAGCAGGTTGTTAAATTTTACGGGCCGATGTTTAATGTAAACCACATCTAAGCTTCAAGTTTTCTTCTGCATTTCATTCAACGTTCTTCACATTAACTCAATTCTGTGGACAGATACATAATTTAGTAACGCATTAAAATTATTCAGGCCGATTGTGAAAATGGGGGTTCAAATCAAAATGCATATCGTGCACTTCGTGATTTTTTGGCAATTTTAATGCGTACAATCGCAAAAACAGTGCAAAACTCTGACCAAACGGGGTCTTTAGGAGATGTTAAAACACCATTTCATGCTCGTACAGACCGTACTGCAAAAAAATATGGCTGCTCGCTATAGTGTGACTGAAGAGCCTTCCCCTCAACTCGTCGTCCAAGAGTGATTGTCGAAAAACCAATGCTCTTACAAAGAGTGGCCGTTTGGTGCGGTTTATGGGCTAGCGGTATCATCGGGCCGTATTTTTTTCAAAATAAGGCCGATCAGGCAGTTACTGTGGTATTCGCTATAGTGAGACGATAACGAACTTTTTATGGCCCGAATTGGAAGACATGAATGTGAACGATATGTGGTTTCAACAGAACGGTGCCACTTGCCACATAGCTAACGATGTAATGGCTCTTTTTGCTCAACAATTTCAACAGCCATGTTGTCTCACTTGGTGGCAATGTCAATTGGCCGCCAAAATCATGCGATTTGACACCGTTGGACTTCTTTCTTTGGGGTTATTTAAAGAAATAGATAAACGTGGATAAGCCAGTAGTAACAATTTAAGAGCTAAACGACGAGACAATTTGGCACATTAACTTCATTAATTAGTGAACCTAAATTGTTCCTCAGCGTCATCGAAAATTCGTTCCATCGGATGGAGGTGTGTCGCCGAGGTTGCGGTGTCCCTTTGGCCGAGTGTGCAAAGTATGGATTATCTTGAATTACTGTATTTACAACTCCAAGTAAATTCGGTGGTAAAAATCGTAAGGCAGAAATCAGTCCAGTCGTAACGTAAGGTTCGTAAGCTTCGTAAGTCAAAAAATTGAGCCAAAAAAATGGCCATGAAAGTAATATTCTTGGAAAAATGCTCCAAAATTTGGACAAAAATGCCCGTAACTTTTGAACCGTTGGACCAATGTTGGAGACTTTTTTATTGTAAATTGATCAAAATGAGCTCACCTTTCTAACGCGCTCACTGGCGAGTAAGCCCGATCGATAGTTTTTGAGTTATGGATGTGAACGTGTAGGTAATATTTCATACGAACGTCAATTTGGGGAAAAAAATCTACCAACAAAAAGTAGGGTACTCGATTTTAACGATAGAGGTATGGTTCCTTCGGCAAATATTCATGGAATAATCCATAGAATACGGAAATCATAGGGAAATTGGTGAATTTTTTCACTCCCTACAAATCGACCCGCCCTAATGTACATATGTATGTATTTTCTTTACGAATTCATTTACATATGTATATGGATTTATGAGTTCTGCTGTGTTCCTAAAAAGTTTAATGCATTTCAACCCTTTTAATTGTTTTGAGAAAACTTTTTTAACACAAATTAATTAAAATATATTAATATTATTTTTTTTATTAAATTTAGCTGTCAAAACTCTGACGTTTTCTTTTGGGGTAAAATATTTGTTTTTATTCATTTCCGTACTTTTGTGCATTTTTGTCTCTTATGGAGAGAAATTATAGCTTACTCTCATTTTACCCTGGGAACATTCTTGGATAATTTAAATATTGTATTTGAAATGAGCTCTGAGAAGATTCTTTCAATCAAAACTCATTTCAAGTTATTGCAATTCACATAAGGATGCCCATAACAACTCAAATCACAATTGAACTTACTAGTTATTGGAAGACATGGTCAAGCCTTCATAAATAAAATAAGATCATGACTACTTTTTATAATGATTCACATTTATTTGTAATAAAGAAAATTTTTTTATATATCATTATTTTTTGCAATTAAATTTAATTTGTTTTGTTTTTCATTCAAAATATTTTAAGTTTTGTTGATGTCAATGTACATTCACACTTGCAAATTAACTGGTAAGCTTAAATTAGTTTTAAACTATAAGGAGAAAATATTTATAAATATATTAGAATTTATTCAATTTATTTGTTTTACTTTTACTTACAAAGACAGATTTGATTTATTTTTTTAACGTTTTGGTACTTTAAAATTACTAGAAAAAATAAGCAATTTATTTTATTCATTATCTACTTAGTTAATTTTTTTATTAATGGTTTTTCCGGTGTTTTTATGCTTGAAGAACAACAATTTAAAACTAAATTTATAGTTTTACACATTTAGACTTAATGAAACAAAAAGTTATCGTCTGAAGAAAACTTCCCTTATTTCTTTAATAGAATAACAAATGTTATTTTAAATGAAATTAAAAAAGAGAATGTTTATTTTTTAACTAAAGTTATTATGCAGTAATAATTTTTTAATACGACTAGAAATACTAGGTAATTTGTAATAATAATTAAAAGTGTCTTCTATTAAAAAAGGCCAAAGCGGAGGTTAAAAACTTCTTTAAAATTTATTTTTTCGGTTCTGTGTTCCGTAAAATGTTAAACCTTTATAGCTTGCAAAATTTTAGTTCAATATTTATTTCATTTCCTGTAAAAAATAATGTTTAGATTTTAGTTTTTGAATAAGAGTTTAATATACATTTATGTCAAGGGGGGTTTTTTATTTATAAAAAGTCGTAAGTTGTATCAGAAAAATGCTTAGTACGAAGCGAAAATGTCTTATGATTTTCAGTACTGACTTTCAAAACGTGTAAATGTGTACATATGATTTCTGACGTCTATTTACCCTTCTTTTAGTTTTCCTACTCAGCTTTAATTTGGTTTTGTTTTTCTCTTGTTACACTTTTGGAACTCTTGAAGTGCTCTTTCGGTTATTTATTGTTTTAGTTTATAATTATGATTATTTTTAAAAGTAATATCTAAAATTTAAGTACAAACAAACAATATCATATTGTATTTACATGGATAAATTTTTACATCTTCATTTGACGATTAACGTTTCTCTTCTTCCTCAAAAAGAGCCAGTGTGTTTTTGAAATCCTGTAAATAGGACCCAACCTCTGTTCAGTTGCTGAACAAAAAGGGTCCTAGTGAGCCTCAAACCATGGGTGGCTTGATATCTACCAAAGTGCTGTGATGATCCAGCACGGGACTAGAGGCGGCCGAATTGCTGCCAACCAAGTGATGATGGTGATGATGCGTGTGGGCATGTAAATGGGGATGCGAGTGCTGCTGCTGATGCTGCTGTTGTTGCTGCTGCTGCTGCTGCTGCTGCTGTTGTTGGTGCAAATGATGTTGGTTTTGCTGCTGCTGCTGTTGATGATGGAGTTGATGCTGCTGATGATTAAACATGACGGGCGAACCACTGGACATATGATGAGGTGAAGACAAGTGCAAATTTTGACTAATACTTTGAGTGGGAGTACCGGGCTGGTGTGAATTAGGAGTACCTGGATGACTGTTGTTATTAGCATTGCCACCACTGCTATTGGCACTGCCGTTGCCGGAAGTATTTAGACCATTTGAATCATTGGATTGGTTGTTGACATCTTCAGAATCACTGCAGGACTCTGAGGAACCTTTTTTAATGCCATTAGTTGCAGCAGTGCCATTGTGGGTCTTAACATGTTTGGCCAAGTGATCGCTGCGCATAAAGCGTTTGTTGCAAATTGGGCAGGCAAATCTTTTCTCGCCGGTATGGGTTCTTAGATGCCTTTGCAGTTCATCGGAACGAGTAAAACGTTTACCGCAGAAAAGCCAATTGCAAACAAAGGGTCTTTCTCCAGTGTGCCATCTTAAGTGGGCCTTTAAGTGAGAAGTTTTGCCGTAGACTTTGCCACAGCCTGGTATGTGGCAAGAATGTATATTTTTCTTTCTCAAGTGAACGCCTGCTGGTCCCAAGCGCTCGGCTTCTTGGCAATTGGGGCAATCACAGGTCGCTCGACCAGCATAACGACGTTGAGATCTGGGTGACGGTGTTGTTGGAGATGTGGCTTGAGGGCTCGACACATTTGAGCCTGCCGATGGTGAATTGTGCGGCAACGAGAACCCACCTACACTCTGTGTAGGCAACATGCTTTTGTAAGTGTCTTGCAATAAATGTTGCCCAGAACCCAACAAATGAGCCGTGTTGGAGAGAGAATGACTTAAGGCTGAAGAGTAGTCTGAAGTAGCGGTGGCATAATTTGCCATTGTGGAATGCATACCAGCAGCCCCGCCCATATCCAGCCAACTGCCTGCAGCCGCGCTATGCATATCCCACCAACCAGAGTTTACACTAGCTGCCTCTGCTGCTTTATGGGCAGACGCCGTCACTGCATTGAAAGGCCAGTCATATGGATGCCTCGAGTACACCGAACCAAAAGTGGCTCCTTCTACTTTGCCCAACAAACCCTGATGCATATGATGATTATCGGCAACCATGCTACCAGTGGCCGTTGACGTGTTGGGATAAAACAGGTCGCTGCCGTAGGCAGAGGGCGTGGTGACAGCGGCACATGAAGATGTTATGGGACGACTGTAAGGATAAATGCTGAAATTATTTACTTGATCAATGAATCATATCTACAGAAATTAAGTTAAATTGAAAAAGAAAATGAGATATCTTATGAAGGTACCCACCTGGCTGTTATATTGACCATAGTATTGATGCCGCTGCCGGGCAAACTTCTTGATGTGTTGGCTGCTGTTGAAGAAGAACAAATGCCAGGTATATTTGTAGAGGAAGCCGCTGATGATATCGCACAGGGGGAATGCTGTCCAGCAGTTGCATTTGAATTGGCGGAGCCGGTGCTGGTGTTATTGTTGCTGTTGGCTTGGGAAGAAGGTGAAGTGGGACTTTTCTTCCAGGGATGAAAACCTTTACCCACAGCCGCATCTGCCAAGGGCGGGGGAGATTTGCTGCTCAGCTTATTGCACTGGGCAGCCAACATAGCCAGAGGTGTGCCTCTTAGACTGGGATGATCCTTGAAAATAAAACAATTAATATTTAGTGCACCGCTCATTTTTTGGAATTTAAAAATAAATATTCCCAGGATGTCTCTCGTATATTACTGCTTCAATAATGCTTAATTAACTTTGTGCTTAATTCACATTTTGATTAAATTCTCAAGAATTTTATTTAAGATTTGTTTGTGAATACATAAATAACAAAAAACTTTCTGATTTATTTGTTTCATTGTTGTATTGCCTACCTCCTGATATTGCACAACCATTCTCGTCTACAACTCTTTTGTTTCTGCTCAACGGTTTCTCAAAAAAGGAAGTTATTAGCTTAGAAACCATAGCCAAACACCGATAGACGAATCAACTCTCTGTTCGTTGTAGATGGTTTGTTGGATTTCAAAGGCATAACGGAAGAAAGAATATTAATCCTGACACTTGTTTCTTATTCAATTCTATACGATTTTCAATACAGTGTTATTTTATTTCAAATTCATTTAAAATTAATGTTTCATTTAATTTCTAAAACAAGACCCATCATCTCATGTGGTGTTTTTAATTTTCGGCTTAAAAAATACATCCTGTAAGATGTTGGCGGCTTTCGAATCTGCAAAAAGACTTCTTTTTTATAATTTTATTTCCTTTCCAATTTGATTTCTTCGTTTTGTTTCAATCTGTTTTTTCTGGATTATTGACTTTTTTGTTGTTTAATTTGTTAAAGGTATTGTTTTCCAGAGTCAGTCATCAAACAAGTTGTGCCGTCAATGGTTTTCTTCTCAATCTGTTTGTGTGACTTGGCAAGTTATAATGTTAGCGCCAGGTTTGTGATTGGTTTTACTAGAAATGTTTGCGGTTTTCGTCAAATACAACTGATAAAGGTTTAGATTCAGAAGATTTATTTTTTTAGCCAGTTCCAATTTTATTAATGGATACTTACAAAACTAAAAACATATACATATGTATATAATACTTTTAATCAATTGAATCTTGTGCATATACTATATTTTAAGTTTTTTCGTAATCCAAAATACAATGTTAATGTAGGATGCTAGTCCATATGTTATCTTACTAATGTTCTTACCGAATCCAAAACCTGTGCCTAACTCTATATTAATATATTTTTGACAAAAGCGAAAATTACTTTTGAATGGGCTTATCTCTGACATTGATAGAAATAAGATTAATACACGAAGGTTGCCTTTTACATTTCGAGATTAGAGAACAAAAACAAATATTAATCATCGAAAATCTCTTTATTCCCCATGAAGATCTATATATTTTTGTCTGAAACATGCACCCTTTTTCAGGTGTTGAAAAACGTTTGTCAGTTTGTTTTTTACATATGAGATTAAAAAGAAGTCATTCGGTGCCAAGTTAGGACTATGCGGGAAATGACTCTTCAACCCGATGTTTTTTTGGGTGCTCAAAAATGCAGTTGTTTCAACAAATGTGTGAGAACTCGCATTGCCAAGGTGAAGAGTGATCCGTCTTCGGCAGTTGGTTTCCCTGATTTTTTGAAAAGCAACTGCCAAAAAAATCATTATAAATCACTCAAAACTGACTGTTATGCGTGGTTCTAGCGGTACGGTTGCGACATGTCAAGTTTTTCCGAAAAATCAGGTGACCATTTGCCTGCAAGTGCTTCATGTGCGAACAACATTTGTTGGATTTTGCTCATCTTGAAGCACCTACACAGTCCACTGCTATTTACTCTCAAGCTCATGCTAATAAATCTACAATTACCTGTCGCGATGTCATAGATGTGTTTCAAAGCACCGCGGTGGTATATTTTTAGCATTTCTTTCGACCACTCGACACGAGCGTTTATTTGAGCGATTGACGTATTGTGTGGGATCCAACTCGAAAAAATTTTTTTTACAATTTTAAATGTCAATGCAATATTGAATTTATGCTGATCACACTAGTGCCTAAGGTTGGCTCAATTTCACTTTAGGTCGAAGTTCGCCTTGGAGTGAAGTACGACCACAATTGAATTCACCATATTATCGATAAACACTGATCCTTGATAGCCAAAAATTAAATCAAGTTCATTCATGCACTGTTGCTGAGTTAATCCATGTCGAAAGTTGTTGAAAAATTATCGCATGAAAATGTTCACGATTTCATTCCATTTTTGGGCCGGGATGAATCTTTTAACCCCCCGATTATGATTCACAACATCTAGATGTTGTGTTGTAAGATTTACAACACAACTTACAACTCTTTTTGTGATTATGGTTCACAACATCTAGGTGTTGTGTATGTTACAGAGTTGTTTTTCATTTGTAGAGCATCTTTCCGCAAAAGTACATGCCTGCACACAAAAAACTACCAAGTAAAGCCACACTTCCAGAAAGATGCACGCGTATGTTGCTTTCATTACACATACACAAGCGAAAAACAATAAATTTTGACGTTTCATTGTCAAGTTTTACAACAAAAAGACATGGAGTGTTGCATTTCATGTAACACCGCAACTATCGCGTAGAAATGCATTGGTAAAAATGAAAAGAATGAAAAACGTTTTTGCTAGAAAAGTGCAAACAAAGCCATAAAAATTTATGTTAATGTTGATGTTTAATTTGGTTATGATAATGAAAGGACCAAAAAATTATAGATTGCAGTTTAAATCCATTGCAACTACAAAATACAAAATAAAACTGTTTTTTAATCGAAAAATGGGTAATAATTATGTGTATAGATGTATTTTTATTTATATTTTGTTAATAAATTTTAACAATTAATTGTTTTTTTTTATATTTTTGCAAAACATTTTGTATGCACACTTACAAATTTTATAATTTTTTCGTAATTTAACTGGTAGCATCAACAAGACAACACTTCAGTAGATGTCGTAAGTTTTTGACAACATCTGATTATGTGTTGTAAGATTTTGACAACACTTGCCACAATAGTTGTAAACCATAATCACTTTTCAAAAAATACATACATAAATGAACAAATGTTGTGAACCATAATCGGGGCCTAAGTTACACTAAAAAAACACAAATAGCGATAACTTAACGATAGAGCTGTCAGTTGCCAGATTGCAACAGTTAGGTTGCCAGATCAGGAAACATAAAAAGCAACGCTCGTGGTACACCATATGTGACATGTAAATGTTATGTACCAGGTTTTCACAGGCTGTGCGACTACTTTTACTGGAATCTGTACTAGATCCTTCAATGAAAGTGTGTGAAGGTTCTCTTCAATTCAGGGCCAATAGCATGCTTGCTGATAAAATTACAACTCTTATGTCTGTAAATATTGTCAAATTTTTTATAGGTTTTGGCTCGATGAAGGATTCCTCTACGTTTACCCTGGGACTGGATGGTGTGGTGGGGGCCAAATATAAGAACACTGTATTCAAAAAACGTTAACTTTTTCATGCTTACATTTTCATACATAAAATAAAAATTTAAGTAACAATTGCTCGTTGTATGAAAGTTGTTAAGAAAGGTAAAAATATTGAAAACCGATAAAACTGTTTTCTGCGTTTCCATAAGAGCTGCGTATAAAAAATAACTATGGAATTTCACGTAGAAAAATTTCTTACCATAATGGTGCGGAGCTCAAAAATAAATGTAAATTAAGTTTTTACTAAAGACGGTGATGTTTTCACCATTAGTAGAGACTTTTTTCTGTCAACTAAAATACAAAAAATTTATGTTTATACACTTATTTGCCTGCGGAGTTTTCAACATTTAGTTCATTGCTGTTAAATAAAATTATTAAAGTAAATGAAGAACATTTCGAAGAATATTTACAGGATGAAGAGATTGATATGTTTGGATTTGGAACAACCTTCTCTACACAACTACTTTACGGGGTAGTAATAGCTGTTATTTTCCAAACGCAAATTTCCTTGAGACCTCCATACCTTCCTTAAACGATTAATTGAAAGTTTTTGATTCTCATTTTGTTCATAAAAAAAAATAATAAATAAATTAATAGAAATAGGTAGTAAGGTTTTAGGCACTCTTAAGTTTTTTGTATTTTATTGCCGAGTTGAATTTAAGCTACCCTCGTATATTGGTGACTGGATCAATTACATTTTTACACAAAATAAATTTTACAGTGATTTCGTATAAAATAAATTTTAGCTCCATTGGTTTTACAAAAGAAAGGGAGCTAAAATTTCCTACAGGAAAAACTCTAAACTAGTAGGCAAAGTTTCAAAGTTGACAACGCTGCCAGATATTTTCTTCTCAACAAGTGTTTGGTGCTAGATGCACTCGCCCATATCAGAAAGAGAGAGTATACACTTCTTAAAACATTAAGTTAAATTACCATTAAAGAATGCTGTTTGGAGCACACGTGAGGAAAATTATATCTTACATTTGCTGCGTGTTCATATTTTGTTATCAAAAGAATTTTGTTTGAATTAATTTCTGTTTTAAACAAATTCACTGACTTTCATAAAATAAAATTCTTTGTAATAAAATACATTTTTCCCAGACCAACAAGCAAGCATTAAATTTGACCTGGCGCCAGTTTGACATTTAATTTGATTGACCGCGTCTAAGCCTTAATTTCTTTTCTGAAAATGAATAATGAATTGTTTTCCAATTTGTGGCGGTATGTTTGTAAGATCAAATCAGCAAACAATAGAGAGAGAGAACGAACAATACCCCATCAATACACAAGAGATCAGTCGTGTAAAACTACCGCAATCATTTATAATGCTTCGTTTATCCCGCTGCACTTGCCAGATAAATCTCTCTCACCTTTCACAATTAACAAAGCGCTAAAGCAGCGAACAGGCATTTTTAAATGTAGAAGATAAAACACACACACACACACACAACATGAACCACCCGCTAACATCAAAGGTTAACACGCGCTTCTTATTGAATTTCGTTGTATTTGGTCAGAGCTCAAGTGTATCGGCATCGAGATCTTAACTGATTGTATGGTTGTGCGCTCTTTCACTACTTTTCTGGCAGTTTAATCGCCACACATTTGCTTTTCTGCTTATTGTTTCCGATTGTTCTACTTCATTTTTAATGTAGATGAGTTTTGATTTTATGACCTCGTAAAGACCAATGTACAAATAGTCAACACAATTTGTACTCCACCTCAACGAGCTGTCAAATTCGATTGACTTTTTGCTCTCTCCCTGTCTTCCGTGGTGTTTCAAGTGTTTGTATTTAAAACCAATAACAATGACACCTGCTGTGAAAATTATGACATCGCTCCATTGTTGTTCTTTCTTTGCAGCAACTTGTTGCCGCTATCTCAATGTGAAGGTGCTGAACATGCCGAGTTGCTCACTGATAGTAGCCCAGTATTGTATGAAATCAATAAAATCTGCATGACACACTAGTGTACACCAGGTATGATAAATGTGGTACTATTGTACTTGTACTTAAAATAAGTGTAAGGGTAAACTTTAGTACAAGTTGCACTTCAAATAAAACTTTTAAAATTGTAAATAATTATCTGATTTAAAAAAGTCAAAATTAATGAATTACTTAAACTTATATATGCAATAGCTTTTCCTAAACAACAATCCAATAATACCAATGACATCCTCCATATTTTTCTGATGTATTGTGGTTCTCTAACCACAAAAATGATCATAGAATCAGATTCTATTGACACAGTTTTTTCAGTTTCTCTTCTAAAATTTCGGATTTTTGAAGAGTTTGCCAATCTATCCTGTCATAACTTGTAAGTTTACCTATTTTAAACCATAAAAGCAGATTATTTTCTGCCAGTTTTTAAATATCAATAATTTTAAATGATTCAAAAAAATATGTTTCTTTTACTTGTTTCTCGGTAACTCCAGAAATAGCGAGTGTACTAAGAAATTTTACTTAAGTAGTTCAAAATTTGCAGAGTCCTCTATTTTTTCACATTTTCCTTAGTAAAATCGAATACACCCGTACAAACACTTGCACATTCTTTGCGTTCTGATTTATCTGAAATAAAATGAGTATTTACCTATCGATTTTAATAAATGAAAGTTCATATAATCTAAACTATAAGCCGTTTTATGAGTAAGTAATAAAACTGGAGGCAAATTTAGTTTTTAGTTTTTGCAAATTTTTTAAACTCAAAAATTAAAACTTTTCTAAGGAAATTTTTTTTTAATAATTCCAGAAATATATTAATTTAGGTCCAAAAATTAACCTTTTCAAAAAACTTACTTTCTTTTTCAGCTGTCTATACGCCGACGACATTTTGTTGATGCTAATCAACTCATCAGTAGACTTGAAAAATTCTTAAAAGTTTGTTTGAAACTTATGGGAATTATGGAATAAGTAGTTAAGTTTCAAACAAACTTTTAAGAATTTATCAAGTCTACTGATGAGTTGATTAGCACCAACGAAATGTCGTCGGCATATAGACAGCTGAAAAAGACAGTAAATTTTTTGAAAAGGTTCATTTTTGAACCTGAATTAATATATTTGAATTGGCTCTTAAAGCAAATAAATAATTAAGTTCATATTTGTACCCCAGATATAATATTAAATTTATTTTTAAAATTTATATAAGAACGTCTTAGGGTTATTACAAATTACAATTCCTAAACAGACAAGAATATGCTGCATCCTCTATAATTTTAGAAAAAGAAATTATAAAAAGAAACTATTCATTAAATCTGAATTAATGATCAAGAAAGTATCAGCCACCTTAATGGAAAAAAGTTTCTTGCATAGTGTGATTGATTGACGGCGAAATATAAAGGTCGCTCTTTTATATCAAAGTCGCAATAGTACCACTATCGAAGAGAAAATAACGATAGTCTAACAAAAGTTAAGTCATCGATACTATCGATAGTCTTGCAGCCACAATTTTTGAAGTTTTAAGTTTTTATCTAGTTGCTATTGTATGCATTGATATGTCAAAACTAACTTTTAGTTCAGTTTAATTTTGTAGCTTTGATTTATCCATCCCTGGAGTTTAAGGAAAATCAACAATAGTACTTACAACTGCAGCAAAAATTTGATTTTATCTGAGATCGCATTGCCAGATCAGTCTTATTTGCCATTAATATGTAGAGTATATGTACATGCCATATTGAGCCCTTTGCAGAGTGAATTGACATTTTCCAATTTAAATTGAAACATTTTCATTCATGAAATTGAGCCTTAATAAACAATAATATGGGATATCAACGCATTGTATATAACTCGCGAACATAGTTTGTGCTCAAATTGATATCATGAACATTGAATAAACAATAATTTGCTTCTTTTTAGTTTCTTGAAAAAAAATTGCAAGAAGATAAGATTGGGAGTGTGCGTTTAGTTGTGGACAATTCTGCTTTTTAAAAAGCGCTGAAAGTGCGGACTTTGATTAGTGGGACAAGTTTTTTGAAAGTTTCAAAAAGTTGACACAGAAAACAAAAACAAAATTGTAAAAGCGTCAATGGATTGTGTTTGTTTTTCATAAAAAATTGATCGTATCCTATTGAGGGAGGTAAACGTACTCAATCGCCACGTCAGTTGTACTGGCCTGGTAGTTGTTTCACAGTGTTCGAATTACATATTATAAGTCGGACGACAAACACAACACCGTTTTATTGGCGGCCTGAATTTTTTTTTTCTCAATATTTTGTTTTGTTTTTCATACCCAGTCTTAAGTACATTTGAGAAATAATAAAAAAGAAAAGCTTGAAAAGTCTGTATAAGTTAAGTCGACAATGTAATTGCAGCAATTAATTTCAAGCTGAAGTCATGACGTTCAGGCAACTGAACGTCACTGGAAACTTTTCTGTAACAAAATCCTACACTGAAACATAACTCTGTTACATATCCCAATAAGATTGCAACAAAAATGATTATTTGAGCTAATCGGAAAAAAGAGTTTAGGATTATATGGAAAGAGACCTTTAATAAAAAATAACATCAATTAAAACATCTGCACAATTGATGTATTTAATTTTTCGCTGTGTATACTTTCAATCGTTCTTTTTTTTTGTGGCTTAAATTATAGCTTCAACTCCATTACAATTGCTTGGTATCATTTTAATTTGTTAACAACCGCATAATATGAACATTTTTATAACTCGAGACGTGCGTTTTTTAATACGAGCAAAAGTTAAAGTCATTTCTTTTCCTTTTGAGACCAAAAAAAAGAAGAAAAAAAGACAAGAACAGAAAGGAAAGAAAAGTAAAATAAGTAAAATTTTCAAGAAATGGTGGCAGCTAGATCTTAAAGACGGGATAGTGGAAAAATGCAAGCGGGAAAGCAAAATTTTTGAAGAAAATTCAAGTTCAATTCCAAAGCATTTGGATGTGAGCCTGATAATTAGTGATCAACTGGTAGCTCTGGCAAATCAAAGAATGAATTGCTTCCGCAATTTGCAACTGTTTTTTTTTTCCTTCCAATTGGCTTATATTTTGTAAGAAGGCCAAAGTTAAGGCGGATAACTGTTGTAATAATCTCAGTGATCAACACTATAATTTGACTACTATTTTTATTTCTATAGTAATTTGAATTTATTTTTCTCCTTTTGAATAAAACAGAACTGGAGTTCAATTCAAACAACAGTTCCATTAAATAAAAATAATAAAAAAAAACAAGTAAGAGTGCTATATTCGGCTGGGCCGAATCTTAAATACCCTTCACAATGGTACATACATTCTGATTGATTTTTGGTGCGAAAAGTTGTTTTATTTGGCTTTTAAAGCCGATTTCTTGAAATATCGGGAGACGCTATATCTGGGGTATATATGGGCCGATTTTTTCTGAATTTCAATATCAGATCCACTACCGGGATTTAACACAGTCTGCAAAACTTTTATTTAAATAATTCCTAATATGCTCAAGTTCAACCACTGGGTGACACCAATTCTTTTTAATATCAATGAAATAAAGAAAAGCAAAATGTATTTCTTAATTATTTATCAGTTAACTTTATAGTAAAATTTATTTAACAAAAAATTGCATATAATTGCATTATTTTTGAATTATAATGCTAAACATTGCCATTAAGTGTGATTTTCTTTTCAATTTACTTACGTATGTGGGTACATGCATACGTATGTATGTATGTATGTATCTATAATAGAAAACTCTAAAATAAATTCTTTATTATTGAATATTTTCAGTGTGTTCCATAAAACAATGATTATATACATACATATATACATACATACATATTTACATTGCTTGCTTTTACAAAATTATTTTTTTCTTGTGCACGTTGTTGATGATCTATTGCGTATCATCATACACATGTGTGTGTATGTACATATGTAAGTACGTAGGGAAACCCAAAATGATTTTTTGTGTGAATGAATTTGAAGACGCAATTGTTTAAAAGAATTTCATTGCGTACCCTTTTTTCAACAATTCTTTATATCACTTTCATTTTCAAGCTCGTGTATACATATGTATGTACATACATACACATTTTTACACCAAAGCAAAAAAATTGTTTATGCTAACATACTTGCATGCATACATACATATGTATGTAGATACATACATACCTACATGCATACAAACGTATCTACATACATACATACATACATACATACATACATACATACATACATACATACATACATACATACATACATACATACATACATACATTCATACATACATACATGATCGCAAATATTATATACATATGTATATAATATTATATACATATGTATGTACCATTATGATTGATTTTTGGTACCAAAAGTTGGGTGCATATGGGCCGATGTCCAAAAATTTTCTAATTTTGCCCCTAAACAGCCTGTATGTACCATTCCGACAAATATTTAGTGCAAAAAACTGTTTCGTTTAGCTTCCAGGCCCGACTTCTTGAGATATCGGGAGGCGCTATATCTCGAACATATATGGGCCGATGACAAAAAGATTTCCAGTTTTGCTTCTGACTAACCTATATGTATCATTCTGATTGATTTTTGGTGCCAAAAGTTGTTTTATTTAGCTTATAGAGCCGATTTCTTGAAAAATCGGGAGACGCTATATCTCAGGTATATATAGACCGATTGCAGACATTTTCAAATTTTGCTTTTAAACACCTTATATGTACCATTCTGATCGATTTTTGGTACCAAAAGTTGTTTTATTTGGCTTTTAGAGCCGACTTCTTGAGAAAACTTGAGGCGCTATATCTCGAGTGTATATGGGCCGATGTCCAAAATTTTACACGTTTGCCTCTAAATAGTCTATATGTACCATTCTGATTGATTTTTAGTGCCAAAAATTGCTTTATTTGGCTTAAAGAGCGGATTTCTTGAAAAATCAGGAGTCGCTATATCTCAGATATATATGGACCGATTTCAAAAATTTTCCAATTTTGCTTTTAAACACCTTATATGTTCCATTCTAATCGATTTTTGATACCAAAAGTTGTTTTATTTGGCTTTTAGAGCCGACTTCTTGAGAAAACGGGAGGCGCTATATCTCGAGTGTATATGGGCCGATGTGGAAAAATTTTCCATTTTTGCCTCTAAATAGCCTATATATACCATCTTGATTGATCTCCGGTGCCAAAAGTTGTCTTATTTGGCTAATAAAGCCGATTTCTTTAAAAATCGGGAGACGCTATATCTCGGATATATATGGGCCGATTTCAAAAATTCCTTCATTTCTAGGATTTAATGAGCACTAAAAATGATATGGTTTAGTTTTTAAGAAAAAATTTTTTTCAAAAATCTGAATACAAAAATTACACAAAATATCCCTCAAAACCCGGTTTTTTGAATATATCTCGGCTATCCGCGGACCTATCTTACTGAATTTCAATAGCAGACCCACTACCGGGGTTTCACACGTTTTAGCGAAAGAATGAGGTTTCTATCTCAAACCGTTTTCTCAGAAACGGTATTTCAACGACTACAGACGGACAGACGGACAGACGGACAGACGGACCGACGGACAGACGGACAGACGGACAGACGGACAGACGGACATCGCTCAATCGTAATCGCTATTGATGCTGATCCAGAATATATATACTTTATGGGGTCTTAGATGGATATTTCAATGCGTTACAAACGGAATCACAAACTTATATATACCCTTACACATTTATGTGAAGGGTATAAAAAACACCGTTGATCTGAAAAAAATACAAAATTAGAAATACAAAATTGGAGCAGGTTGTTTGTGGTTTGTTGGCAATACATGATTCTTATCACGCAGTTATGAAAACTAGTGAAACTGTTTTAATGTTTTATATTTTATGTAAATTTTAATTGGTTTCACCTTCAATTTGTATGTACATTGAGTTTACGTTTTTGCGATTGTACATTTTTAAGATAGATACGTAATTAATTGTGTGTGTTGCATTTACATTTTTCGCATTGTTTAGTGTAACGCAATATTTGGCATCCAATTTGTTATTTGTCACAACAATCGCTGCATTTATTTTACACAAAATCTCAACGCCCGTTTTAATCGTACATTTTGATAAACAAATATTTGTATATAACATGTACACAGAAAAAAAAATATTTTTTGTCAAAGTATACCAGGTAGCCGCACATCTACAACAAACACAACACCAACAAAAACTTTACGTATTTTCTTGATAGAATTACTTCATTTTTTGCCTCCCATTTGTTCACGTTTGTAGGCTTGTGTTGTGTTTTTGTGCAGTTTCTAAAAAATCTTTGTCAGTTCCAAAGGCTGGACGCAGTAGTTAGCTCCTCTTGTAAGGCTACCCGGTATAAAGATACCTTGATTTTAGTTGTTATACAGACAAACGCATCGATGGAGTGAAACTTAACCGTGCTAAAGGGTCCGCCAAATAACTTCCTTTTTTTTAAAACGGCGCAAAACATCGAGTGCAGCTTTGGCTGTGTGGCACGTAGCGCCGTCCTGTTGGCCAAATGTTGCCAATATCCTCCTCTTCAATTTTTGTGAACAAAAATTCGTTTAACATGGCCCAATAACGATCGCCATTGACAATGGCCACTCTTTGCTCATTTTCGAAGAAAACTGGCGCAATTATGCCTCTGGACCAAAATCCCCACCAAACAGTGACTCGTTTTGGATGCGTCGGATTTTCAATGTATGAGTGTGGGTTTTTTGTGCCCCAAATTCGACAATTTTGCTTGTTTACATACCCACCAAGATCAAAATGAGCTTCATCTGAAAAGATGATTTTTTTTGCCAAACTCGACATCTTCTGTAAGTCGATCGCAGGTCCACTTAACGAGGCGTATACACAACCATATTCGTTTAGCGGAAGGATAAAACTAACTGTCTGACAAATCAGACATGAGCCAAGTGTTACCATTCACGAAATAAGCACTAATTGAGAAGAAATACGTTAGATGGCGGACCTTGTACAAAAAACAATTTGAAAAATTATTTCTGCTTCTCATATGTACATAAGAGGTATAAAACAGTTTTTTTATTCGTGCGAAATATTTCGACGAAAGTTTTCGCAAGCCATGTACACCGAACATGCTATATTTGGAATTGTGTCTTATTACTTATTCTCCTGATCCTCGCACAAAAGATAACATACATGAAAAACATGTCGTGTGTAACACACATAAAAAACATACTTGTAAATTCTAAAATTTGAATTAAAGAAAAAAACTTTTTTCTGTAGTTCGATTCAGTAGTCAATTTTAACGCCAATAAAATCACTCATATAATTTAATGCATAAATTAGCGCTTTTGGTAGTCAGTAACACTTAATAAAGCCATTCGCAGGAGTTTAAAGTCAGCTGTTTTTAAGGGCAGGCTGATAGGTGTTAGCTAAGAGCCAATTTCATTTCTGATGTCTTTTTTAACTTTAAAATTTTTATTGAAATGACTTTTGAATATTTATCCTAATATTAGAATATTTATCCCAATATTAAAATTTCAGCTCTCTTTACTATGATTAACGAATTACTTCAGTTTAATTACCTGGCGTATAATAGACTGATTAAGCAATTTTTCCTTTGTTTGTTTGGCATTCTTCTTTGTGTCTTTCGCCATTTTCGATTAAGCTGCCACTTATTTTAAAATTATTTTGATATGAACCGTTAGGTGTTAAAAGGTAGTTATTGTATCATATAACCGTTAGTGTAAACCACAATATTTGGAGACAACTAAAACACTTAAAAATCGCTATAAAAAAATAATGAATGGGGCTACTGACATTTTTGAAACTTTGTTGTTGTTTATATGTAAGCATTCACGTCGATGGTGTGTGCTTTGGAGCGGTCATCGTTGATGAAAACTTTTGTCGATTTGTCAAAGGATATCCTTGGACACTAAATTCGAAATCAAAGAGAAGTGTGCACATGTCTTTTGTCTATATATTTTAAAGTATGGTTGCGATAATAATATTATGTTCTCTATAACGATTTAAAATACCATAAATATACTTTTGAGAACTGTAAACACATTATTTGTTACATTTTGATAAATTTATTGTCACTAGCCACAAACATTGCATCAATATTTCTAGCGAAAAATTCGCTACCGAAGTGCTGGTAGAAGTAGCAGAAAATCCTACCATTAAGGCATTTATCATACCAAAACATGAAGAATTTAGAGATTGTTTTTCGTCGTATTGCGTCATTTATGAAGGCTCAAGAATAAATGTCATTATTTTATTATATAAGAGCCAATTACATATTATTTTAGGTATAAAAATAGATATTATTAATTGTTTTCTGTATTTTTCAGCATTTATATGCCGCCGATATATTGTTGATGAAGAAAAGTAAAAGTGTTGCAAGACGATAAAATTGTATTAAATCTGTATTAAGGGTTCGTTTTGAACGTTTGTGATTCTTATTGTGTTTATGGGAATCATAGAAGTCACGATCCACACATTCTTTAAGTCTTTTCGAATCTACTGAAGAGTTGAGTAGAATCAATGAAATGTCGGCGGCATATAAACTGTTGAGAAACAAGGAAAATAATTAATAAGGTTATTTATGAAATAAATGCTGAATTTTTTTTTTTTTTGTATTTTCTCGATCAAAGCTTTCTTTCCCCTAAAATCGCTTATTAAATATAAATTTTCAGAGTTGTCTTTGGTTTTAAAACAGGCAAACAATCGAGTGCAACTTGTATTCAAGTGGAATTATTAAGATTTTTTAAAAATCGATTTGAATGCTGATGCAGAAATAACGTTTTCAATAATATCACTTCTTCGCACCAAAAATTTAAACAAATTGAGCCACGCAAGCTTAAGTTCACTTTGCATACTAAGATCATTTCTGCCAAATAGTGCAAGACACTGCAATGATTTCGAATGTACCGGTAGTCATTTCAGAAAATAGAATTTAAAAGAACTTTATTTGTTGGTTAAAAATTTGATTTATACTTTAATTAAATCAAAGTTGTATTTTACAATTTAGTACAAAATAATTACACTAATGTTATACCATTCATATGTTGTTTTTCTACTTGAATTGACTTTTGTTGAACAATTCATGAAATTCCTAGGAAAAACTGGTGTTGCTTTAAGTTGTCTTAAAAGGTGATATGTATGTATTATTTTTTTTAGCTATTTTTATGTTCGATTAATTTTTTTATAACCAGTCTATTTTTCGCTTTTATTTTAAAAACAAGAATGCGTAGTAACTAATTTGAGCAAAAATCGGATATTTTTTTCGAAAAATCCACTTAAGTAGACAATGTTTAAAGTGTCAACGGGTCAATAAAAAATAAAAACAGTTACGGTATTCAAAGGGTCGTCCTAAAGTTAGAAGTCTTAAAATAATAGCACGAAAATATATGACTGCTGTGAGCAACCTGTCATAAAGGAGTGTGCTATATCAAACATGAATCAGCTGTTAAAGAAAAGGAAATCGTTGTACGCATATAAGGGTTTTTTTATGTAGTATATATAAAATATTTTTTTAGAATATAATTTGCGGCAGGTAAAGAATATCACCGGCTCGACGAATGCGTTTTAGCCGTTCACCTCAGATGTATGCTGTTTGTTAACTTATGACGAATCACTAAACACAGTCGATGAAGTCCTATTAATTTATGACTATTTTTGTTTGCAGCACAACAACAATTTTTTTAAACTATCATAAAATGTTAGTACTTTCTGACATTATGACACAATATGAGACCGTTTGAATACCCTAAGTATGTTATCATAAAGCAAGTTACACAAAAGTGCTGTGAAACTCTGCCCCAAGCAACGAGTCGTTACTTCAGAGAGAAAGTCTGATGTCAAACTGTCTCTGATATATTACTTGCTCAAAATAATTTATGGCTGATTTCATTAAGAAAATTCTAGTATTCTGGTTCCTTGAGTCGTTGCAAATATTTTCCCCATTCTCCAGTTGTTATTTATATACACAATTATAAGAACATTTTACAAAAAAATTGTGCACCAAAAATTGATTCCCAAATTGTATATACATATTGTTACGTTTTAACCTTTTCAAAACGTTTTCCGTAGATTCTTTAATTGTAATGAAGTTACAACACTCACGTGTTCAGTTTACAATAATCAACAGTTCAACACTTTATTTATTTGAACACACTATACTTGTAAACACTTTACTAAAAGAACAACACTTTCACTTAATCACTTTTTTATTACTTAAGACACTTTACACGTTAGCGCAGCTAAAAATCGACTGACTTTTCAGCGTTGAGCTTCGCTGCTTTTATACCTCCAATGATCATTACTAGAACATTCTAGACCAAGGCAGCTTGATACCAGGTAATCGCATAACTACAACAAACACAACAACAACAAACACTGCATGTATTTTGTTGGTAGAAAAACTGTATAACTGTCATCCGTTTGTTCGCGTATGTGTGTTAGTGTTGTGTATTTTGACAGATATACAGACCAAAAGCAGTAGTCAGCTGGGCTTGTAAGGCTACCTGATATTAAGCTGCCTTGTTCTAGACGTTTACAGAAGCTAATCACGCCACATCTATAGTGCGATGTGCGATGACTCATCATGAACAAAAGATATACACACACACCGACATACATGCGATGTGCGATGACTCATCATGAACAAAAGATATACACACACACCGACATACATACACGCGGCAGTAAAACTCAAGCATCTGAGTCGCGCACATACATGCACACACGAATATTGTATCGTGCGGTGGTGGTTTCTTTTATTTCGCTCTTGTGCTTATTTATCCACACATGTGTGTCAGTATGTGCACACTCGCTGTGCTGCCGTTTTGTTTATCAACAAGCTTCTATGTATGCATGTGTGTATATACCTCCTGTGTTCATTTACAAATACTAACAAGACAATATACGCACATATAAAATAACGATGATTTAGTACGTTCTAGAACAATCACAATCGGTCCGTTCACGACCAAATTTGTAACAATATGTATATATTAGGTAATAATAAAAATAAATAAAAATATAAAACTTATGAATGTAAAAGGAATCAAATCCTTAAGCCTGATGGTGACTTGTATCCTTGGTGACCTTTTGGCCCAGTCTGCTTTATTTTTAAATATGAAACGTGTTACTACTGTGAAATGATACTGTGAAATGTGCATCAATATCGTATTATCAATTATATTCATGCTCTTAAAATCAATTTTAAAATAAGTAAATGAAAACGACTAAATTGTAGAAATATTTTTTATTTTTCATTTTTAATTCATTACAGTCACAAATACATAATTTTTTTTCGGTGAATACTTTTCCAAAAAGATTTATTATTTTTTTTTGCCAATTGTGCATGAAATTTCTTTCCATGTACTTATTAATTTCCCCCCCTTTTGTTGTATTAAATATATAGCAAATTTTACGTGTAAATTGTGTGTTCGAGCACTTGTTTGTTGTTTATGTCACAAGTTGTGTGTTGGCAGCGTAAATTGTTGTTTGCATTAAATGCTCATAAATATGTTGCTTGTTAAACAACTTTTACTTAATAAACATACATACAGCTTATTTAAATTTTAATTTATTTCGTGGCTCGTGTTTGTACAACATTAAAATGGATTTTTTTCATAAACAGGGCCAACCTGCCTTTTTATTTAAAAACCGAAAAAATATATGAAACAACTTTTTATTTATTGCATAAAGAAAATAAGTTTACTATTTCTGTTATTGCTTTGATTTCTTTCAACTAAAGAGTTAATTTGTTTTAATGATCAGTTTGCGTTTTAATTAGCTTAAAAGAAAATTAATATGTACTCTGGGTATCATTTTAATTAGTATAATTTTTGTCTAGGATTCACACAACAGCAGACATTTAGTTCCAATTGAATGTCTCTAATGACAGTGACACACATTCTTGCTTTGATTACGGCTTCCCCATGTGCTGGCAAAAGCCAATTAAATAAACCAACTTACCACCACAAAGCAGAAAGAACCATTCGATTCTTTTGTTAATAAGTGGTCAGTTAATCATGATGATTTTTAGGTTTTTGTCCTTTTTATTATAATTCTATTTAACGCAGTCATTTGCAGGCCATTCTATCCCTGCTTTCCCCCCATGAATGTACATATGTAGATATGTACATTCATTCACAAGATAAAACAGACAAAATGAATTGTACGTAAAACAAAATTCTAGTAATTATCAGAAAAGGCAGTAACAAAATAAAACGAAAATTTATTAAGTTCTCTTTCTAAAAACAAACCATCTTCGAAATACATATTATACATACATATGTGTTCTTTTGGAGAACTCATAATACGATGGGAACACATTAAAGACACATTAATGCATTATTTTTGGAAAGCAAAAAAAAATAAAAATACAGAAACTAAAATGGAATAAAGTCCTTGTGTAGTTTCTTTGTGTGTTTTTACTTCGAATACAATTTATAGGGGTAATTATCTGTTAAATTTTTTCGACAGATTTCATAAGTTTTCAATATTTTGCAAAATGAACGAAAAAAAACCGCTTAAAACTTCGTCGTGCATTATTGTTGTTGGTGTCTTCAAGGAAACTTCATTAATTCAAACTTTTTGTTTTAGCTGTTGAGGGTTGTTGGTCAAGTTTCCTTCCTTGCTTTTGTGTGCCCCTCAAACTGTTAATGAGTTTTTGTTTCTTGTTAAACTCGTGATTGTGCGTAAGTTCTTCACAATTCTGTTCAAAAGCGCAAGAAATCCCAATTTTCGTCTTTTTCTTTAGAACAGCCTAAATCGTTGTTTAAATTAAATTTATCAGAGATGGCAAACCAATAAGTTTTAACAGAGCTTATCTCATTCAAACTCAAAACCAGTATGCAAGAGTTGGGAGTTCAACAGAAAGAACTTTCTTCCCGAGCACGAATCCTTTTGCAGTTTTGCCTCGAGGTTGAAAAACCAGTTCTAAGTTAATTTCTTACGTTTAGCAAATATAATAATAAAATATCTACTTCACCCCAATGAAACTCTGTTCTCATATCACTTTCAAATTGAGGAATCGCTTTTGGGGATATGTATTCTGCAACTCATACTGAGCTTGCTATTACTAAACGTCTGCATTTGCCAGACTATTGCAAGATAACATTGTCAGTATACTGTAATAGGCTAGCAAGTCATCAAAATGGCTCGTAAAAGAATAAAAGTCAAGTGTGATCGTTGTACAGCAGTCCATAGGTTATTACAAATGGAAAATCATACCAATATGTGATATTATGTCAATAGGAAAAATAAAATGAAAATAACATTCCGCTGCAACAGGCATTTAATGCAGACCAAGGACTTGCGCAGATCCATCTGTTTATATGAAAACTTCTGAGTTTGTTTTTTTACTAAGTAGGAGCATATACTTTTGTGTCATTTGATTGTATTTTGATATTTCGAACTAAAAACCATCGTGAGATGTACGGTTCGAATCCAGTCCTAGGTAAATTTAGACTTCGAAGTTCAAAAATGAAATAAACGAAATATAAAACTGAAATAAGGTATTAATTTAAAAAAATGATTTAAAAAAAAAAAGATAATAGTTTTCAACTGATGCTTGACTGGTCGAACTTTTGCTTGAAATGTAAACAGTTTTGGCTGTGTCCTATCCTCAATTAGTGCATATAATGTTGGGTACATTTCACGGCTTAGGCCATCACTATGTAGCTATTGGAAGGAATGGCGACCTTCCGGCAGGTCGCCATTAAACCTCACTAGTTTCAAAACGAAGATGTATGTGCTAATAAAACACTGCGCTCCAGAATATGTAGACAAGCACTGGCTTGTCCAACAATAGTTTGAAACACAGTCGCCAATGGTCACATTCGTGAAACAAGCATACAAATGAATTTGATTGATTTATTTCCAAAATATTACAAAGGTAGTTTAAATTTATTCTATTTACTATTAACACAAAATTCCTTACATACTAATACTTATCAAGGATTAAGAAGCATACAAATGCCCGCTGGATATGTATATATGTATGCATGTGTGTATGCGATTGTTCTTGTGAATGTGTGTAGATGTATTTACCCACCAAACCAAATGTTCCGATTTCGTATCGAATCCGTTACGACTGGTTGACAAAAATTTTCGATCTCAGAACCGAGTTCTTTATTAGTTCGCAGCAAAAATCATACGAAATAATTCACACTACTTTGTTAAGATATATAGTGACGATGGTATAGAAATCTAGGAAAGATTTGATGATTTTTGCTTTATGGTTTTCGGTGTTTTTTCATTGTTCTTGCTATTTATTTGTTTACTTGTATAATTGATTACTTGCATTATTTTTTATGTTATTTTGTAGATTCTTTCTCTGATGGGACTCAAACTGCAAACCAAAGCCATCGCAATAGTTGGAACCAACGGAAGAACAAGCAATTTATTTCTAGAGTAGATTTCCAATTAAATAATTTTTTGTTAGGATTGTCTTCAGATATTCTATCGAAATTTCTTAAAGCGTTCGTAACAACAAGTATGACTCTCAACATTCTACCGAAACATCGTAAAGAATACTAACAACAATTAATTTCCGACATTCTTCCGAAATATCTTATAGAATTCGTCACGAAAAACATGAGCCAAGAAGCTTTTAGGCTTACACTAAGTACATATAAATATACGATTTGAATTTAGTATCCAGGAGCTAATACGAAGTCGTACCAACTTCTTCTTAAAAATTTCGTTACGATTTCGAAAATATTTTCACATTTGAACTGATAGGATTTGTGAACCGGAATACTTGGTGTGGGTATGTACACAATTTGGTAAATAATACTTCTTTCTATAAATTGATTTTTAAAAAAAAAGAGTTCCTTACGTTTTTTCTTCATCTTCGAATGTAATACAAGGTGAAATCTGTATGTTTTATTTCGTGTTATTGAAATTTTTAAATTTTATATGTATGCTCCATAAAATTTTTGGAACGTTTTATTTTTTTACTTTTGACACATGCAGTATTTTTTTGTCAATCTGCTACAAAACGAAGAAAATTTTTCAAAATTGCAATCGTGTCCGTTTTTACAACCAATTAATATTTATTGGTAGGTGTCTCCGCTGCTGTCATCGGAGACACCTACACAATTGTTTGAAGACACACCAATACATATAAACAGCTCACACGCTTTCGTGACGATTTCTACTAATTTGCACTACCAGCAAGCCGTGTTAAGGAACTTCGTTCCAAAAATGGTATATGCGTCGTTTTACCTACGACTTGTTTGCAAATAAGAACTGGAAACATTTCGGTGCGATATTTTTATTCTGAGTTATTAACTTCCCAAAGTTATTTGCAAATAAAGTCTGACAGGCTACTGGTATTCCTTAAAATTTTTGATTATTAATTTTATTTTTTAATCCAACTCTATGAATTACAATCGTTAACTACATATTGGACTTTAGTTTAGGGTTACTTTCTCAAAATTAACGTAGATTTTTTTGTCGTAAAATCGTAGTGAGCAGCATTTTCAAAGAAGACAAAAAAAGTAAAGTTGACGATTTATTAGCTGGAGAATATAAAATAGCAGTTTTACTTTCACTACAACGATCAGTAGCACCCAAATTGCTTCGAACCCAACTCAAAGCATTCCCTTGAAAAACGTTCGAAGAAATGGCGGTAAATATAAATTTCGTTTTAAAAATTTCGAGCTTCACAAACGTAGAATAAGCCACTGGTCATGATCTACTCGATGAGAAGGGGCTTACATTTTTTTACCCTGCAATGCGTAGACTCCACTTCTATTAAAGGCACTATATAAAACGAGATACTAAGGAATACGTATTTAGAGTCGATACTTATGAGCTTTTTGAATTCACGCGCTTACGTCAATAACACGCAGACTCCTGATGGTCTTAACGGGAATATTCACCAGGAATGCGATATCTTATCGCCCGAAGTTATGGCCAGAGTGCAGAAAAATAGCATAAAATTGACAGCCACTAGTCCGATATCATTTTTTTACTAAATGAAGTAAATTGTAACCGATTAAATAAGCAAATTTTGTAAGCAGGCCAAAAGTTTACGTTACTTTTGTCCCTACCTGCAATAAAATGTCGTGGTGTTGTCATATAGACGAGTTTTGTCTTTCCGTTTTGAAGCCTCATCTGAGCATGAGATTCTATTTTCAAATATATTTTATTCACATATATGTAAGTAGAGCGTATACACGAACTAATAGAGGTAATTTTGACATGGAGCCAGTTCAATGCTATAATACAACTACCGATACTAGAAAAGCAAAATGTGTATGTCCTCCCGAATATGAAATTTTAAAAGTTGCTAATTCGCGTTCATGTATAAGTCACATTCTTAATTATACTTCGGTTTTAGCTTGTTTCAGTTCACTTAAGGAAAATTAAAAAAAAAAAAAAAAGATTTACCTTCTCTGCAACATCTATGCCAAAACAACCTTCACAAAGAACTTCTGGCACAATACAATTTTCTTACGAATTCAGTTTTAAACAAACTTTCAAATAGCAAGACTTAAGAAAGCATTGCAAGTAAGTAGTTCTTTTTTCCTCTCTTGTCTTTTGCAGGCAACTTAAATTAAGTGTATTTTGACTGGAGATGTTCAAGCGGTTGCACCTTGAGATGAAGATAATGCTACTACACATATCCTTCTTTGTTTTTGCTCAATATGTAGAAGACACAAAGTGAATCGCTTTAAAGGCAACATGTGCTACTGCTTGCTGCACAAGCAACCAATGAACAGCTTTATGATGCTGTTGCTTGACTTGTGACTTGTTATTCGATTTATTATTGTGAATACAAAAAAAAAAATAATAAAAATAAAAACCGCGGACAAAATTTTGCGTTCCCACGCTGATTTTAATTTCATTTTCATAACTACTTGCAGAAGATGTGTTCAGCATCTTAAATGATCCTTCCTAAAAAAACATATGTATATATACATACATATATATGTACATAAATTATTATTTCTCTCATTTTTAAATTGTAAATAAATTTAAACTACCCAAAGAGAGATTTGAACTGAATGCCCAGAATGAATGTTAAATGAGTTTACATTTCCTTTATTCATAGACTCCTAAAGTTTGTTCTTCTAGCTCCTTGTATTTGAGCCTGAAGCAGTTTTTCTTGATATTTAATTTAGTTTCCTTGTGACTCTAAACTTGCAACTTTAATGATTAGTCCTGGTTACTCCATTGTTGAATTTATAACCTTTGTTAACAGGCTCTGCTTACAATACAAATTTACTGTGGTGGTTTTAAATGTTCAAACGGTAGCCATTAAAAAGGGTTTTATGACGTTTTGGTTAATTAAATTTATTTTATATGCATTTTGGCGCCAATCTAATTCAACTAAACCCATATAAGCTTGTTAGTAATAAAATAAAATATTGAATAAAAAACTCAAACAAAAAAAAAAAAAAAAAACAACCAGAGTGGTGCACATTATTATCAAGTGAAAATGACATTAGTAGTTAATTTCTAGTTAGTTGAACTACGAGTACACAGAACTTTTAGTTGAGGTTTCATGAAAGATTAATTTTCCTTCAGAGAGTCAGATTTCTCAATCACATGGAATAGGATTTTAGATGCAATAAAAGTGCTCAATCATTAATTTACTTTATAGTCGACCAATATGATTTATAATTGTTAATTATTTTATCGGGCTTGAGTTCCAATTTACTTGCCTAGATTTTTTTGTGATGAAATTGTAGTTTCCCAAAGAAGACAAGAAAAGTAAAATTGAAGACTTAAGCCCGTGTCAGATAAAACTTTGTTGGTTTGCGTGACGTTTATAACTTTGAAAGAAAAAAGTAAAACAAAAAGTGTATGTCACAATAAAAACTTTGACATTGTTTGTTTATCAATAAAATATTGAATATATAAAATATTTTATATATGTACATATGTACTTATTTGTAGTTTTGTTTATTATATATTTCAAATGAATTTATTCATTAAATTTATAAAATTTATTTATTTATTTGGAATTTTTTTTTGATTTCTGTTGACGCCAAGAGAAAATAAAAGAAAATGAAAGCAGCTAATTGTCAAAGCGTGCAAAAAGATGAAAGATACCCAACTTTTTGCTTTGCTTTGCGTCAAATAAAATTTATGTGCAAGTGCCATATAAACATGTACATTTATCTTAAATGTCAAAGCGTGTATGTAACGCAACGCGAACCAAAAGTTTTATCTGACACGGCCTTTATAGACTGGGGTACAAACCATGGCCGTTTCACATCCACCACGACGCTCACCAGCACCGAAATTGCTTCGAAGGTCATAACTAATTGTGAGTGTTTTGAAGCAACAGCGTATAAGTCAATTTAAAGTTGGCAATAGCTGGTATACAAGAAGGCCGGATGGAATGAAGTATGTGTTGCACGTTTTATAAAATCTAACAAGATTTTAAATGCTTCTTTTGCGACATGAAAAATATGTTCAGTTCAACGAACATCATACTGAATGTTAATACCGAGAACATTAAGAGATTCCGATTCCTCAATATTTATAACATCCATATGTACAAATGAGGCAACATGTGCAGGCGTATAACTAGCTATCAACAGATCAAACTGGGTCTTACGAGCATTCAAACCAACCCTATTTGTACGACCTCATTCAGAAATTTTACACGGGTCGTCGTTGACAGTGGCCCTCATACTCTGTCTATTGACATTAATCTTCGATAGTCTGGGTCTATGACCAAAGGAATGCGAATGTCAAATGCTGCTCTCGTCTGCAGCAGAATAGATAGTATTTGAAGTTTGGCAGAGAAGGTTATTAAGAAAGATAAGAAACAGAAAAGCAGAAAGAACGGAGGCCTAAGATACCGCCAAATTCATCTTGGACTCATTTGAGTACAACAACACGTATAGTGCGGTCTCTGAAAAACCGCTAGTGGTCCATACTGCACTCCATCAAATGCCTTGGTGATATACAGAGCCACCATACAGTCTATAGTCTCTCCCAAATGGTGGAGCTTCTCAGAACGATATGCTCAAGATCACCCGGTGGCTGACCTCTGCGAAATTCAGGTTAACCATATTTTTCACCACCTTAGAAATTGCAGAGCAAATTGCGATTGGGCGGCAAGTTGTCTTTCCTATTTTGCAGATCAGCGTCACAGTTGTAAACTCCCAATAAACGAGATCCTCTCCAACATGAGAACTTTTGCCTACAGACGTTGTTTGTAGATATATTTTTCATGCCTCAGCGCCCTGCCACACAAAGCCTTTTTCACAGAAAAACACCAGATACTGAAAGCTTCCACCGCGGAACCGATTGCCCGTTTGCAAATCTGTATAGTCTAACCTGGTGTTTGCACACACGACTGAGAGTTCGAAAACCTCAAAACAATCACCAATTTTTACTAATACAGCTCTATTCATAGGGAAATTTCGTCGCCAAGTAATTGACAGTTTGATGTGTTTGAATATAAAATTATTAAATAGTGTTGCTGTATAAAATTTTTATCAATAGCAAATAGATCATTGCATAATAAAACGAATTTGTTTTTGTCTTTAATTCAAATTGATCCTATTTATTGCTAACCTCGATATCAGCAACATGTTTAGTTGTCAGCCATTGTCAAATCTTGTCGACGCCAACGTTAACTAAACAATAAATCGCTATTAATCTAGGAGTACAGATGTGGAATGATTTACGTCAGTACCTGCTTTTCGGCCCAACCTGACGGTGGCCAAACCACGTGGTGCAATCAGGACGTTACACCAACGCCCCCGCGCAGCCGGAACAACTGCTCAGGTGGCAATTTATTTGCTACGTTACTTGGCCATAACAAAACCCCTTGCTCAGGAGTTGAGCTATCTAACCTCTGCTGCATTGCAATTTCCTAGACGGCAAGAGGATACACGACTGCCGTGGTAGCCCGAAGTCCCGAAGAGCATCAGTCCAACGCTAATGTTCCCGCCAATCCAGTTCCTTACAAAGCAGCGTCTGGTGCTTAGCAACAGCCCTACGGGCCCATTTGGGCGACCGAACATAGACCCTAGGATCTATGATCAGTATAGCTACCGAAGTTCCCTTCCATGCGAACTTATGGTAGCAACCACAGCCAGTACGTTTCAGCCAAGGAAGGCTCCTCAACCTATGACCGGCGAGACGACTCCGTAGAGTCATCTAGGGGCTTCGGTCCCCATACTGCCGAATTGCCCCTCGGTGAGGGGTTTCAGCAAGTCCCTCAGGAGACGCCGCCATCCCTCCGGACCTGCCTAAGATTTTTAGCCACCAAGCCAGCCGAGGTATCCTGCACCCCTTCTTCCCCGTTGACACGACATCAAGCTGGTTACGATCAGCAAGATGCATATTGTGCCCCCGGGGGAATCTAGGAGTACATGTGGACTTCGAATTTTCATTTTTTTTCTACAAACTTTCATAAAAAAGTGTTGGTTAAAGAACGAAACTAGTATCTTCTTTACCAGCCGCGAAAATATGTACAAAATAAAACGCGAACAAGCAGAAAAAATTTCAAAGTCAATAAAAGACTAAAAATAGTAAAAAGTGAGAAAAAATATTCAAGTTTGCATTTAAGATTTTTTAAAGTGCCTTTTAGCTCTACTTAGCCATTTTAATTTAAATATGTGAGCATACAAACATCTGCATTTAAAGTCATGCTGTGATAATATTCGGCTTAAACATGAAAATTATAATAACATTTAATGTTTTTGTAACAAATTTCTTTGTATTACTTACATCCCACCACGGTTTCTGTTAGAGAGATTTCAACAAACATAAACATAAATAAGGATAATAAAGGGACAGGGTCAGAGGTTGCCGAAACCGCTTTCTGTGATGTAAAAAAACTTCGTCAATAAAGAAAGCGAACAGAAAAAAAAATGAGTGAATGAAATGTTCTAACAAAATGATGCTCATTTGAAATTTGTGTTTTGGATTTTTGTTACTTTGATTGGTTGCATTTCATCAAATTAATGATGCCGTTAAAAAGACGTCTAAATGGCACCACTGGCATCGCATTTACAACAACAGCGAGAGCACAATGAAAATAAATTATAGTAAAAAAAAAAATCAAGGTTACTAGAGGGGTGTCATAAGCGAGAGCCAATATAACAGACGTGCTGCCTCGTACTCATCAACGTCAGCCTAAGCAGCAGCAAACATCATCGTTCCAAACAAGAAATTTTCTGAATGAATGCACGCTTTAACTGATTGTTCAGTTGGAAACATTGTGTATACAAAGTGCAGTTATTGGTAATTATCACCGCAGGCTGTAAATGTGTTTAATGTTGCTCATCCCAGAATGGCAAAGTAGAGTACGTCCTGGTTGTTTAAAGCTATAATCTTCATAAAAGATTAAAAATGCTCTTGAGCAGTTCGTTTTTTTTTTTTTTTTTTTTTTTGAAAATTGTTTTAGATGCTTGATTTTTTGTTTACTTCTGTTAATACCTATAAGAACTGAAGGATTTATAGTACAACGCAAGCACTCACTCATTGTTAGTTGTGACAACAATATCCAAATAGACTTTTCTGTATCAAGTGGTTGGCTCATGCGCTATACACTCGACTTTGTTTCAGTTCAACCATGTTATTAACAATGTCTGGCACTTGAGTCCTCATTGTTAGAAATTCTTTGTATGGTTTGAGCTTACAACCATCAAAGGTATTTAACAAAATATTTTTTCTCACTAAGGGGCTTATTAAACTCATATTTATGTTTGTGGTAAAATCTATGCTAATCTCTCTTGGACAAAATCTTAGAATTGTGACAACGATTTATGAAACATTTAGAACAAGGTTTTGCAAGTAATGATTTGCGTTTAAATATTTTGCTTGTTTACAAAAAGATCATGAATAAGCTGATTTCTAATACGAAGGCAAAATAAGCAAACTTTTCCTTGTATTAAAAAAAAAAAAGAAGAACAAATCGATGTTTCTTTTAAATAGAAATGTTTGTCATTGTTTGGGCGTTTGGTTAAGTACGTAGAATCCTTATTATCGATGAACCAAGCAAAATATTACAACTCACTTCACATTCACGTTCGTTGTGTTATTTTTATCGAAATATTTTACACAAAAAAGATCTGCAACGAAAGATATTGTTCAAAAGAACATGAAAAAATTACACGGTACATCAGCAAAGAAACGAGTTTCTGACCATATTAGAATTGAGTGTTAGGACACCATATATCAAATATACCAAAAGAGAATACGTGTTACAGTCTACAGGCAAAAATACATAATTATTTATTAAGGTTTCATTCGAGAATACAATCCTAAATATAACTAATTCTTAGTGCTTTTTGTTTAACCACTTATTCCAAGCTGTAGATTAAAATTCAACAAAAAAACTAATTTTGCTATCACTTCTTCTTGGGCGGACAAAGTAAACTAAATATTATTAATAGATTAGGTTTTTTGAGTTCGTACTACATTAAGGATAAAAAAAATAAAAACTCAAAAAGAAAAGAAAAAAAGAAATTTATGTAAAAAATTTTTTTAAAATTTTTTTTTTCTAAATTTTGATAACTTAAAAAAAAACGAATTATTTTATACAAAACACTTAAAATATACTGCAAATTCAAATTCCAGTTAAAAATTCCGTTATTTTAGGTTTTAATAGTTTTGGCCAAGAAAAGGTGTGTTTCCGACCATAGTGCACTGGTAAGCTCTTAAAAAATAGCCTAATAAGACCCTTGTCTGTTTGAGAAATATGTATATTTATTTCAAAAGACTTTTCTTTGAATATATTGATTCTATTCTTTTAGAGAGGCAACTCATCGTCGACCATCAGTTTGGATTTAGATGAAACATTCCACTATTAACAAATACATCGAGTAACAATTTAAATAGCGTATGATATTGACAAAAATATTATTGTGTTGCAACATACCTTTATGCTGTAGAATCGTTTGATGGCACAAAGGTATTCTGCGCAAAAAAAAATGCATCACCACAAGATGTCGGTCTAATATTACTAAGCTATTTACAGAATCTGTTGGTGAACAACTTTAACTTCGCAGATTGCTAGTTTGGATACATGTTTATTTTTTATACTTATCCTTTTCTTAATTTTGCTTGTACTAAATTTATACAGCAATCTCAGTCATTTAACTGAGAGTCAAATATACTCAGAAGAACAAATGCATTAAAGAGCAGGTCATAAAACTGGCGCTTTGTTTTGTTACATGCAATTGTTCACTACTTACATACGCAAGTACATACATATGTATGTATGTATATTGGTACATATATACGTTTATATAAAATATGCGAAAGAATTTAACATTTTATTGCCTTAATAATAAATACTGTTATATTATTTTACTTTGAATACTTAAATTTTGATAACGCAATTGCAATTACTGCCTTGCTGCTAGTAGACGTATCACAGAATATTGTTCTAGTTAATAAGCATCAAATCAATCTTATACTGAATTAAACTTACAAATAAAATTTGAGTGTCTTATTAAACTAGAGGTGGTTGAACAACATTAATTTAACTTAAGAAAAGTTAAAAGCTCAGACATTAAATGGTGCCGAAACCCGGGAATGGTGAATTGTTTATTGGAGTATCCAATTGGAAACTTTCCTATTCTTTACATTGAGATTATACTCTACTCTATACCTTTGTGCTAACTGCTGGAAATTATAGTGAGAGGTGGAACGTGCTCCTGTTAAGTAAATAAGGTTTGAAAACCCTGCGTTACCGTTTCCGACACTTGTGCTTCCCCAGAAAAGCGTACGTATTCATAAAATTTATGCCCTTTATAAAGTTAATAAATTGTTTCGAGTAACATGGCGGAAATTTACCAATTCATTGAGGAACAAAAAGATTTGCTGAGGAATTTCAGGCGAACTGTAAGTCTTTATAATTCAAGACAAGATAGAACGCATGGTTTTGCACAATCTATCTTAGATGAAATAGAATCGATTTTTTTGCAATTTAAGGATGGAAATACACAACTGTGTTCTGCAGTCCGCGAAAATACCATCAATACAAAAGATATTCCGTATTTCGAAGACGAAGTTTTTTATCAATTTCAAAGCGAATTTATTTCTTTTAAAAGTCAGTTACTTGATTTTATGGAATCTTCTGGTTCTCTTTCTCCGGGTATTCAGTCTAGTACTTTCGCTGGCCCTTCCCATTCTAGAAATGAAACATTTTCTGTTCAGGCTCGTTTACCAAAAATCGACTTGCCAACATTTACTGGCGATTATTTAGCTTGGATTTCGTATCAGGATATGTTCGTTTCATTAGTGCATAATAATCCTAGCCTAAGTGATGTCCAGAAATTTTGTTTTTTAAAGGGTTCTTGCAAAGAAACTCCATTGGATATTGTTAATGAATATCCAGCAACTGATGCAAGCTATGCTTTAGCTTGGACAGCACTTCAAAATAGATACCACAATAAGAGAAAAATAGTCGACACTATTTTTAAAAAACTATTTTCTATACCAGTTTCTGATGGCTCTGCAAAAAGCATTCAGATAATTTTGGATACAACCCGTAACAGTATTGCGCAGCTACGTACATTGGAAATAAATACTCAAGGTGAATATGCCATGCTCATCTATATGACAGTAAATAAGCTTGATGTACAAACGCGCAAGGAATGGGAGCAATCACTCAGAGCAACAACTCAGATTCCTCCAATTGAGGATTTATTTAAGTTCTTAGAAACAACATTTCGAACATTAGAAACCCTATCCGATCAAAACGAGGCAAGTTCCAATATGCTTCGCATAAAGTCAAAAAATCTACAACCGCAAAATAAAGGTAAATATAACAATCGACGTTATGCAAATGCGGTTTCATCAATTAGCGACTCCAACTGCCCCTGCTGCAATAAGCGTCACCTTCTTTTCAAATGCTTCAAGTTTGCAGCTTTAGAACCTGATGAAAAAAGAAATTTTTTGAATTCAAAACGAATTTGTCGAAATTGTTTAATACCTGGTCACTTTAGTAAAAACTGTCATACAACTTCACGATGTCAAATCTGCCAACAAAGTCACCATACGACTATTCATAACGTATATTCCACCAATCTTTCAGTTGAGACCACGCCCATTGATCCTACGTCATGCAATCAACCACTTGAAAATGTCACTGCTCATGTCGTTGACAATTTTGACCCAACTATTGGTCGGAAAAGGCAGCAAGTTCTCCTCGCTACATTACGGGTCGTAATAAAAACCTCACATGGCGAATTTGTTTTACGGGCTCTTCTAGATCAATGTTCTCAGGCCACATTTATCACTAAAAGCGTCGCAGATGCTCTGAAATTGTCTTATAAAAAAGATTTTGTAGAAATCAGTGGTGTAGGTGGACATCAGCCCACAATTGCAAGGAATTATGTTAATGTGTCTATATTCTCGAGAACAGAAAACAACTTTAAGATTGACTGCCAGGCTTTAGTTCTATCAAAAATAACCGGATACCAGCCGATGGCTGTAAATGAAAATCGATTACCCAATTTGAACAAATTTCTTTTAGCTGATCCTTACTTTTCAAAACCTGGTAAGATTGATATTTTGTTAGGTGGAGATATTTATGGAAATATTGTGTTACCTCAGCAACATAAATTTGATGATGGCCTGTTCTTGCAACTTACACATTTTGGGTGGATAGTTTCTGGACCAACCTTTAATAATTCTTATCAGCATACTATCACAGTGAATGTTTGTTCTTTAGATAAGCAATTACAATCCTTTTGGGAGCAAGAAGAACTATTAGAGAAAAGAGTCTTAACAGAAGAAGAAATCCTTTGTGAAGAACACTTCAAGACCACAACCACGCGTGATTCTTCTGGACGTTATACAGTATCGCTACCTTTTAAATCACTGCTCAAGAATAAACGATTACCAGTATTTGCACAAACCGACTACACGGCACTTTCTCGGTTAAAAAGCATTGAGGCAAAATGTAAATTAAATCACAGTTTTGGAAAACTGTATGCAGATTTTATGGATGAGTATGAACGGCTTGGACACATGGAAAAGGTGGGCATATATCCACGTGATTTATCCAAAAATGGATTCTTTTTGCCCCATCATGGCGTGCTAAGAGAAAGCAGCTCTACAACTAAGCTGAGAGTCGTTTTTGATGGAAGCTGTAAGCGGTCTGCTCAACCATCGTTAAACGAAGAGTTAGCAGCCGGCCCTGCACTGCAAAATGATTTGCCTACTATTATTAATCGTTGGAGACGTTTCAAATTCGGCTTTAGGGCAGATCTAGAGAAAATGTTCAGACAAATACCCGTAGTTGAGGAGCAACGAAAGTTTCAACAAATTTTGTGGAGAAATTCGACTTCCAAAGAAATTTCTATTTACAAACTTTCGACTGTGACATATGGCACAACATCTGCGCCATTTCTTTCAATTAGGGTTTTACATCAACTAGCATGTGATGAAATGAAAAAATATCCCGTAGCCTCCATCGTATTAAACTCAGATACTTACGTAGATGATGTAATTTCTGGGGCTGACAGTTTAATAGAAGCTTACCAACTGCATGTCGACCTATGCAGTTTGCTAAAAGAAGGCAAATTTAACTTACGTAAATGGATAACAAACTCCAAGGAATTGCTAGATTTAATCCCCGTGGATTTGAGGGAAAGCTCTAAAGTATTTGAACTAAACCAGCCTAACACTGTAAAAGCACTTGGGCTTTTGTGGGATACGGGAGATGACTGCCTTTCATTTAAAATCAACTTTGAAAATGCAACGGCAGTTACAAAACGAAGTCTGCTATCAGATGCCGCGAAACTTTACGATCCTTTAGGATGGCTGTCCCCTACTACCATTCTTGCAAAAATCGAATTTCAAAACTTGTGGTTACTCGGTATCGATTGGAAGGATCGACTCCCTGAGGCTATGGAACAAAGATGGTTAAAATATAGAGATAATTTGAAGTATCTGGAAGATATTAAAATTCCTCGTTGGATCGGAATGTACAGAGGACTAAAAATTGAAATTCACGGCTTTTCTGATTCATCAAAGTTAGCTTACGCAGCTGCCGTCTATGCTAAGATTATTTCAGATTCGGGTGAAAAGGTATACCTTATCCAAGCAAAAACTAAAGTGGGCCCTTTAAAGCGATTAACAATACCTCGAATGGAATTATGCGGTGCAACGTTGTTAGCTAAGCTAGTTGATCGAATAACCACTTCATTCAATAAGGAAATATCGAATGTTTACTACTGGACTGATAGCACAGCAGTGCTTTCTTGGATACGCGGTCAGTCATCTAGGTGGCCAGTATATGTCGGAAATCGGGTTGCAGAAATTCAACGCAGATCTCATACTTCTCAATGGCGATATGTACCTACGCGTGAAAATCCTGCTGACTGTGCTTCCCGCGGTATACCATCATATGAGTTAATTGAACACGAACTTTGGTGGCATGGTCCAAAATGGTTAACGGAATCCATAGCTAACTGGCCAAAGCAACCTGAATTAAACATAAATGAGATTCATGAGCAATCGGATTCAACTTTAAATATACACTCAAATGTGACAAATATAAACCAATATCAAGAGTTATTAACAAGATTTTCTTCCCTTAGCAAATTGATACGTGTTACAGCATATATATTTCGCTTTAAACATAATACTCTAAACAATAAAAAAGCACAAAGTGAAGGTAACGGTAAGATGACAGGGTTCCTTTCAGCCGATGAGCTATCCTTTGCTCGTCTAACACTTATAAGAGCTTCACAGCAGGTAGAATTTTCACAGGAAATCTCTGAACTCGAAAAGAGAGGTCGAATTGTGAAAAACAATGCTCTAGCGCAGTTATGTCCATTTTTTGATTCACATCAAATTCTGAGAGTTGGTGGTAGAATTCAAAATTCCGAACTTGATTATGGTTCCAAACACCCAATATTACTAAAGAAACAAAATCCATTGTCTACCCTATTATTTTTAGATGCACATATTCAGACTCTACATGGTGGCTTACTCCAAATGCAGGCTTATGTTTCACGAGAATATTGGGTTATATCAGGCAGAAGCATTGCTAAACAGATCTTGCGCAAATGTCTAATATGCTTCAAATATAATGCAAAGGCAGCCCAGCAACTAATGGGAAACCTCCCAAGTGTTCGCGTCAAACCTGTACGTCCATTCAAGCATAGTGGTGTTGATTATGCAGGTCCAATTATTATCAAACAGTCAACTGCAAGAAATTCTGTAACTACAAAAGGCTATATTTGTTTGTTTATATGCATGGTTACGAAAGCACTACATTTGGAAGCGGTAACAAATTTGTCCAGCGATGCATTTTTAGCGGCTTTTAGACGATTTATATCTCGCCGTGGCCTCTGTACCGATTTGTATTCAGATTGTGGCACAAACTTTATTGGAGCTAATAAAAAATTGCAGATTCTGTATAATCGCAGCAAGCCGTCAATACCAGACGAAATAAATGAGCACCTATCTACAAATGGTACAAAATGGCATTTCATACCCCCAGCCTCTCCAAACTTCGGTGGACTTTGGGAGGCCGGCGTCAAGTCCACTAAACATCATCTAAAGAGAGTAATGCAGAATCGTATATTGACTTTCGAAGAGCTCACTACACTTCTAACACAGATTGAAAGCTGTTTGAATTCTAGGCCATTGTGCCCGCTAACCTCAGATCCGTCAGACTGCTATGCGCTCACTCCCGCCCATTTCCTGATTGGGGAACCTACTCTTTGCATTCCGGAAGAAGATCTGATTGAAACTAACACTGACCGGCTAAATAGGTGGAAAGTAGTTGAGAAACTAAAACAGCACTTTTGGCGACGTTGGTCTAACGAATGGTTGTGTCGCCTACAAGCCAGGCCCAAATGGCTAAAACAAACGAAAAACCCCAAAATAGGAGATTTAGTGGTTGTGCTTGATACAAGTGGTGCTCCAGGAGAATGGCCCCTTGCTCGTATCCAAGATGTTCATCCTGGTGAAGACGGCTACGTGAGAGTAGTTACTCTAATCAAGAAGGGAAAAATCTTTAAACGTCCAATCTCAAAAATTGCTATCTTGCCCACAAGTGATTGTACTGAAAATGGTTCTACCTCTCAACACTACGCTGATGATTCTTAATCGTATAAGCACTGATGTACTTAGAGGGGGAGAATGTTGGTGAACAACTTTAACTTCGCAGATTGCTAGTTTGGATACATGTTTATTTTTTATACTTATCCTTTTCTTAATTTTGCTTGTACTAAATTTATACAGCAATCTCAGTCATTTAACTGAGAGTCAAATATACTCAGAAGAACAAATGCATTAAAGAGCAGGTCATAAAACTGGCGCTTTGTTTTGTTACATGCAATTGTTCACTACTTACATACGCAAGTACATACATATGTATGTATGTATATTGGTACATATATACGTTTATATAAAATATGCGAAAGAATTTAACATTTTATTGCCTTAATAATAAATACTGTTATATTATTTTACTTTGAATACTTAAATTTTGATAACGCAATTGCAATTACTGCCTTGCTGCTAGTAGACGTATCACAGAATATTGTTCTAGTTAATAAGCATCAAATCAATCTTATACTGAATTAAACTTACAAATAAAATTTGAGTGTCTTATTAAACTAGAGGTGGTTGAACAACATTAATTTAACTTAAGAAAAGTTAAAAGCTCAGACAGAATCGATTTTTCTACATCCATAGTTTACTTTGGGTCAGTGTTGGGCAAAATACATGCTCTGATGTATTTAAAATACAAAATACATGAAAGTTGTATATTTAAAATACAAATATTATTTAAAATACAAAATACTGCATTCCAAAAGCAAGTATTTGAAATACAAAATACAGTGTAACAAAAATATTTGTTTAAAATGCAAAATACTTTTAATCAAGTTTGTATTTTCTTTCATAAACACCAGTTTTTCAAAAGTGATATCAGACAAACAGTCTCTTGATGGCGAATGAATAAAACCAGTTAACGACAAAATGATTTCTTATTGGAAAATGATATTGTATTGAAAGACATATAACGGAATTAAGAAAAAAGTGACAATTAAAAAACGTTTCACCAAATGCTATATAACTATATATAGTCTATCCAAGTCAACATTTGATTGATATTTTTTCCTCTTGTTCTACATTAAAATGTTGAACGCTATTTTCCTTTGTATTTTATTTTTCCATTATTTAAATTTCTAACATTTTCGATTTTAGTTGACGTATGAATGGAATAATTTTTACCGCAATATTTTGAACATAAATTTAAAATGTATTTTGAAAAATGTATTTTGAGAGCACAAGTATTTGAAATACAAAATACTCAATCGCTTAGTATTTAAAATACAAAATACAAATACATTCATGAGACGTATTTAAAATACAAGTACAAAATACGTATTTGTATTTTAAATACGTATTTATAATACATGTATTTCAAATACTGCCCAGCCCTGCCTTGGGTACGTCAAATTAATGTCCTCGGTATAACAGATTACCCTCAGTATGTCTCCCATATTCCTACTTGAACATAAAACAAATTATGCAAGACGACCGCGACGATGAGGATGAAATCTTGCTTTATGCCACAGACTACACAGATATCCCAAAAGTGACTTTAGAAAAGGGCCATATCATTTGTTTGGGGGCCAGTCAGAAGCGAGCAGTACAGAAAATCGTAGCAACATGAGTGTATGAGACCAACTAGTGTATACAAAACAAACATAAACAATGAAAAAATATTGTAGTAAAGTGTTTTGAAAAATATTGGATTTGTTGTAATTTTTACGAAAAAAGTAGAAAACGTAAATGAAAAGCTATGAAAACTAAGTTTTAAACATAAACCATGTACAGCTAGTGATGTACTCAATGCAAATTAAATATTAAATACAAATAATTAATATTTGTACTTATTATTTGCACTGAATTTTTCCAACCAAAAATCAAAAGTAAACAAATGCAGAGTCTACCAACAGAGAAAGCTATATAAATATTTTCATGTTTGCTGTCCTTCACTGAATGCTCGAGTCCCACTAGGCTGCCACTTTCATGAAATTTGACAGAAAATTGGTAATATTTGTAGTCCGGCAGGGCTGGTGACCCTTCTGGTTGTGTTCTGTGCTTTATGCGCGACATGTTTCGATTCCAAGACGCCTGTGGACATTTGTAAGAATTTTTAATCATTTATTAAGATTTAAACTAATAAAAAATTACACCTTAGAATCGCAATGGCAATTTTTGTGAAAAGGATATTCAATGTAAAAATTTTTGACACTTGAATATTTTCTAGTGATGGTATGAATTTTTATCATTTTTTTTAACTTCTTTTTGTGGTGACATTAAGATAATCGAAGGATGTTGAATACAGCAAAATGACAAATGAACATCCTGTAAAGATATTGAGTTTTTTTCATATAAAATTTGTATAGTAAGATGTAAATGTAAAAAGCCTATAACATTACAACATTCGGTATAAGTTATCTTATTTATTGGTTCAAGATAAATAACACCCAATTAAGCGAATTCAAAAACTTACCATCACTTTATTATCGGGGGTAATAAAAATGAACTAAGAAAACTTCTTGAAAAAACCCACAAACTAATTGAAACATGCCATTATCTCAAATTTCACCCAACTCGAGCGCCCCACAGACATTTAAATTTAGTATTGCATGTCCCCTAATCGTATATAATACCTTCATAGTAAAATATTTCCTATAAAGCAAAAACGCGAAATAATATTGTTTATTTAATTGCAAAGTCAGAACTCCGCTATCAGTTTAAGCAAAGTCCACAAAAATCAAAAATAACAACTATGTACCTAAATAACTCCATATAATGTTTTTAGCGTAATAAGTTTTTTTGCAGTTTACTCTTTTGGTTCTTTACTTTTTTCATTTAGGTATTTAGTTTTTGAGTTTAAGTACTTTATTAAGTGTTTTGAATAGTTTTTTCTTATCAGCTGCAAATATGAAGCTCATGTATGCAAACACTTTTAGAACCATCAAACCCATCAGCACTTGAATTGTTGTAATAGAGTCACTCCCGTTCCCATGAGTATTTAAGACCAATGCAACCGATTTAAAACAATTCCAGGTAATTCAAACGATTACTCAACTAAACTAGTTGTAATAATCGCATTGTTTTTGCAAGCGCTTCCAGTAGAATTCTTGTAGCAAATTTTCCTCAAATGTTTTAATGCGGTTAAAATAAAAGAAGAATGAAAAAACTCAAGTTAGAAATGTTAACACGCACAGGCTTTAGAAGAATTTTTTTATAATAAATACATAATTTATATACATACACCCGTTCTATATCCGCCATAAAAATAAACAGACGAAATGCATAACCAACCACACACAGACAGGCTGGTGTTGTCTATTTAGAAACCATAGAGTTTCTGTTTAAATTTGTGCAATTTAATTGAAACTGGCGAGTACTTAATTGTAGCTGCATGAGTATGGAGCAAAAGTAAACGAACGAATGTTCAAACATTAAATGAATGAATGAGTAACGATACAAGTTTAAATTTAATTGTTTGAATTGTTGTTTGTTTACTTCAAATAAAGTTGAATGCTTTCGATTTACTTAAACTTGTACGTACACATCTATCCAGACATGTACTACTCACTCTTCCTGAGACTCAGACCTGGCCGCCTCACTGTCCGTCCGTCTATCTCAACTAATAAATTTCTGACTTTTTAGTATATGTGCTGCATTTGTTTTAATTACTTGACTATTAATTTAAAGTTTAGCTGCAATTTACTTATTCTACCTTTCTGCGCCACACAATTTAATTATGATTGTTTTCCACAGAGAAAGCGCACAAAGTTTTGCATGTGATAGTTTTATTAAAATTATTTGCATTTTTCAAATGCATGCAAATGCACGACAAACCATCAAAGCTTCTGGCATTGACTATATAAATTAAAATGATTTTGATAGTTCCTTGAATTGTCCTCCAAAAATTGTTTAATTCAAGGTTTATTAGAATAAAGTTCGATGTTCTACTCTCCATGGTGTGAGTCCAATGCAAACAAGACCTGATGAGGGCCCCAGATGTGGCATTTGCAAACCACTACCACACATACAAGGTGCACATTTGTGATCTAAATACCAAGTGTTTTAAAAATATTGGAATGATTAATGTTAGCAAATTGCTGGAACCGGCTCAAATCTTAAATGAGCAGGCCTTCAAGTGTGATACAATAGCAATAAGTAAAAAAATCAATTGGGAATCAATTGGATGTTGGTAAGAGAATACAAAATTATATTTCAATCAACAGAAAAACACTGTGTTAAACTTGAAAAAGGATCAATAGCTTAAATATACTTAGACAGTCAGTAATGAAGAGCTGAGGTATCAGAGTGGATATACGCTGCTGCTTAAAAACACCATGTACTTTAGTTATGTCCTGAGTTCGAAGCTAATTGCGTGCTGCTGATCATTGTGGCGAACGTAAAAGCACTAGTTAAGTAATTTCCAGCTAATATATCTTGTCTTCTCTAATAATGTTTGGCACTTCAATTTTACCATATAAAATTAATCATTCTAGTAAAATCCAAGTTAAAATCACTATATGTAATTGTAATTTTTAAATTTATATGAATTGTCTTGTTTCAAATCACTTTTAAAAACATTAAAAATATATAAACATAAAAGTTTTTCTTGGTACTAATCATTTCATGTCTAAACAGACCTTTTTATTGCTTTTGAATTTATGCTACTCAATTTGTCAGTAGACACTAAGAAATTTTAAAAACTGTTGAAGCTCTGGTACATAAATTAATTTCTTTTCTGGAAAAAAGTGTAAATGTGTTTTGCACTTTTTTTTTCTAAAATGCAAGTTTTAATAGTTTAGCGAGATTAAGTTAAAAAAAATAATTCTCAAAACTGTGAATAAGTAAAAGAATTAATAAAAATCTTGCGAGTTTATAATTCTTATGCAAGACAATACTGAAAAAGTAGCTATTATTGTAGAAAAGAAAACGGCATAAAATACTCTTCTGAAAAAAGTGAAACGTTAAGTGTGACAAGTTGATCAATAAGATTAAATACAGACAGTCGATAATGAAGAGCTCAAGTGGTAGGATGCTGACTAAAAACAGTATACAGTTAGTCATGGCCTGGGTTCAAAGCAAATTTGTATGGCGATGAGCCACGTGGTAGTCGTGAAACAGCCATGTTATGCACTCCAGGCAGTAAGTCTTCAACTCCAATTTTCTTGTCTTCTTTAAAAAATGTTAACCACAACAATTTTATGACAAAAAAATTATTTCTCAATGTTGAGGAAGTAAAAATTAAACTAGAAAGCCTGATAAAATTATTTAGAATTTTAAATCACTACAAAAAATTAAGTTAAAACTTCTTTTATTGAAAGCTGATGTGACTGGCAAAGAAAGAATTTCTAGTCTTCCTTTCTAGAAACTATTTCAAAATAAATTTTATTTGAGATTTAAACGCCTTTAGGGGTTTACTTAAGTCAACAAATGACATTATTATCATTATCTAACTGCTACCATTAGCAGTCAGAATGTTATCATTGAGATCAACATTTTGTTCACCTTAACTCGACATCATAATCCGACTCCTCACTCAGTAATAAAGAGCCTCTTACATAAATTGCTTTCGCTTCAACTTTGGAGTTGTATTTAAAAAAAAAAACTATGGTTTATGGGGGATCCACCTGTGCTTAAGTAAAGAGTTAGCTGCAGTGAAGAGATGGTTGGCACCAACGAAATATCGGAGGCACATAGAGATGCAGAAAACTGCATTTGGCAAAGTAGAACACCTGTCAGAGGAGTAAAGCAAGTACTGTGATAAGAATATTAACAGCTACATCCTTGAACAACTATAAATATTCTCTAAAATCTTTTACAGATATTCGGAACTTATTTTATCAAACATACATAAAGGTTTAAATAGTCGATTAGCTGATTTGAACTTTACATTGTGTTTTGAGTTTTTAGATTTTTGCTAATTCATACAATAAAGATTTAATTAAATGAGTTTTCATCACTTAATCTAAATTGGAATAATGATTTGTATTGTTGAATAAAACGTTGACTTGCAATTTCATACTCAATTTATAAATGATTTTACAGGTTAGAGGTGGTCTTGTGTTTTATAACTTTTTCCATTTATACTTACACTATGAATAAGTAATTAATTTAATTAAAAAAGCAGGCAATTAAGTAAAGAATTAGAGTTCATAAATGTGATCACATAAGTATATACCAATTTCCTAATTGTTTTCTTTTTTTTTCTTCAAATATATAAGTGATCAACCGCGAAGTTCAAGTCTCGCCCTGCCTCCCAATGTAGGCAACAGAATATGTTGAAAAATTTTTATTCGTGACAAAAAACTGCCTCAAATACTGATTGCGGTCAAAAATAATAAGTGGAGGAGGATATTTACATAAATATGCAACCACATATTCCTGCGATTTGTACGAATCATCGCAAAAAAGCCACAAAAATAGCTGGAACAATATTTGTAATATAAGGCACTAAATTCGAACTCGTCTTCAGTTTGTTTTGATCGGCTTCGGATTTTTCATGGACTTGATTGATATTTCTGCCAAAGTAGTGCAGGTATGCCAATGTACAGAACTTGACCCATATCGGTAATACAAAAAAAAACAAGTAAGAGTGCTATATTCGGCTGGGCCGAATCTTAAATACCCTTCACAATGGTACATACATTCTGATTGATTTTTGGTGCGAAAAGTTGTTTTATTTGGCTTTTAAAGCCGATTTCTTGAAATATCGGGAGACGCTATATCTGGGGTATATATGGGCCGATTTTTTCTGAATTTCAATATCAGATCCACTACCGGGATTTAACACAGTCTGCAAAACTTTTATTTAAATAATTCCTAATATGCTCAAGTTCAACCACTGGGTGACACCAATTCTTTTTAATATCAATGAAATAAAGAAAAGCAAAATGTATTTCTTAATTATTTATCAGTTAACTTTATAGTAAAATTTATTTAACAAAAAATTGCATATAATTGCATTATTTTTGAATTATAATGTTAAACATTGCCATTAAGTGTGATTTTCTTTTCAATTTACTTACGTATGTGGGTACATGCATACGTATGTATGTATGTATGTATCTATAATAGAAAACTCTAAAATAAATTCTTTATTATTGAATATTTTCAGTGTGTTCCATAAAACAATGATTATATACATACATATATACATACATACATATTTACATTGCTTGCTTTTACAAAATTATTTTTTTCTTGTGCACGTTGTTGATGATCTATTGCGTATCATCATACACATGTGTGTGTATGTACATATGTAAGTACGTAGGGAAACCCAAAATGATTTTTTGTGTGAATGAATTTGAAGACGCAATTGTTTAAAAGAATTTCATTGCGTACCCTTTTTTCAACAATTCTTTATATCACTTTCATTTTCAAGCTCGTGTATACATATGTACATACATACACATTTTTACACCAAAGCAAAAAAATTGTTTATGCTAACATACTTGCATGCATACATACATATGTATGTAGATACATACATACCTACATGCATACAAACGTATCTACATACATACATACATACATACATACATACATACATACATACATACATACATACATACATACATACATACATACATACATACATACATACATACATACATACATACATACATACATACATACATACATACATACATACATACATACATACATACATACATACATACATACATACATACATACATACATACATACATACATACATACATACATACATACATTCATACATACATACATGATCGCAAATATTATATACATATGTATATAATATTATATACATATGTATGTACCATTATGATTGATTTTTGGTACCAAAAGTTGGGTGCATATGGGCCGATGTCCAAAAATTTTCTAATTTTGCCCCTAAACAGCCTGTATGTACCATTCCGACAAATATTTAGTGCAAAAAACTGTTTCGTTTAGCTTCCAGGCCCGACTTCTTGAGATATCGGGAGGCGCTATATCTCGAACATATATGGGCCGATGACAAAAAGATTTCCAGTTTTGCTTCTGACTAACCTATATGTGTCATTCTGATTGATTTTTGGTGCCAAAAGTTGTTTTATTTAGCTTATAGAGCCGATTTCTTGAAAAATCGGGAGACGCTATATCTCAGGTATATATAGACCGATTGCAGACATTTTCAAATTTTGCTTTTAAACACCTTATATGTACCATTCTGATCGATTTTTGGTACCAAAAGTTGTTTTATTTGGCTTTTAGAGCCGACTTCTTGAGAAAACTTGAGGCGCTATATCTCGAGTGTATATGGGCCGATGTCCAAAATTTTACACGTTTGCCTCTAAATAGTCTATATGTACCATTCTGATTGATTTTTAGTGCCAAAAATTGCTTTATTTGGCTTAAAGAGCGGATTTCTTGAAAAATCAGGAGTCGCTATATCTCAGATATATATGGACCGATTTCAAAAATTTTCCAATTTTGCTTTTAAACACCTTATATGTTCCATTCTAATCGATTTTTGATACCAAAAGTTGTTTTATTTGGCTTTTAGAGCCGACTTCTTGAGAAAACGGGAGGCGCTATATCTCGAGTGTATATGGGCCGATGTGGAAAAATTTTCCATTTTTGCCTCTAAATAGCCTATATATACCATCTTGATTGATCTCCGGTGCCAAAAGTTGTCTTATTTGGCTAATAAAGCCGATTTCTTTAAAAATCGGGAGACGCTATATCTCGGATATATATGGGCCGATTTCAAAAATTCCTTCATTTCTAGGATTTAATGAGCACTAAAAATGATATGGTTTAGTTTTTAAGAAAAATTTTTTTTCAAAAATCTGAATACAAAAATTACACAAAATATCCCTCAAAACCCGGTTTTTTGAATATATCTCGGCTATCCGCGGACCTATCTTACTGAATTTCAATAGCAGACCCACTACCGGGGTTTCACACGTTTTAGCGAAAGAATGAGGTTTCTATCTCAAACCGTTTTCTCAGAAACGGTATTTCAACGACTACAGACGGACAGACGGACAGACGGACAGACGGACAGACGGACAGACGGACAGACGGACCGACGGACAGACGGACAGACGGACAGACGGACAGACGGACATCGCTCAATCGTAATCGCTATTGATGCTGATCCAGAATATATATACTTTATGGGGTCTTAGATGGATATTTCAATGCGTTACAAACGGAATCACAAACTTATATATACCCTTACACATTTATGTGAAGGGTATAAAAACAAGTAAGAGTGTTTTAGTCGGCTGGGTCGAGTCTTAAATACTCTTCACAAAAGTCATGTTCATATGTATATACATACATTTCTACTATTTTGTCAGTTTGGGCTACACTAGTGGCGATCGATTTAAAAAAATTTCATTTTATGAATCTAACTGACTTTTCTTATCACCAGTATTACTCTCTAGCACCGAAAGTACTCTTACAAATCAAACTTCTTGGCTATGTAAATATTTTGCTACATATCAGATATAGGTACATATATATAGGTACATATGTATAAGGGCCGATGTAGAGGAAATTTTCCTTGATAATTACTAACTTTTTTCCAACAAATTTTCATTTAATAAAAATGTTATAGATCGCCTATAGCTGAAATTTCTGAAAAAAACCCCGGTTATATGGACTGGTAACGGAAAATAAGAAATTTCCACTACAAATAAGCTTATTTGTCACCAGATTCACAGTTTGCTATGAAAAGTTATTTTACTCTCGTGTAGGTGAAGCTAAAAAAAAGCTAGTTTTCGCCGTAAATCGGATATATATGGACCGATATCAGAAAACAAATTTTCTCTCTAAATAGCCTTTGCCTATCAGCAGATTTACCATTTGTTTAAAAAGTTTGATTTAGCTCGCTTTATATAAACGAGTTGCAAAACGAAAAAAATGTTTACTGTGTTAAAGGTTTGTTGGAACATTTCTGATTCTCATTTTGTTAATGAGAATTATGGAATAAGTAGCCAAGTTTCGAGTCTACTGACGAGTTGATTAGCATCAACGAAATGTCGTCGGCATATAGACGGCCGAAAAAGACAAAAACATTTGAGAGGTGTATTTTTGGACCAGAATTAATACATTTCAATTGGCTCTTAAAGCAAATAAATAATTAAGTTCATATTTGAACATTTCAAATATATATTTTTGTATAAATACTATTGTTGAAGTTTAAATGTTTTCAACCACAACAATCTAATTTAAACATTTAAAATATTTTGTTTACACAAATATATTTTCATGTTAAATATCTAATAATTTTTAAACATTTTCAAAGTAATTTTGTAGCTGAAAATTATTAACAATAATTTTAAAATGACATGTTTTGTAGCTCAAAATAAACAAACATGCAATTTAATTTCACTCTTTTTTCATTTTTAATAAACACAATAATTGTAATGTGATGAATGTAAAGAGATTAGATTTAATTTAAATTTACTATTTTTTTCTTTTGTAAGTTTATACTCTTTTTTGTTTATAGCGACAGCAGGTACAAAATGCAGACAGACATGGTGTTCAAATGTCTGCAAGTAAAAGAACACAATGATGGTGATGTTGTTGATTTTGTAGCTTAACATCATTAAAAATAAATCACTACACTTTTAATTTCACTACTTACATTGAAAAGCGTAAAACAAATACAGAAATTAAAGTTAAATATAGAGTTCGAAACAACACTTGCAGACAGACATTCTATTCAATTCAATTATCAGCCATCCGAACAACAACCGCAACAACAGTATCACAATTTAAATCAATACCTAAAGGAGGCAGAGCTTTAAAAAATGATAGAAAAACGCCCAGTATTAAAGTAGGTATCAAAACAGGCAGACATTTAAACAATTTAAACTATTCATTAATCTTAACCACATTAACTAGAACCATCAACGTCAAAGTTTCTAGCTTTTCCTTCCACTCATCCATCCATCGTTCAACCGCACTCATCATTATTAGAGTCGTCTCGTTTTTGTTCTGGAAACATGTTCTATTTGTGGATTTAACCACAAAGCCTCAACAGCACGAGTAAGAGGAGAGAAAACTCCCCGACATACAGATGATAGCAACCAACCTCAGTCAGTCGCCCATATTGCAGGCATTTTCCCATTTGTATGTTAAACGATTTTCATTAATTCCCAACGCAATCTCTTTCATTTAACTTTTTATTTTAGCTTAAGTTTAATAATATTTTTAACATTGATTTAGAAACGGTTTTGTTATCAGATGATCGCATTTTGATTTTCCTTTTATAGACATGATTGAAATTTGATTTTTGGGTTCATTTTGTTACGCTTTAAGAAATGCTTAAGAAAAAAGAAACCATCAGTGAAAATGTTTATAAAAACAAACTTTAAAAAATATATATATTTTTCGTCTTAACACACATGTAGTTTGATTGATACATGATCATCAAAATCATGATCTTCACAAGCAGAGGTGGACAAGCTCAAGCCCACCCTAAATAAAGACTTACCCAAGTGTATAAAATTAATCAAATCATGAATCCGAAATATTGAAACTAGGAAACTACTGAACCAAGTTAAATACTTACTACCCGCAAAGAAAAATTGTTTTACAATATGGTTACGACTGCAATATTATGTTATCTATAACGATGCGAAAGATAGTTTTAATATTATTAATTATTTAAGCTTATGGTCCTTTAGGTTTATTTGAATACTTTGTGTAATATAATTATATCATTATAATATAATAATTGTATGTAACATATTTCACAATAGCTCTGTTTCTTTACTCTACTTTGGGATCCCGTGGGATCCCAATTTGCACGAAAAGCGTTCCCGTACTTTAAAATTGGGTAAAAGAGAGTATTTGTGCGAGAACATTATGCTTGTTCTTCTTGCACGTACTTTTTCTTCGGGCTAGTTTGGGCAAGTAGTTCAGCTGTCAGCTGTTTGAAAGAATTAACAATGACATAGAAGAACAAATGTTTTCGGGAAACTAAAAGAAAACTTGGAAATTAGTGTGAAAAAAATATTTTAAAGCATTCTCTAAAACATTGTTGATTGTTATACATACGAATTCATTTGTGTATGTTTATGAATTTATGAGTTCTGCTGTGTTCGTAAAAACTTTGTTTTCAACCCTTTTAATTGTTTTGAGAAAACTTTTTTAACACAAATTAAATAAAATATATTAATATTTTTTAAAAATAAATTTAGCTGTCAGAACCCTGACGTTTTCATTTGGGGTAAAATATTTGTTTTTATTCGTTCCCGTACTTTTGTGCATTTTTGTCTCTTATGGAGAGAAATTATAGTTTACTCTCATTTTACCGAACTTTGCCCAAAAAGTAAAGAAACAGAGCTAATATTTTACACTCCTTCGGACAACTTCTCCGGATAGTTTTTATTTTATAAAATTCGGTCCGTATATACAGTCAAAGCCCGGTTTAACGAATGATATAATGTTCAGACCTTTCGTTATACCGAGATATTCGTTATATCGAACAGTAATTTTTTATCTTAAAATTTTACAAAAGACGGTGGTCCGCAGTTTAAAAACATCAAAATGTAATTGTATTGATAATTAAGTGTAGACATAAAACTTTAATTGATATTTTAACGTTTATTTAAGAATTGTTTTTATTTCTAATATGTAAATTCATTAAAAATCATAAATATACATACATAGGTGCATATACATATTTACTTATATTTATTTATGTAGGTTTATTATTACATTTTATTCATATTATTAATTTCTTAAGAAATCTACATCTCGTTTTCACAATGAACCAAACAAAACTACTGAAATTTTAACGGAAAAAGTAACGCATCACACGCGTTCTTTCAATACAAAGCAAAGAAGCCAAAAACACGCACAATCTTACGATTCTATAACGATTTTTTAATGTATTTTGCTTTGTCATTCGTTAAATCGATATTCTTTTTTTTGCAATTCGCTATATAAGGCAGTAAATGCAAAAGTTTCGCCATTCGTTATATCGGATATTCGTTATACTGAGTATTCGCTATACTGGGCTTTGACTGTACTTAATAAACGGTTGCCTTATAAATATACTTCCTATTATTTGGTGATATAATACACCTCTCATATTTAGCTGGGGATCTTGTATAGATACCAGTCAGAGAGCACCTAGCAGATGATGGCGGCCAAGGCTCTAGGAGCAACCTAAAAAAAAAACAGAAACGGTAGAGGGAACATTGTCGGATGGTATTGACTTGATTTCTCTGGGGATCACTTGTGCGTCTTCCAAAACTGTTGTATAATCAATGCCAGCGCCATGGATTGTACATTTGATAAAAAACACATTTGTAAATTTTCTAATACGCTTCGGTTTGTGAGTGTCTAAGCAAAATTCATCTTCCAGCTATAAATTGCACTCATAGCCTGTGGTTTTTAGAGAGCTAGATACGGCACATGATGATTACATAGAAGATGATGTCGACTATAATCATCGAAAAAGCATCGCTTCAACAATGTAAAGACAGTATCACTTACTGATTTGAACGAACATTGTGTTCGGTTACCCAAACTGGCGTCATTTTGTAAATTCCCACATTCGTCACGAAATCTTATCTATTTAAAAAATATATATTTTCTCTGTTGTGTTTTCTTAATATTCGTCTCAACCGACAACATCAACAACGACAGCAAGCCAGCCAGTACGATGGTGGCAATAAAGGGTTTTTTTGCTCTTAGTTGTTTTCAAACACCCATTAAATGGCCAACGGCAATGATAGATTATAGAATCGTTATGAGCCAACTTAAAAAAATAATAATAATAATGAAATAAAAGAAAAAAGAAAACAACCTAACGTTCATAAATGTTTGTTGAAATATATCCAAATTAAATAGATAATTTTTCTTTGCTTTTGTTGCCACATTGTTGTCGAGCGAAAAAAACAGTTGAAGCCAACACCATAACTGTTTGTATGGAAGTAGAACCAAGCAAGAAACTCATAGCAAACATATAAATAGAGGTAACACATAGAGGATTGAAAATGAAAAAGTCACAATATTTAACCTGTGGTACTAGCGAGTATTAGTTAACCTACTCGTTTGAACAAAGGGTATGTCAAAATTATCCTAAGAACTGCGCTTACGGTGAGGCACCGCCACATTCGCTCTGTGAGCATATCAAAAAAAAAAAAAAGAGCAAAAAGAAAAAGGGAAATCAAATGAAAATTGAAATATGTATGCAATCTATTACGGGGAATTTCATTTTTAAACAGTAAATTTGGACTAGGAAGTAAAGTGGCTCAACAACAAACTTTTTTATAGACAGCGTGCAAATTTACACCTCTAGGACACCAGTAGGCGTCCTCTTTCTTCACAAAATTTTAACCCACATTTTGCAACATAACTTTTCTTACCCCCTCAATGCAGCGACGAGTTCTATCGCCAACAGCGTCAGATATTCGTGGTTTGTTTACATAAACACTGTCTTTCAAATGGCTTCAGGAAAATAAGTCCAGTGGCGTTTAAACACAAAAATAAAGCAGTAAATTGACACGGCCAAATCGAGAAATCACTTGCTCACCCAATTCCTCATGCAATAACTCAATCGTTTGTCCGCCAGTGAAGCGTATAGGGCCGTTTTGCTGAATTCACAGGCCACTGATGTTAAGATTAACCAATTGTGGCTACCAAAATTTGGTTATTATGTATGGTTTGGTAACGCAGAGAATTCATTTCCGAAAAAAAACAGTCCGCCTGACCTCAAACTGCACCATGTGGTCACCTTTTTTGTATATAATAGTTGCTCCAGTACTGTTTTTGGATTTTATGAGCCCCATATTTTGTAAACAAACATTGTTTGCTCAGGAGTATTCGATAGTTCAAATTTTACTAAATACATTTTAAAATTTTTACTAAATTAAGGTCAAAGAATAACTTAATTCTTGATATTTCATCATTTTACATCCACTTTATTTCTTAACCTCAAATTTGTCCATCACAGCATTGAGAGCAGTCGATAAGCTTAAATTTGTAGTTTGAACCTTAAAAATTTTAATTCATTTTAATGTGTGTATAAAGCACATATACCTGAAGTTTACTTCAGCATAATTTCACTGTTGCAAAGGTTTCCAAAATGTATTACCAATAACCATATATCAGTTATTATTCAAATAAGCTACAGGCTGGTGTAAGTGGTTTAATGTTTATTCGTAATATAAGGTTTCGGAGGTATTTCAAAAATGCAAAGAACAGATTGTTATTGCAGAAGTATGGCAACACTCAGAAGTATCCACTTCCAATCCTTTTTGTAGCACAGTGTAATAGTTTATAATATAATATATTATATAATAAAGCTATTTCACAGGCACTGATATCATTTTATGGCATTTTGATATTAAAGCTGTAAATTCCTTATTCGAGTACTAGTTGGCAAAAACGAATAACTGCATTAAATTAAGTGTACCGAAATCAGCTCTTCTAGTGGCTGGCTTAGCTTGTCAAAAAAGAAGTATTTAATTCAAGCATAGTGTTGTTATTACGTACAATGATCCCTTCGATGAATAAATTAGTAGACTACCCTACTAATAGTCCAAATTTCACAGTTTAATCTCCTGATGAAATATCTGAGTGTTTTTATTTTTGGAAAGTGGGTACATTTGCCCAACCCAGAGCTAAAGTCTAGCCTGTGCTAATAAAATTCAGCAATTTGTTTTTAAAATTGGGGTTAGTATAATGATACCAATTGCTGTAAAATGAAAAAAGTGTGCTACTTACGGGATGTTGTATGCGAAGCCGGTGTTGGTTATACCATTGAGGAGAAAATTCCTTAGTCCGGTTGTCAAGAGCGAATTTTACATACCAATCAAAAAAATTTATAAAATTATAAAATAAAATTCGATTTGGATGCTTAAAATCGTTTATGAGTTTGGCGATTTTCTTTCCTTTCTTCCGGCAACGCTATTTTATCAATATTTTTCTTAGTAAATTCCGCAACTTCGACTGGAATACTCCGGCAGACTTGAACTTCAGTTTTGTTAGGTCCACGACCCCCTCTACAAACGTGTAAAATTCATTACCTTCAAAGCCTGACTTCTTATTCTAAAGCGTCCCCTAAGATTGCCATACAATACTTGAGCAAATTGTACAGTAAATGGCCGCAGAGAAAATTTTCCCAATATATTTTAATAATAACAACATAATGACAGAAAACTGTGTTTCCAGTTTTTCTAATTTTGACACACCCTTTCGTGATCATGCTGGTAGAACTATTTTCAACCTTATGAAAATGTTTGACTTTCATATTCAATACGATTTTAACGTTTTTCATCAGGTTATAATTTTCTCCTTCGCGCCTTTATTTCTAAAAAGTCTTTTTGTTTTTGCCACAAGAATTTTTTACATGATCACATTTTTGCCATCATTCAAAACACAACAGCGATAGCAACAATTCCAATAAATAAGTGAAACGACTTAAGACACCAGTTAAGTGTTCAAAGTGCCTGTGCTTTTAACTGTTGGTAACATTAGTTGGCAATAGATAACCATGGCTAGTTAGCTAAGTGGCTAATAGATGAAGTGGCTGACTGGTTGTTAAACTAAGCTCAAGTCAAGCCATCGCTCATGTCTAGCTGTTTTATTTTTATAAATATTTTGGTAGTTGAAGTTTTTAGTTTTAATAATCTAATCATGACGGAACTTGTTAAATGATCATAAATTGTTTGAAATTAATTGTTTTGGATTTTTTATAGCAAGTCGGTGCTTTTTTAGGTAATTTTTCGTAATCATTATTGTTTATTTGATTTTCATGTGAAGTTGATGTGAATTTATCATTTAACAATCAAAAGATATCACGAATTTCTTACACAATTTAAGCGCATTTATTGTAATATGAATTATTTATAAGAAATTTTAATATAACGAAAAAGTGTATTTAAAAGTTCTTTAGGAAGAACTTCATTCAGTTTCTATTTTTTTCCTGTTCCTACATGTTTCGCAGACAAAGGCAATTCAAAAAAGTGCCAAAATTCAGTTTTTACCCTTTTTATATGGACTGGTATCATTACTTAGACGATGACCTCTATACATGCATTGCATTGTACTCAACTAGGCAAATAGTGAGGAGGGATTGGTGGGTGAAAAAACGAAAATGGGGATTGTATGTGGACATTTGATTAATGTATATTGATTATTTGAGAAAAAAAAAAATTAAAAAAAAATATATATATATACACATATATATATATATATATATATATATATATATATATATATATATATATATATATATATATATATATATATATATATATATATATATATATATATATATATATATATATATATATATATATATATATATATATATATATATATATATATATACATATATTATATTATATTAAATAGATCTTTAAAGGTACTCACCTCCATTACGTATAGAATACAAGATTAAGTTTGATAGTAAACTTACCTGAAAAAAATTAAAAACATTTCGTCAATTATAACCATTTCGAAATTAATAAATGCTGGTTTTAATTACTAATTGCTCCAGCATACAACATAACAAATTCTGCCAAAGTGTATGTATATGAAGAAAATTTTTATTTGGCACATTCTTTATGAATCGCCGAGCTGCTTACCTTCTTAAATACATGTGCAAAACAATGAGCATATTTCCTAAGCGATTACTGGACAATTTTTTAACTGTCAAAATAAATGGCGTAATCATTTACGTACAATAAAATGTCAAACATATTTACGCTGATTTTCAATATGTATCATTACTTAAATTTCAATATCTTACAGTCATTTCATATTAGGGTTAAGACTAGTGTACGTTTTTGTCTAAGAATTGAGGCTGTTACTGACAGAAACCAAAATTGTCATGCTTATATGTCCAAAAATATAGTGGGACAGCAGGTTATTTATTATAAAAGCTATAGTTTGACATTATCATAGACTTATTTTAATAACATATCTACAGAGGCTAAATTTTATTGCAAGTATCACTCGGAAAGGATAAACTCACTAGACTCTGAAGTTCACTGTATTACACAGAGGTCAGGTGAGTTTTAAATAGGAAATTTATAAGCTTAATAAGAAAGAAATTTGCCATGGATTTCTTGAAGATGTTTAAGAGAGCATAATTAACATTCTCAGGTACAAAAACTCGAAGAAAAAGCATTTTTCAATATGGTTGCGAAAACAAAATTATGTTGTCTGGAACGCTGCAAAAGGGTGGTGGCAAACAACATATTTTTTTTATTTAAGATGCCCTCAACAATTTTTGATTACCATTAACACAGTTTTTGTTACAGTTTGTACATTCTATTGTCACTATTCATAAAATTGAAATAACCATTTTATAATTAGCATTTGAACTGGCTTTATTTGTGGCAAAAATAGTATTTCTGATCTATCAACTGAAAACCAAATAATAAAAAAAATACTGTTGTTTTTAACAAAGATTTTGTTGTTGCCGTTGACAGCTCCAATTTTTGTGTTGGGATTGAAAATTTTAGTATGTTTATTAATAATAATTTTGCTTTTATTGAAAAAATTAAATAAATAAATAAAAAGTCAATTGTTTTCAATTGTGTTATTGTTATGTTCAGTCATAATATGGCCATTCCTGGCCGTACTACTGTCAGTTTCAACGATAATATATTCAATTCTAACCATACCATTGTCATTTGCAACCATCTGTCAAATTCAGTCGTAGTATTGTTGCGAGGAACCATGTGTTTGTTAAATTTAGCCGATATTGTCATGTGCAACCTGGAATATGAATATAATATAGTCGGATTCGACAGTAATATTGTTGTAAAAAGCAGGTGTATAGTTATTGACAATTAAAAAAACATTTAACCAAAGGCTATATATATAAAGCTGATTTTTCCTTTTAATTGGTTTTCTCATTGTTTAACTTTCTATAAGATTGGCCACTTTTTCAATGTGTATGTATTCAGTTACATTTACTTTACTCCGGTACTTTTCGTTTGGTAATTAAATTGTAGTATTGCTATTTTCTGGAAATAAAACAGTAACAAACAAGGTTTTGCGTTTTTAGTTGATGTATGTGTGGAATAATATTTTCTAACATAAACTAAAAATGTATTTGGATAAATGAATTTTAAGAGTACAAGTATTTAAAATACAAAATATTCAAGTGCTCAATATTTAAAGTACAAAATACATTCATGAGACTCATTTAAAATATAAATATAAAATGCGCATTTGTATTTTAACACCGGTATTCATAAAAATTAAAATGTTGCTTAAATACATTTTAGAACAAATTTAATATGAAAAATTTGTTCTAAAATGATTTTCAACAATGTTTTATTTTTTATGAACACCGGTGTAAATATGTATTTCAAGTACTGCCCAGCCCTGACTGTGTTGCACATAACTACACTCTTAAATAAACATTTAAATGTCTGCTTAAAAATGTCTTAATAAAAACTGATTAATTCTTCGTTAGTTGATATTGACACAATTGGAGTTTTTCACCTACAGCTTTGTGTACTTTTTGTAAAGTTATTTGATTAAAAATTTGTTAAACCATTTTCTTGAGTGCCTTTGGCCACACACACGCACATTCGCTGCCAGATTGATTGTATAGATTTGTTGTTGAATTACCTGATTTTTTTAAAGTAAGACATGAGTTTCACTGAGAAATGACTGTAAGTCAACATGATAGATAATCTTAGCAAATGCTTGATTAAAGTTTTGATTAAATGTCAATTAGGTAATTAATCATTTTTTATCATTATCCCATTCATTTCTTTTTTCCCCAAAGATATGTAAAACATATTTTACCCGAATTAGCACAAATTTTAAATTTATGCATTGCGCGAAAGTTTTTTAAAAGGAAAGGAGAAATCATGATACAAATATGGTAATGTGTATATGGATAAGATAACTCGTCAAAGTCCAAAAGATATTCTTGTGTTAATTTATATTTAAGCGAATTTGAATTCGCAATGATACTGATCATGAAACAGTAGCAAAATACAGCAGCCTAAGCCGCTCATTTTCATTTTCAAATGTTGTTACTTTTACCAACCTCTTGAAACGACCCACCGTTTCTTAAATTTGAATACTTTGGACACATACAAATGTGTGCATGTATGTGGACATACATGTATACAGTGTTCGGAATCATAAACTAATTTTTAGTTGTTGAAATTCAATTTTTTTAATGGCTTGCTGCAGTTTTTCTTTTTTTTTTTTTTTTTTTGCTAATTTTATATTTGTGAATTATGACTTATCGTTCTTTCATATCTGTGGCAAAAATACACAAAATACAAAATTTGATGTTGGATGTGTACACACATTCGCTATTCTTAAATTTCTGTTATACTTTTCAATTCGCTTAAGCATTTAATTTCTCCAGAAATCGTTGATAAATTGCTGTGATTTTCAAGAAGACGTTCAAACATGCAAATGGCCATATAAATTTGTTTGTTCCGTTTTTTGTTTATCTTAAGGTGTTTGAGAATATCGTTGGTCTCTTGTAGAAGGGCTCAAACGCACTTTTTCTCAGTCTCGAATTTTTTCATATTTCAATATAAGATCATGCAATTAGTCAATAACTGCAAAAAAAACCTGAGGTTGAAAAAAATTGAGTTAGGGCCTTTCTACATTAGACCAACGATACACGTATGCATGTATCGTTTTTACACCTTTGTCTCGAAAAACGGTATAAGATAACTAGTTCAAAGAAGTCAACCATATGTTACTTGTAAAATCGTTCAAATCAGACAGACTTGTCAAAATATATTTTAACTTACAATATTTTAGCAGTCTGCTACTTTTGACGCACCGTAGGATTGTGTAAAATAGTTAATCAGAGCTTTAGGTCGCATTATATACATATAAAACTTCACCGCCATTGACATTAACATACAATATTTTCGCTGACAGTAAAACTTCGAATTTTTCCAGTGAAATCTTTACTTTTGAATAAAGGTTTTCCAACCTTTGTAGGGAAATATAATTTCATTCAATTAATCACAGTCAAAAAAAAATCGATTGCTTGATATTCGCTATTTTGTGTTTCTTGTCTCAAATATGTATGTATCAAGCAACTCTGCAGGTAATTTACTATTAAATGTCTGAAAGTAATTAGTACAATTACTAGTATAGAAAGCACTAATCAATAATGTCAGAAGATAACTAATACGCCTAGTAACTAATTCATATATTTCGTGCCCCATATTACTTTTTTGATGATGTTTTGATGGGATAGATGTTTTCCTAATTATAGAAGGGCTGTTGGGAAAAACTAAGAAACGAAAACCAGAAGTTTCCAGTACATATCATACGGAATCAATTACACTAGTATCCATTTAGTACCAATGATATATACATACAACTGTAACCAATTGAACTATTGCCTATCTAGTACTACCGTTAACAGTACTTTTCCTAACATAACTAATATTAAATTGAGCATTAGGTATACCATCTGGAAATCATACAGTTGATAAGTAATGATTGTGAACTGCGTGCTAGTAAAATACTAGTTTCATTATATTTCCCTTTCCTGTAGGAAAGTGACTGAATTATGTTGTTATTTTCTTTGCCTAACTATAACTTTGTATTTGACTATATTTTAAGTTGTATTTTGATCCTAGTTATTTTTTACTGTCTTTGCGATCCGTAACAATATTTTAGGACCCTAAAACTATATTAATAAATAAACCATAAATACAAACATAAAAGATAATATATCACCTGTATATTAGCAGATCACTGGTAAACTCCTAAAGAAACTGCCAAATAATGCCCTTGTATACTTAAGAAATATGTATATTTAGTCCAGCTATTCCCAATAAGTACCTTCCAAAAGTTTTGAAAGTTGCTGAAATAATAGTAATCCCTTAACGAAACCAAAGATTCATCGAAACCAAAGTCCTACAGGACAATCAGCTGCCTCCACTGCTCTCAAAGCTCTTTGAAGAACGTTTCTTTCCTGAGCCCATTCTTTTGGAAAGGCAGCTCATCCCTGATAAATAGCGATAAAGTAGCGACTGATATTGACAAAAAAAAGTTCTGTGTTGCAACATATCTCTCCATGTTGCAAAGGCGTTTGATAGTGTGTGGCACAAAGTTCTCCTCCACAAACTAAAAGGTCAACGACCAAAAGAGCAGTTCAGTGTCCTCGGCTTGCTGCTTTACCTCCTGTGTACATCTGGTACTCTAACACTCCTACATCAAATAACAATATGATATACTGCCTTTGCATCCGAAATAACGGGTGAGCCATTTATTTGTATGGGCTGATTTTTCTATATGTGTAGATTACTTGGACTGTTTTGTCATTGTCATTATAATATGGTTACCAACCTCAACTGCGGAACGACTCCAACGTGCTATATAACAGTTGCTGTAGGTTTTGTATAGCGCATTTAGCGTTTTGGTGATATGACAGTAAAACAGTGTCATCAGTAATCTACACATATAGAAAAATCAGCCCATACAGATAAATGGCTCACCCATTATTTCGCATACAAAGCCAAAATATCTGGGTATGCTCATTATCTCCAAACTCATATGCAAAGAATATATCATGCAAAAGAAAAACGGATTAAACAATAGGTTCAGACAACTATTTTGGCTGCTAGGGAAAGAATCCAAGCTATGAACACTAAATGAACTTCTCAAATACAACACAATTATGGCGCCAATCTGGAGGTACAACGTAGAAATCTGGGGCACTGCAAGCACAACTAACTTAAAAATTATTCAGCAAAACCAAAGTATTGCGAACTATTGTCAACGCAAAATGTTACATTAAAGATGAGGGCATACATCGTGATCTAAAAGTCAAAACATTAAAAGAAGTCATCCGTGACAACCGTCTTAAACACACAACTCGTTTAATACAACATTCCAACAGTTAACTCAGACAGTTGCCGGCGACCGAAACCTTGGCACATAGAAGTCTCAAGCGATATGCACCAAAAATAATTTATATATTTATATCACATTTTTATTAGCAGACGATATACGTTATCTTAAGAATTGATTTAAGTGAATGAGCACCACAACTAAGTACATCCAAGAAGGATATAATAAAATGTGGGTATTAAATTAATAAAATAAAATAAAATTTATTAATAATATTTCTCAAATTAACGTTTAACAGACATAATATATTTTTGAACATAAATAAATCTGATACGAAGAATCAAATTTTTAGTTTATTATAGATGTTCTTGGATGTAAACCAAGCTCTGTTAACCACAATATAAAGTCAAACTCCCGTTGAACTAGCCCTCAGTGTATCAGCTGACTCACTGACTTATGGCCCTATGCATTTAAATTATACCTACCTTCTTTCCAACCTTCTTTGTAATAAAAAAAAAGTGGACAGACAGACGGGCGGCAGGCAGTCAGTTAGTCTTTTGCGATTTGTTTCCTTCATTAAGACAATTGGATGAAACATTAAAACTCTACTCTTGGGGATTGCGGTCATTATTGGTCACACATGTATGAATGGCGTTATGTGGGCATTAGTATCCCGCAGTTTTGGCTCAAAAGAAAAACAAAATATACATACCTAATTTCTTAAAAGTGCACCAAATCCTTCCCATTGAATAAAAGAATATCTTCGGATATGATTGGTAGTTAGTAGCACTGAAGTGATGCGGTTCGAAAAATATAAAATCGTTTGCAATGGTTGTCAGCTGGTATTCTCTTGTGGCAAACTGACATGTTTTGCATAAACAATTTATTTGCACTCGTAATATATAAATTTTAACATACACATGTATGCAAAGTGGAGTAGATAGAAATGAAACCTCAAGCTCATCGTTTTCATTCAATTTTATTCATTCATTCATTTACCAGTTGGCAGCTGAAATTAAACTCACATTTGTGCATTTATAATAAACTCAATCGTATCTGCCTGCAACGTGGAGCGTTTCACCCGGAATTCGTTTGTAAGTAAGAGTTTTGCCACAAAAGGAGCTAAATGAAGTGAAATACAAGTGGGTTAACCCTAAAGTAAGTGGCTACCGTAAATACTTCTGCCGATGTAGTTTTTCTAAAAGATTACAAAAAAAAAAAAAAAACAGAGAGATACTGCCGCAGCAGCAAACTAAAAAATTAAATACGTCGCCGTTTTTTCTTAAAACATTATTCTTTTTTTTCGTCCACATTTTGCAACCATGATTCAGAAAAGCCAACGTAGACATACTTCGTTGCTTTACGTATATTCGCTAGCTTGAAAGGGGTAAATTTTAAAGCAAATGGTTGGCATTTTGCATTAAAAAAAATACCAGTAGCTTTGTGTTTTGGCACTTAAGGTTGTTACTAATTTTTGGAGTATGAAAAACCAGCAAAAGCCAATAAATTATATTGCCACAAATATTTATTTATAACATTTTCTAAACTTAGCTTTTACATTTTTCATTCCAACCAATAAGTTGTTTAAGAGCGTGGTCATCGAATAGAGAGTTCAACTTCAGTAGCTACATCTAGTTTATATTAGTTGCTTTAAGCTATAGAGCACTTAACTACAGAGCTATAGGCTTGCAAAACAAGTCGCATGTGTTGCTTTAATAAATTTGTTTGTGTCAGCGGTAGAGGCTGAATATTAAACGATTTATTGCTGCTTATTAGATTTCTTAAAACTTTGAAGCATTGCTGTAGTTTAACCAAGTAATGTGGCTTAGATGTAACTGTGCAATTCAGGAAACGCTTTTTATTTATTTAATAAGTATTTCAAAAAAGTTGTTTACACCAAAAAACTGTGCATGTGTTTGTGTTGAAAATATTCATTGTAAAATAAGAACAAGACAACAACAAATAAAACTCTGAAATACACACAAATTTTTGACAACAAAAAACAATAGCGGTACTCAGCGTTTGGTGCGTTTTTGGTTGCGACTATTTGCGTTTGCGATTATATTGCAACTGATATTGAGCACCCTTTTTAACAACTTTGCAAATTTTATTGCACTCCAAATAACAGCTGATAAATTAATACACAATTTTTGATTTTTCACGTTTTATTCTTTTGGTAATTGCTGCTGGCTTCATCTCTACTATTTTTTGTTTGCTTTGTTTTAAAATGTCAGCTGTTCGAGTGTCAGTGTTGCAAACGCAATGCTCATGCGAAAAAAGCAACACGTAATTAGCGGTGCGTAAATGAAAAAATATTACGAGTGCAACCTTGTATATTTTGTTGTTGGGTTGCAAAGAAAAAGCAACGATTTCTTGCATTCGCACTTACGCAAGACATTTGCACCAAATAATGAACTGCACTAATAATTGTATTATTTTCACAACATCATCAAGAGTTGCATACGCTTTTCGGTCTTTTCTGGATATGGAACATCAACTACCGGTTCTTGAAATTATTTCTTGAGTTCGAGAAATTTTGCAGAGGACTACAGCTGAAGGTCCATAACACACATACACCGACGCATTTCGTCTCCTCACATTTTCTACACCTATTCTAAATTAAAGTTACACTACTGCCCGTATGACACTACATTTTTCTTGCATTGTTTAAGTTTTGGAGAACAGTGCAAATATAATGTAATAGTAGAATTTAATGTGTGCAACGAGTTCAGCTATATTAAGATAAATGCAAAACTGTCAACATTTTTGTTGAAGTTATTGTTAAAAAATCAGATTGTGTCAAAAAATTTACATTTCAAACTTGAATATTGCTGTGTCACCGGTTTATGGACAATTTTTGCGACTTAACGCTTCTTTTTTGGAACATTTTTATTTCCTAGAGCTTTCTTGAAATAAAAAGAATACAACACTTACAAAAAAGATGCCAGCTTTGTTTTCATTTTGTATATTTGGTTCTTTCTAGCAACTGCTGTTTCTTTCTATCAATCCTATACCAATTAATGAAAGAAAAATGAAGTGTCATACGGGTTTAAGCGCTTTTCATACGCCTGGTCTATTGCATTACCAGGTGAGTTTTTGTTTTTTTGCTTTTAGTGGTCAACGATTTTTTTTTTTTTCGAAAAATGTTTATTTAAGAATTGTTTTGATACAATTTTGTTTAATCAAGTGATTTTTATACTTGATTTTTGTAAAGTTTCTTGTTAGTTCTGTATTTATTAAAACAAAATCGACAAAACGCGTAATTCAGTATTATCCAGAAAAAGTATCTACTTTTCGTTTTTACAACTATTTCTATAGGGTTAAGAGAGAAAACTACACAACCAGAGTGCAGATTAAAGCGATGGTGGATCTAATTAGAAAAAAGATCCAGACATTGGCCGTGGTTTTACCCAATGCGCTCCAGCTGAGAAATGCATTGAAATACTGTTTCTAATACTAAACGCTATCTTATTTATGCATAAAGTTTTATTTACCAGGAGACCAGCATTTCCTTATTTCAACTTACTTTGTATCGTTCATCTATAACACGCCTACGCACTTACAGCGCAAAGTTCTTATTTCCAATAGTTTCTTCTCAATATAGTATAGGTTATAAAATATCGATACCAACTCGTATCTGTCAGCTTCTTGATACCAATAAAACACACAAAATAGTGTTAATACAATTGACACAGGTTGTTATTAGCGTTTTTTAAGGGACGGCGAACCCAACCAATCCGGAAAAATTAAGATTGAACTTAAGAATCTAACCGTCAAATTCATAAAAATTATAACAGGTTTATAAAGCTCTTATTTGACAGATTTTCCATACAAATATGTCAAATAACAGTCTTATAAGCCTGTAATAATTTTTATGAATTAGGGGGGTAAATATTTATGCATTTAATTATATTTATTAAGGTGCAAAGCAACCCTTATAATCTCTAACAAAATGTAAAATATGTTACTAGTAGTAGATATTAAAAGTCTGCGCAAGACCACTTGGTTGTTTGTCAACACTGAAGACTATGCTGCAGTGTATATGACAATACTGTATAAAATCTGATTATTGCACACTACAGCATATACAAAATCTAAGCGAGCGCACACAATAACAATACAACGAAAAAATTAAAGTTTGTTTGTTTTGTGTTTGGCCGATCAATAACACGACCTGCCATTTATTCGTGTATTTGTTTATTCGTCAAGCCATGATGTCTTGCAAAAATGTTATGTGTTACAGCAGGTTTTGTTGTTATTTGCTGTTTTAAAAGAGGCAGCAGAGTATTTGCTGTACATCATAGGCTATGGTGTCATTGTTATTATTGTTTTTCACTGTTAGCATTGTTAACCATGTAGATAATTGATACACATAAACAAAGCCTTTGTGAGTGAAAAATATTGGCAAATATGTGCATAAGTACATATATATGTACATACATACATACATATGTATTTTAAAACTAAAAATGTAAGAGAAAGACCTCCAGCCCAATTAATATAATAATAAATTAATAATTCTTCTTTTTTGCCATCAATTTTAGTTTATTATCTTTTGTTTTTGTATTGCCTCTTTTTGATCAAAAAGAGGCAATATAAAAACAAAAGATAATAATAAATATTAAAAACGAAAATAATATTAAAAAACGTAGGAACAAAATAATTAAAATTATTTATTATTATAAAAAGAATAGCTCAAATATACATACATATGTATGTGTATCACTTCATAACCGAAGTGAGTAAAGCAAAATGTATTTTGTCTCATCATACATGAGGAGAACAAAAAAAAAAAAAATGTTCACTCTTCATGTGTGTGAGTGAAGAATTGGAACTCTGGTCTGCGCACAACCACTTGGTTGTTTGTCAACACTGAAGACTATGCTGCAGTGTATATGACAATACTGTATAAAATCTGACTATTGCAGACTACACCAACTGCCATTGATTCGTCAAGCAATGAAGTCTTGCAAAGATGTTATGTGAGACAGTAGCTTGTTCAGTTTGTTACTCATCAGCTATGTTCTCTCATTGTTTATTATTGTTGATGGCACATATTGTGTGTGTCATGCAAAACAAGAAGTAAGTGCACTGAAGTATTTGCTAAAAAAATAGAATGTCTTAAATAGCATTCAAGACAACATTTGCATCAGTCTAGTAGATATACATACATAGATATTTGTATAAAAACTTTCATGTATAGCCTACAGCATTAAAATCGTTCATATGATTACAATAGCGAATATATGCATATTTCGCTGTCAAGTGATTGCTAAAAAAAGGTCATGGCCAACAAAGTTTCCTAAATCTTCGTGCACGTTAAAATGCTGATTCTTAGAGTATAAGGATTTAGGATGGTGTGCGATGCTACCACACGGATCTTTTGCGCAACTCTGTTCATGTTTACGGAATGCAAATGTAGTTATCAGGCAGAAGCAATGTTTATGCTTTTATTTTGTAATGATTTCGTTGTTTTTTTCCAATATTAATTACGGTGTACACGTTGATGGACACGAGTACTTCTTGACCGATACCTACTTGGTACTTGATTAAAAGTATTGTTGCTAATCGTACTTGTAATCGAGAAAATGTTGAATGCACTTTTACTCACAATAAAATATCAGCCTTTTTGAAACAAATTCAAATTATAATTTTTTTGTAAATTTAAAATTTTGAGCCGCCTAACTCTAGTAAATTAAGCAAACCAATAAAACCATCTGCTCAATAAGACTACGATGAAAGCTGCTCCTATTAACTACCCTGTAGTAACCACAACTACACGCAGAATATTTTTGACGTAACTGACTATAGTTTATTCATGGAGGGGTATTTTTAAGTAAAATAATGTTTAAAAATTGATGGGATACAAATTGTAACTGATTTGGCATTTTATTTAAAAAATTAACTACAGATAAATATAGATCTTTGGTGGCAGCTAACAATGCCCGTGGTGACATACATATATTATATATGCATGTAGAAACCAAGCTATAAATCAGTATCGGTTGGGTGATTTAAAAATACTGCAGTAAGAGGTGAGGGTGTGTATGTATAAAATATTATTTCCACTTCAATGCAACAAATCAGAAATTATTTAAAATTTTGACAAACTTAGTTTTTATATGTGAAGTTCAGAAATAGACCACTATTTCATTCATATGGCTGCCGAGATTGGCCATTCCATCGGATAGATTTTCCAACACTTTCCCGAGTGTATGGGGTCGTGTCTCTGCAATAGCATTACAAATGTTGATCTTGGAATGGTCAATATTCTCTGGTTTGTCGGCACACTATTTGTCTTTAACAAAACTCAAAAGAAAATAGTCCAACGGTGTGAAATTGCAGCTTCTTGCTGTACAAATGAACGTAATAGATCGATTGTGGCAACAGATGTGTGGCAAGTTGCATTATCTAATAAATAATAAAACTAAATAACGTTCACATCAATGCGATGCAGAGCGGGCATAGCAAATCGGTTATCATATTGCGATAGGTGTCTCCACTAGCCGTAATTATCGCGTGTTCTTATTTTAAAAGAAATATTTACCAATGATGCCTCCGCTCCACAAGCTGCACCAAACAGTCAGTTGTAATAGTTGAATTGGCTTCTGTAGGCCAGTGTATGGGTTTCCTGAACCCCAAATACAGCCCTTTCACCTTTAACGTACTCAGCAATATAAAGATGAGCTTCATCTGAATAGATGATTGTTTGCCAAAATCTCCAATGGCAGAATTTCCAATAAAGTCTAACGTTGCCGAAGCGTAAGTCGACTTATATCATTCAGTGGATATAACA